>JANAVB010004800.1:32306767-32388312 GCA_029216955.1 Iris pallida | reverse complement strand
GACTATTCGCAGCAGCTGTACGACAAGTACCGGGAGTCGTTCGAGGAGTACATCACGGCCACGGTGAGTTCGATAGGTTCGTCTTTGTTTTTTTTTATGGATTTATATTAGTTTTTATTGTACATCTTAGAGATTAAAAGTTCAATTTTGGATAAAAAATGGACGTGTGGCCTACGAGTGAAAATGTTCCGTTGTGGAATAGTCTATGGTTGATTGAAATTTTGTTAGAATTCTGATATGTAGAGAGGTTGTGTACTAGAATTTAGGTTTAGATGTGCACATCGGACGGCAAATTACATGACTTTGGGACCTATTTGATTTCCTTGCCCCCTTATTAATTGATTTGCTTCTGTTTGGTGATCGATGAGTCACCGGTTTGATGGAAAAGGTCATAATAAGAATCTTCTTCTTGATTAATGAATGTCTGGGCGATATAATAATCTTCTTCGTAATTGAAGAATGTAGGTGTCATGCCAAAATTATAAATGATGGTTTAATATTAGTAAGTAAACGTCACTTGCTTTATTCATTATATTTCCTCCTGAAATACTCCAATAACCCCACAGATTTGTTATTCCTAAACGAGTCGTGAAGGATAAATGAACATATCTAGTCTCCATATTGGATCCAGAACAAGGTATGAGGCAAAAGCCACTAATTCGTACCGAGCCATCGAACCTATCAAACAAAAACTAGAGCTGTATGCATTATATGGACAGAAAGCAATCAACCAGATCATTCAGTATGACAATATGAGCACGATACAAAGGAAAACCCATGTAAATGCCCCTTTGGAAATACCCCTGTAGCAAAGAAAAAGAGATACTATGCAACTTTATGTCATTCAAACTTGTTCGAGAAACTCCTTAAAATTAGATTTGCATCCAATGTTATAAATTTCGCTAGGTAGGTTCGGTGCGCCAAAGGGGCGCCTAGCACCAAGGCCGCCTAGGCGCCGAGCTGAATTCTTTTTTTTAAATGTGTATGTTACTTCTATATATTATGTATATGTAAATAGAAAACACCACAACTTTGCCAACTTGGTTAGCAGGCTGAGTAATAAAATCACCTGTTGGGGAGTGGGGTCACCTGTTCGAGTCCCCATAATAACCTTTTTTTTGAGCTGCCTAACACAACACTTCCTCTTTTTAGCTGCCATAACATTACACACATTTTGCCCTCTCCTCTCCTCTTGAAGAAGAAGAAGAAGGTATGTTTTTTTTTTTAACTTTCAATTTGAAATTTGAAATTTCAAGTCTGATTTTTTTTTTTTTTGAATTTTTTGGCCGCCCAGGAGCGCATAGGGGCCTAGCGCCTAGGCGCCGCCTAGGCCGCAATTTAGAACATTGCTTGCATCATATTTGTCTTTTATATATGTATATAGAAAGGCTATTTCCTCGACTCAAACCATGTTTCCATGTCTCAGATTTAGGTTTGAGTCAAAAAAATAACACTTTTGCATACTGGGGAATGCTACATGCATAGTGATCCTCCCCATAACCTGCATTAGTGGGGGCCTGGTGAATCTACGACGCCCTTTATTTTGGCCTTTACTTGCTTTACATCTTTACCCTTTATGTCGTATACTTAATATTTTAAGTCGTACTTATTTCTACAGAGGTTCTTTCGTACAAATTACAATATGGTAATCGGTAGCATCATGCTACAAATATTGCGATTTCTGTGTCGAAACTTTTTTTTTGACAATATTTCTCTCTTAATTTCAGCTATTTGTAACATTTCATTGTCGTTTCTTGATCTTGTAGTTCTTTTTTCAATATGGAAACATTAGCTTCTTATTGCCATTATCATGGTTTCGGATGCAAAATAGTTAATTTTTTGTTAATTTGAGCCTTTGGTATCATCATTTCTTATTGGGTCATCTTGTAGTCGCTACATCTAGTTACAACATCTATTTACAGATCTTTTTGGTTCCCCTTTTGCTCTCTTATTGCCTTTTCCTTCTGTGAGTTGCTAGAACGAAAAGAGAAAGTTGTGCCCAAAACACTTAGTGGAGAAAGGGTATTCTTTGATCTGGATAGCCCTCAATGTAAGGTTCAAAAGCTCGGTATTGGTTTCAGAGCCTTCCTACGAGTAGTTTCACGTTTCGGTGGTTGGTTTTGGCGGTGTGGTTTCGATATATACTTAAAACATAGGAAAATGTTTGTTCATTTTCCTAATGCCTGAAAATGTTATTTTTTATTTGTTTGACCATGCAATGTTGA
Source organism: Iris pallida (assembly GCA_029216955.1). NCBI lineage: Eukaryota > Viridiplantae > Streptophyta > Magnoliopsida > Asparagales > Iridaceae > Iris > Iris pallida. Next base: position 32,386,087 of record JANAVB010004800.1, on the reverse strand, counting down.
TGCTTTTGATTGGTATTAGTCATTTTCAAATGATAGGGAAACCAAAACTATTTGTTAGTTTGTCATATTGATCTGTGAGGACGGTAGTCTACCTAATAGGATTGCTGGGTGCAAAATTTGTGATATTAGTATTTTTTGTGCATACATGCTATATTCATTTCTATCTTGTCAAATCGGGATACAATGTGTATCGGTTTGCTTGATTATCACATCGTTTATCATAACATACTGTGTATCGTAACCTACCTTATGCTTGGTTATGACATCGATTATCTTTAACATATCATGTAAAAATACCTTGTCCCGTTGGCAAAAGATTGAAAATTCATAAACACAACATATAAGGATAAATGAACACATTAAGAAACATATACTAGAAAGTCGACAACTAAAGGTGAAACGAAAACATCAGAAGTTGGAGAACCATCATAAGTTTTAGCATCCATAATTTACCCATGCAACACTCATGGTAGTCAAACAAAGGCGCGCCTCGGGCACACCTAAGGTGCATCTCGCAAAAGACGCAACATCTACGCCTCGCACCGCTAGGCGAGGCGCCTTGCTCAGAACGCACCCAACGCGTGTCTTTCAACAAGGCGCAACCAAGAAAATGCGCACCTAGGCACGTCTTATGTTTTTTCAAATATTTATTACTATTTTTTTTAAATTTTTTTTAAGGCAGAGACTAAAATTTACTGGAAAAACTAAAAACTAAAATTTAACTGGAAAATGCACACCTAAGCCCTTTTTACGGTTGTCAAAGTTGGTTACAATTGAACTGGAAAATTAAAATTACTAAAATCGTGGTAGGGGAGAATACAAACTCTTGTTAGTTCTGTGGAGTGCTACTGTGATCCGCTAGTTCACTTGGTTATATTTTAACATGTTTTTTTGGTTTTAATATGTTATTTGATTTTATTTCTTACATTAATAATTTATTTATTATTATTATTTTTTTATTTTTTACCTCGCTTCGCTCAGACGTGTCATAAGTGCTTTTGTGCCTCGGCCTCGGACAATATGGACTCTTTGCGTCTTGAGTATGCCTTGCGCCTTGGCTACCTTGCCAACACTATAAGATACATATACTAGAAAAAGTGGTCAATCAAACATCCAAAAGGAAAAAAAAAAAACCAAAGAAAATAAAAAAAAACAAAAGAGAAGAATAAAGCTCAGTAAATAGACATAGAAAATGTACAAACATTGAAAAAACCTGTATCGTCGTATCGGACGTATCATATTAGACGATACAAAAACATGTACTTTTTTTGTCCCATCCAATACGCCTATACAATCCGCATTGGAAACCTTTGTTCGTATTGTGCGATACATATCATGTATCTAATACGAGATTAACAACATAGTTCATTGTATGTATATATGTTTTTTTGTGCTGTTTGCTTACAGGATCAGCAACAATCTACAACATATCACTTTTTGACAAGAAGTCTTTTCTATTTAGATGTAACTCCGTTACAAGCATCTAGTTCTTCCTTGATTAGGTATTGCCATCATTGAGAGAAAAGCACGATGAGTTTATGCTGAGGGAACTTGTTAAAAGATGGTCAAATCATAAGATTATGGTCGGTGGCTTTCACGGTTTTTCCATTATCTGGATCGCTACTTCATTGCACGCAGGTCGTTGCCTCCTCTCAATGAAGTTGGTCTCACTTGCTTCCGAGAATTGGTAAGTATCTTCAATTTTCATCTTTTAAACCTTAAAGAAGGTTTTTTATTATTATTATTATTATTATTATTATTATAATAAGTTTTAGAGCACAGTTAATATAAAAGATCTACGGAAGCTGACCTTGTACTTTGAACACTGTTGATACCTTTTCCTTTTGATTTCAGGTCTACCAGGAGATTAAGGTTAAAGTGAGAGATGCTGTGATCTCTTTGGTACGTGATGAATATTCTGTAGAACTTTTTACAAACGTTGGTTTTGTTAACTTTACTTCGGGAAGCAGATTGACCAAGAACGCGAGGGGGAACAAATTGACAGAGCATTATTAAAGAATGTATTGGACATATTTGTTGAAATTGGTTTGGGAAATATGGAGTGCTATGAAAATGATTTTGAAGCAGACATGCTTACCGATACTGCAGCTTACTATTCACGGAAAGCTTCAAACTGGATTCTGGAGGATTCATGTCCAGATTACATGTTGAAGGTATTTTGTTTCTTAGTCTTTTAAATATGTGCTTGCCCAATGAGGATGGTACTTGATGCTTTTGTGGCTGTCTTTAGGCTGAGGAATGCTTGAAGCGTGAGAAGGATAGAGTTTCCCACTACCTGCATATTAGCAGTGAACCAAAGTTGTTAGAGGTTTGTTCAAAGTCGTGCTTTCCACTATATTTATTGACATTCAGTTTGGTTTTGAAACTTTAGATAAGTGTATTCTGTTAATTTAGTCATTTTGATCAGTTTTGTCATTTGAAGTTCTAAAGGTAATCTATTGTTTTACATTTACTTTGTTGAATAGAAAGTACAACATGAGTTACTCTCAGTATATGGAAGTCAGCTTCTTGAAAAGGAACATTCTGGCTGCCATGCATTGCTTCGTGATGACAAGGTTTGTATTGATGGTGCTTATATTTTTTTATTGAAAACAAGCTAAGGTTTTCTTTTACTTTGTAATGGATTTGACTCTTTATTCTTGCACTTGCATTTAGGTGGATGACCTATCGAGGATGTATCGGCTTTTTAGTAGAATACAAAAAGGATTGGATCCTGTATCTCTGATATTTAAACAGGTTAGTTTGCTTTAATATTGATTTTGCAAATTATGAAATAGAGTTCCATTTCATCTTTTATGGATTTTGGAAATTCTTATGCAGCATGTGACAGCTGAGGGTACAACCTTGGTCAAACAAGCGGAAGATGCTGCAAGCAATAAGAAGGTGGGATATTTCTATTTAAATTAGTTTTCCATTTCTCAAATGAATGTTCTACAAATTAATTCGTTATGTCATTAGAAATCGTCTCTGTATTGCCTGATGTATTTTTGAGATCAATAATGTTGGGTGCAATTCTTAGGATTGAGCTCACCCATTCTTTAGATGCTATTAAGCAATAATCACCTTATGAATACAGTTTTAGCATTATAATCTATCTTTAATAAGTGTTAGCATTAGAAAGTAAATGGATGCTGTTTGATGTTTACTAACTTTTTGCCAAGGATAACGTTTGTATGTTTTGAGTAGTAGGAATGGAGATATTACCTGTAGGATTTAGAACCAGGGCCGGCCCGGAGCATTTGAATGCCCGGGGCGAAATTCAAAATTATGCCCCTTCAAAAAATATTAAAAATAAAGTATCAATTTTTTTTTTTGGAACATTCGGTATTTCATTATTATGAACATAAATTTTGTGCAATTTCTTAGTTTGATTCCTATAAAATATACATGTAAATCTTGTTGTTTTGGATATAGACATAGGCACTTCATGTGGACTTTTATGCACCTCTACTAGACTAGAGTATGAAACAAATTAATGAATTTTTTTTCTTGTAGAGTAACATAGACTACATCTTCTCAATCTTCAAGTTTCTCATCTGCGTAGCATCATCGATTTAGATTTTAGAATAAGTATAATTTGTACCACAATCATCATCCATTTGAACCCACAAAACAATACAATATCTTGTGTTTGTTTATGATCTTGACTAAAAACAGATGTCTCATTCAAGCAATCGAACATAGGATATTCACAATGCAATACACACCATGCATATACCCTGACCTGTCATAATATTAGCACAATATCTCGATCAGAAAAAATAAACAAAAATGATCTAAAAATTAATGAAGTTCATAAATTTGACTTTAAATTATAGAAGATAACGATACAATTATTAGCATGTTTAAGCAAATGAAAGTATATGAAGTTCTTCATTACGAATAACTATTGGTTCTTGAAACCTAGTAAAATACAAAATCTACAATATTTACATAACTAAGATTCCATGTACACTACTACATACCAAGAAATTAGAAATTAAAGACTCAACAAAATTTTAGTAACCACTATATGCAATATTTGATCAATGACAAATGACATATATATATGACAATATATGTCGATAGAGCACTTACATTCTTTGTTCCAATTTTGATCGACTCGTCTTCAACTGTATATTCTTGCATACCTTGGCATGTGCATATTTGCTCGCCATTTTTAGCCATTTAATGTTGATCGTGACATTTTTTCTTTCTTGGAGATACGATTTCGTGTAAAGAGATACGCAGCTGTGGAAGTTTCCAATTTCCTACCTTTTTTCATTTTTATGTTCTTTGTCCTATTTGTTTTTTTCCTTCTTTTGACTTTAGATGCTTAGGTTAGGCAATGGGGTGGGTGAAGGTTGCAGGTCCCTTGGGCCTTAGTAGAAAAATTCATAGTTAAAATCAATACAAAAAATAAATTTTTTTGGGGCCCCATGGCCTTGGGGCCCCGGGCCCATGCCATGTCTGCCCCTCCCCCGGCCCGCCCTTGTTTAGAACTAGCATGTGATTTGCATCATCACCTTTTTACATAATACTGTTATGATCAGATGACTAAGTAAGTGTTAGCATGTACATTCACATTTTTCCTGGGTAGAACACATCATATATTGTCGCCATAGTCCATATATTTCTGCATTCTCGTGCAGTTTTAGGCAATGATTAAGATAATCGCCATCTCCAAACCTTTTATGGGTCTAACTTGGGCATGACCCAATGTCAAGTAAGAGAGTGGACTCAAGTTTACAGCCAATTGGTTGTCAAGGCACCATTAACCTTTATTCTAGCCAAGCTAATATAAGTAAGCGTAGTTTGCTATAAAACCTCTTGGGACAGTTGGCAGTAGGTAGATGTAATAACTCTTGTCTTGCAGTTAAACTCATGCAACCAAATAACAATTCTCGAGTATCCCCAACTTTTAGACTAAGAAAAGGTCTAAAGGAAGAGTGAAATGTAGAACAAGATCAACGACATTCCTATTGGCATCTTCTAAAAATCTTTTTGCTACTTGGCTATTGATGATTGAGACCCTGTTCTTCATAGGTTCTTTTTTACTTTCTTACCTTGTGTTCAAGTCAGAACATGGGGAGATTTTTTGTGTTTTCTTGACCTGGCTCCCTAATTTCTTAGAGCCCCTTAATTATAAATATCGCTAGTTCTGAGAAAATGTACTTAGGTTGCCAAAGTAAAAGTTAAAACTAATGGTTACTGCTTCTAACCACATGCTAGTAAAAGGTCTAAAGTCTCTCTCTCTCTCTCTCTATATATATAATATATATAATATATATACTCTCTCTCTCTCTCTATATATATATATATATATATAATACCCTAGCATTGTCTTCATACTTTGGAGGATCTCTAAGAATACAAGAACTTGTTTGTATCGTGTAAGATGTAAGTTCTTATATTTTAAGAATCCTTTTTATTGGTTTAATCACTGCATCATTTCATCATCACCAGTTGCCCTGTTATATATAGACCATTCCTCATTCTGAAAGATACTGATGTGGGCCCACCCACCATCACCTACGCACGTCGTAGGAGACGTAGAGCTATTTAGGCCCAGGCCCGCTGTTTAGGCCTTTCAGTTATTTAGGCATAAAGGGGTTGTTGTCTTTCACCACAATAATCCTTTTAGGGTTTTGTTTCTCCTTTCTATTTATAGCTAGGGCTAGCCGTCATTAGTTTTCAGGCTTGTATTGAGAAAACTCTCGCAAGTGTCATTGAAGAAGGATTTATTACTTTGTTCCGTTCATCAAAGTTGGGAGTTTTGTTTTTTCCTATATAAAAGATCATTCTATTTCTATTCCTCTTAATTAATTGTTGGGATTGGTGAACCGATTGAGTCGATTCACATCAATTGGTATCAGAGCTTTCTACGAGCCATGGCCGATGGGACGAGAAACACGATCGACGAGAAGATCCGAGGTCTTCGGGAGGACTTCACCGCCGAGATCGAGAGCTTGAAGAAATCCATGGAGGTCCTCGCGAAGGATCAAGCATCCACGAACCTAGAAATCCGCACGGAGATGCGTGATATGCGGAAGGAGACGACGACTATCATGATGCTTTTGCAAAAACATCTCGAACAAGATCAATGGCGGCGAAGCGGAGGCGGCAACAACCAAACCCTAGGCGACCAACTAGGGTTTGTTCATACGGAGGGGGAAGCGATCGAAGACCACGGAGGACCGGCCGACGGGAGCTGGCCCGCACCCGCCGTCGCCGCCGCGCCGCCGGGCGGGGCCCTGGCGGCCGGCGACCCTCGCCGGACAGCGGCAGAAGGCCGGGGAGCGTCGCCGCCAACCGCGCGAGCCCGGGCGGGGCCGCTGCTGTTGGGGCGGCGCTGGCCGGCCCCCGACCGCCACCCCTGGCCGGTCGGCGCCAGAGGAGCGCCGCGCGAGCGGCCGTGGCCGGACTCCGTCGATCCGTACGGTCCCGGCGGACCGGTTCCACATTCGGGAGAAGCCCTAGGGCTTGGGGCCCCCTACGGGGGTCGGACGATGACAGCGAACTACGGAGATTGGTTCGCGGGTCCGGGAAGGGGCTTGGCGGGAGTTCCGGCTTGGACGGGAGGAGCGGAACCGCCAGGAGGAGCGAGGCACGCCGGAGGCAGCAATTTCTTTGGGGGAACGGCGGATCCCGCCAACTTCCAGAGAGGGGACCTGCCCCCACGACGACCGCCACGGGCGAGGGCAGTCGGTGACTACAGGGGTCCGGTGGAGGAGTGGGGTGAGCAGGTCTGGGCTGACGAGCGGTATGAGGAGGTTGACAGAGGCCCGTACGAGACCCAGCGGAGAGATACACACCGCTGGGAAGGAGGACGAGGCAGGGATGATATGCAGCACGGTGACCTTAGCGCGGATCGCCGGCTGAAGAAACTGAAGCTACCCACGTTCGAGGGTGAAAACCCGGACGGGTGGATTTTTCGGGCGGAGCGCTATTTTGAGATCATGGAGCTGACCGAGGCAGAGGTCCTCAGATGCATCGGAATCTATTTCGAGGGCCAGGCCTTGGCGTGGTATCGGTGGAGATCGGCGAGGACCCGTTCAGCAGCTGGGTGGAGCTGACGGGATACATTTTAGACCGCTTCCAGGAGACGGCTTCGGGTGATTTCTACGAGCAGTGGTCGTCGCTACGACAGGAGGGGACGGTTCGAGACTTCGTCGCGAAGTTCGAACTACTATCTGGACGCGTTCGAGGGGTGTCGGACGAGTTACAGATAGGTATGTTTATGAAGGGTTTAAAGCCCTCCATACGAGCGGAGCTCAGGCTGCAGAGTCCGCGGTACTTAGAAGATCTCCTCCGCCTGGCCCACAAGGCAGAGGAGAAATTGGCGGAAGAAAAGCGCCTTAAAGACGCTTGGGGAGCATCGGGACAGCACAGTCAGACGGGCCTAGTAATTCCACGACCAGCAGCGGAGGCTCAGGCACCAATACCACCTAGACCCGCAGGCGGGACAGGGGGCTCCATAGTACCGGGGAGGCGCCTGTCGGATGCTGACATGAAGGCGAGAAGAGCAGCTGGCTTGTGCTTCAGATGCGACGAGAGGTTCACTCCCGGTCATCGATGTGCGAGCAAAGTTGCTGCAGATCGTAATCTTGCCCGACGAGGAGGAGGATCCGACGGAGGAAGAGGCCGCTATAGCAACAGACGCAGTTTCCAGATTTCCACCTTGAGGACAAGGTGGCTCTTTTAGGAGGCGGTATTGATGTGGGCCCACCCATCATCACCTACGCACGTCGTAGGAGACGTAGAGCTATTTAGGCCCAGGCCCGCTGTTTAGGCCTTTCAGTTATTTAGGCATAAAGGGGTATTGTGGTCTTTCACCACAATAATCCTTTTAGGGTTTTGTTTCTCCTTTCTATTTATAGCTAGGGCTAGCCGTCATTAGTTTTCATGCTTGTATTGAGAAAACTCTCGCAAATGTCATTGAAGAAGGATTTATTACTTTGTTCCGTTCAAAGTTGGGAGTTTTGTTCTTTTCCTATATAAAAGATCATTCTATTTCTATTCCTCTTAATTAATTGTTGGAATTGGTGAACCGATTGAGTCGATTCACATCAGATACTTTCCTCTTTCCTATTGCGGGCATCCTAAGCCCTCAACACATGACAAACTAGTCATTTGTCCAGGGAAAATTCCCTTTGTTTTTTGTTTGACTTGGCTTCCTTATTTTCTTGGAGCCCCCGAATTTATAAATATCACTAGTTCCAAGGAAAAGTTCGCTTCTGAAGTCTCAAGGTAAAAATTAACCACTGGTTAATGCTTCTAACCAGAGGCTAGTAAAAGTTTAACTTCCTCGAAGGAAAGTTATGAATTATGATGTCACTATAAATGAGTGATGACAAGTAGAAGTATTAGTTGTTTGCTCCATAATCAGTGGCGGAGCTTGGGTTATATTTTTGGAGGAGCAAGCCTAATATTAAGTGTGTGTATATATGTATTTAAAACTTGATCAAACAACGAATTAAACAAATTTAAAGAAAAAAGTACTAATAAACTTGAATAGGACATGTTAATAATGTCACATTCAACTAATTAAACAAATTTAAAGAAAAAAGTAGTAATAAACTTACAGATTGTTCATGAATAATAACAATTCCATTTTATTCAAAGTAAAGCTCGGCGTTCCTTCAAAGGTGCTATGTCATCATGCTTATTATCAATAGTTTTCCTTTTGAAAAAGGCATCAATGGTTTAAGCTTGACCATAATGACTTATAAATCACGTGAACAAATCACTAATTTTATTTAATTACTATTTTGAGAAAAACAAAAGTGTTCGGAAGATTAAAATAAAATAAAATTATTATAAAAAGAAATAAAAACTCTTCAAAACTCAAGTTCCAACTGTTGTGAATCTTGTTATTCAAAAGAGATTGCTTGGTAGGCATACCAAACCATGTGAAGCTTAAAACCATTGATGAATCATGAAAGAGTTGGGCAATAGCCTAATTACCTCAATGAGTTGTGCAATAGCTGCTAGTAATGGGCAAGTAATTGAGTTCTTCTTGACTTCTTCAATCCATTTTGTCTTTTCCTCTTCGACTCTTTCCCTCTTTGATTTTTTTGGTTTGCTTGAATGGAGATTCGGAGAAGATCAAAAGTCAGATGGGAAGTAAATTGGGATTTGGTACATTTGGAAAGATTACATAACACATTGATTTGATTGAATTTTTTATAGTAATATTTTATTCACAATTCTCACATGATGGTGCTAATAGAAGTCGAGCAATCTTTTATAGTAACATTTTATGGTAATTTTATTCTTGGTGGGGCCAAATATCGATAGTTATTAAAAATTACTACTTTTTTTGGGGGAGGGGGGATGGCCCCCCGTTGCCTTAGAGAATCTCCGCCCCTGTCCATAATCTGCTGGATTCTTAAGATGCAGATTCTATATTGTCCCATACGATCTAGCAATCTCCATATATTATTGATGCCTTCTTCATTGTAAGGCATTTAGCTGCCTAGTACTCATTTACCTGTTATTTGTTCCTTATCTACTTATAACACGGTGACCAGTTTGGCATCTTGTATTTCTATTCATGGAGAACTATGTGCGTCATGTAGTGCTAAGAGCAATTTTTTCTTTACAACATCTGTTTTATTCCTGTTGTTTCGTAGTTCACAAGTGTATTATTTGTGAAGTTTATTTTTATTTTTGTTAGTTAATCTATAAAGTTATTATTTTGTATATTGTCAATTTGGCTTCCACTTCCACTTTGCACCAACTTCATGAATAACTTTGTAAATCATGTAGCCAGATGAGTTGACTTCATCATAGCATCTTTTTATGTCATTTTAAAAATTTCTAATTAAGTAGTCTCAGAAAGGTCATGCTAAGTCTATTCTATTTTATCCATTTTGCAGGCAGAGAAAAGGGATGTGGTTGGCTTGCAAGAGCAGGTAAGTTGCTTTGAACATTTTGAATTTCTTAGATTGTTGAATCTTCATTTTGAAATATGACGGATTTTCTGATCTCAGGTTTTATTAGAAAAATTATTGAGCTGCATGATAAGTACCTGGCTTATGTGAATGACTGCTTCCAGAACCACTCACTATTTCACAAGGTCTGTATCTGAAGGTTTTCAATTGAGTTCTGTAGTCCAGTCACATTTCACTCTTATAAGTTATCTTTGTCTATCTGCAGGCACTTAAAGAGGCTTTTGAGGTATTTTGCAATAAAGGTGTGCAGGCAGCTCCAGTGCTGAGTTGCTTGCTACTTTCTGTGATAATATTCTGAAGAAGGGAGGAAGTGAGAAACTTAGTGACGAAGCTATCGAGGATACACTCGAAAAGGTTAATTACATAATTTATGTCTTAGATGTTTTTCTATGAAATGTTCCTCAATATTCTTGTCTTTCATCCAGAAGATTCCTTAAAACTTTTCTTCCATGATGTCTTAGATGTTTTTCTATGAAACGTTCCCTCAATATTCTTGTCTTTCATCAAGAAGATTCCTTAAAACTTTCTTCCATGTTTCACGAGTTCCAAACATTAACTACCTTAATAGGCTAACTTGATTTACATTGTTGGGACTCCTGGCAATCTGTAGATTTAAGCTAGAAGGTAAAAAGTACCGCGAGTAAGTTGTAAGATCATTTAACTAAAAGGGTTAGACAGTAATTTATCAACAACCAAGAGAATTGGAAGCAAATTTGTAGTTGGATGCCACTGTTACCTGAACATGTTTTCACAAAAGATTCAAGGTGTTCGAATGTATTCGAGGAGCAGATCTATACATAGTTTTTGTGCAGCTTGTATGTTTTATGTGTTCCATGAATTATCTGCTTAACTAGCTGCTGCATGAATATTAAATTTGGGTACAATAATTGCGTGATAAGGTCTAGATTTGACGTCTTCTGCATTGAAGTTCCAACAATATGATAACTAGTAATATCATAATAATTTGATGGTTTGAAGTATTGTTAAGAGTGCCCTGCAAGTGTATTAAAAGTGTCCAAGAGTACTGTAAATCAAGAAGTTTGTGATTTTACTGTCCAGTTGAGTCTTTCATTTGGAAAGTAATGTATTTTGATGGGTCACATTGTTGTCTTTAAAAGTCAATTTTGCAGAGTTTCAATGGACGTTTTAGGCCTTCTGCTGTTGCATGTGGCTTAATGGACTTTTCAATACTTTGCAGGTTGTCAAATTACTTGCATATATTAGCGATAAAGACCTCTTTGCTGAGTTCTACAGGTATTGTTTTTTTTTTTTATAACTGCTCATTCATGCCATCACTATTCATGAATACTGACTCTTCTGTAACGTAAACTGTTCCTGCTTCCTATGATCAATTAATGTGCAGGAAAAAACTTGCTCGAAGACTGCTGTTTGACAAAAGCGCTAATGATGACCATGAGAGGAGTATCTTGACGAAATTGAAGCAGCAGTGTGGAGGGCAGTTCACTTCAAAAATGGAGGGCATGGTTCGTTTCTATGAGTGTATGTAATTAAGGTGTCTATGTCATGTTTGCACCTTCTAATTATTTTCTCCTTTCAGGTCACTGATCTAACGCTTGCAAGGGAAAATCAATCAGGATTTGAGGAGTATCTGAACAATAACACACAGGCAAATCCTGGAATTGACCTGACAGTTACTGTCCTCACTACTGGATTCTGGCCAAGCTATAAATCGTTTGATCTCAACCTTCCTGCTGAGATGGTGAGTTTTCTTGACTTTTTCAAACATTTGGTGTCTCACAATGGTTACTACTTTTTGATTGTCTTATTGTCTTTGTCAAGATTTTATGGAAAATGGTTTGATAACATTTCTAATCCGCATTAGGAGGTGCAGATATTGCTTATTCTGAATTTCATAATATTATAGATATTAATATTGTGCATCTGTGAACCAGGTTAAATGCGTGGAGGTATTCAGAGAGTTTTATCAGACGAAAACTAAACACAGGAAACTTACATGGATATATTCATTGGGTACCTGTAACATCAATGGCAAGTTTGATGCCAAAACCATTGAGTTGATTGTGACAACTTATCAGGTCTCTTACAAGCTCTATTGTTGTTTTCTTCTTCTTGGTTTGTTACTGGATTATATATATGGAATTTGGCACATTGTCATTTTCTTTTTGTTACAGGCGTCAGCATTACTTCTATTCAATTCTTCAGACAGATTGAATTACTCTGAAATTATGACTCAGTTAAACTTAACGGACGATGATGTGATCAGATTGCTCCACTCACTCTCATGTGCAAAATACAAAATTCTTAATAAGGAGCCAAACAACAAAAGTATCACTCCAAATGATTACTTTGAGTTCAACTCAAAGTTCACCGATAAAATGAGAAGGATTAAGGTATGACCCTCCCCCTCTCAGTCTCACATATAGTAACATATAGTAACGATGTTATGGATAGGATTGTCTGAATTCAAGAGCAAATCATGTCTTGCATATCAAGTTGAAAATTCGTCTTTCTCCATTATTTGAACTCTATAAACCAGATTAAGATTTCAATATATATTGTTTGCATACCTATTGTTTGGATATAATTCCTTCAGTTTAGGTCTGTCCTATTTTGACTTAGTTCCCCTGCATACTATGATTTGCTTAGAGGTTCCTTAAATTACCTATACCTTTGGGTCTCCATAAGGTAAAAGCTAACCCTTATGAAGCTTGGTAGTCCATTTAGGATGGTACTCCTTGGATACTCTTAGGTACTTATCACATACTTGCCCAAATTTTTGTTATTTTTGTTTTGATTTTTAGTTTTGGTTTCTAGCTAACTTTGACATGATAACCCCAACTCATTGTATTTTGACCCACTAACCCGACCTGTAATCAAATATAAGTGAACCAACCTAACTTTTTGTTAGTGGTGAGACAGATTGGGACATTGACAGATGGATTTGACCATTGATGATGTTGGGATTCTTGATATTGCCAACTTGTGTCTTGATGAACCTGATTTATAAGTTTTTATTGTCAACTTTTGATGGTGATGATAAATAATAATAAAGAACAAGTCGATGGTGTTGGTGCTGCTACTTATAGTCGTGTGTTCTGCACTTTTGTACTTCTGTTTGATGTTTTGAGACTAATTATGAATTATGATGAGACAATGAAGTGTTGGTTTATATATGTGTGTGTGCGCACTTTTTAGAAATTGTCATCAATGTACCATGTACATACCGTACTAGGTACTTCAACCCATGTAAATGTGCTTCATCGGTTAACCCCACCCTTGGTTGATTGGAACCAGAGATGGATAAGTGCTTTTTTGGTTCCTTCCTAATTTATCATTTAGTACCAAATTTGCTGCGGGTTCAATTAATTTGTGCCAAATTACATCGTGTTCCTCCAGCCTTTACCCCACCCACCATGTCCTCCTTACCACCAGTTTCTTGCACCTTCATACATGCCTAATCCCCTTCCTCCGGGCCTGTCTTCTCCCCCTCCTTCCACTTCCTTTCGCACCTCTCTTGTCCCGAACACTGTTGGGAATGGTGTTGGCTGCTTCAACCGGGTGTGTCGGAGACTCAGAATATAAGCACTTGGTTGATGGTGACAGAGGAATATGAGAATGTGTATTAGGAGACTCATGACCTAATTGCACACATGGGCATGGGTACGGATAACAACACTATACAGATATGGAATACAAACTTCTTCAGATAGGTAAAATAAGTAGTCAACTGTGTTGGGCAGTATGGATACGGTAGGTATACAAGCACCATTTTCCTTGTCCGTGCCACAGCTTGTGACTGGTCAGCTATTTCAATGCAGTTGGTGCTTAGCAAGGAGTTAGCCTTCTCGTAGTGGTTGAGATGGTGACCATGTGAGAGGTGGTGGAGGTGAGGATTGGGTTGGAGGTGGTGATATCAAAAGTATTAATTGTTGGTGAGACTGACCTGGTGGTGGACAGGAGGGTATGCAGTGGTGGATAGGAGTGGGAAAACTAAAAACAGGCTTTCGGAAGGCGTAGGATGTTTGCATGAGTTGTGAATTGTGAGTGCATGGAGGAAATAAAAGTGAAGGTTTTTTGTGGTTTCTGAATCAAATTGGTTAGAAGGATCGGTGGTGAGTAGCCTGGTGGACTGGAGGGCGTGTGGTGGGTGGGTTAGGAGTGGGAAAAAGACAGGTTCGGTAGGTGGAGGGTGTTTTCATGGATTGTGAGGCATGGAGGAAATAAACGCGAAGGTTTTCATGGGTTCTGAATCGAATGGGTTAAAAGAAATTAAAGATGGAGATCAGCTTGGTTCCATGGGTTAGAAGGAACTCTGATATATATATATATATATATATATATTATGTGTGTGTGTGTGTGTGTGTGTGTGTGTAAAATATAATGCTCTTTTAGAAATTGTCGTATCGACGTACATGTACATATCCAAGGGTGGCCCGGGGGAGGGGCAGATAGGGCCTGGGCTCGGGGCCCCAATTTTTTTTTACTTTTTGTATTGATTTTAACTATGATTTTTTCTACTAAGGCCCAAGAGTCCTGCAACCTTCACCCCATTGCCTAGCCTAAGCATCTAAAGTCAAAAGAAGAAAAAAAAGAAAAACAAATAGGACAAATAACATAAAAATGAAAAAGGTAGGGAATTGGAAACATCCGCAGTTGCGAATCTCTTTACACGAAATCGTATCTCCGAAAAAGGAAAAATGTCACGATCAACATTAAATGGCTAAAATGACGAGCAAATATGCACATGCCAGGGTAGGAAAGAATATACAGTTGAAGAAGAGTCGATCAAAATTTGAACAAAGAATGTAAGGGCTCTATCGACATATATTGCCATATATATACTGTCATTTGTCATTGATCAAATATTGCATATAGTGGTTACTAAAATTTTGTTGAGTCATTAATTTCTAATTTCTTGATATGTACATGGAATCTTAGTTATCACTACTGTAGATTTTGTATTTTACTAGGTTTCAAGAACCAATAGTTATCCGTAATGAAGAACTTCATATACTTCATTTGCTTAAACTTGCTGATAATAGCATCGTTATTTTCTATAATTTAAAGTCAAATTTATGAACTTCATTAATTTTTAGACCATTTTAGTTTATTTTTCTTGATCGAGATATTGTGCTAATATTATGATAGGTCTGGGTATTATGCATGGTGTGTATTGCATTGTGAATATCCTTGTTCGATTGCTTGAATAACGTCTGTTTTAGTCAAGATCGTAAACAAACACACGGATACTTTGTATTGTTTTATGGGTTCAAATGGATGATGATTGTGCTACAAATTATACTTATTCTAAAATCTAAATCGATGATGCTACGAAGTGAGAAACTTGAAGATTGAGAAGATGTAGTCTATGTTACTCTACAAGAAAAAAGTATTTCATTAATTTGTTTCATAATCTAGTCTAGTAGAGGTGCATAAAATTCCACATGAAATGCCTATGTCTATATCTAAAACAACAAGATTCTACATGTATATTTTTAGGAATCAAACTAAGAAATTGCACAAAACATTTATGTTCATAATAATGAAATACTGAATCTTCCAAAAAAAATTGATACTTTATTTTTAATATTTTTTTGAACAAGGGGCAGAATTTTGAATTTCGCCCCGGACATTCAAATGCTCCATAGGTTAGGAGGAACTCTGATTCATGCTCATAGAATCCCTTTGCCATCTCCTTACCGAACTCCCACTTCCATGTACAAGCAAGCTTGCCGGCTCACACAGCAATTCCTCTCATTTCAGGGTGTTGGATGACAACGTACCCCATGCAGTATGACCTACATGACCTTCGTTTATGCCTCCATCGTCACAAGCTCCGAGTACCTCCACACCTCTCCTGCCTTCATGTTATGCTATTATGGATAACTAAGGGCAAGTGGGAAAGGTTGTGTTAGTTACACCTGGGAAGTCATAGTCAGCATTGACTTTAGAGACTTTTAAGAAAATAATGATATTTATGGGACCTAAATGATTAAATGGAGTAGATTTTAGGGTATCAAATCTGAAATTACCAAAAACAAATATTTCTACTTGCAAGTTAGCCTCTCTGAATAGTGTAAAAAGGGCGTTCCTTGCCATGAGGCTTACGTAGGGTCTGGGGAGGGTCAAGATGAACGCAACCTTATCCCCATATTAGAGAGATTGTTCCCATGACTCGAATCTACATCATGTAGAATGCAAGCAAAATTATCGCGCCAGGCGACACCCTCTCTCCATTAGTAGTGTAAAATGCCAAATCCAAAGAGCTCATATGAATGGATTTTAATACTTCTATTTGCATATGATAGATTTTTAATACTTGCATCACATGTCGTATGAATGGATTTTAATACTTCTATTGCATATGATAGATTTTTAATACTTGCATCGCATGAAAAAGTGGATTCTTGAAATATGAATTCCCAAAATATGGATCTCTTCAACACAGTATTTCTCGCTATCCTAAGCAGCTATGTTGGACAAATATGGACAAGGACACAATATGTGGATGTGGGATACATGCATTTTCAAATAGATACCAAGTAGTCACCTTTGTGCAAACTGACACAGATACTAGTACAGACATGATACGGATACAAAAAACCAATTTTGCTTTGTCTGTGCAACAAAGCAGTTATTTTTTAGTGTTCTGAAGTTATTATGTCGATACATCGGCAAAACAATTTCAGATGATATTATTTGTTTTCTTGTTTCATTTTTGTTGTAGGCTATCTATAGAGGATATAGATCAGTCTAGTGTTAGTTGATTTTGAGTTTAGTGTTGATGCTCCATTGTTTCTTATCGATATGATTTAAAGCTCAAATCCTACCAATATATCCCCATTTATGGTGTATTTATGTGTGTAAATTAGTTAACTGATTAAGCAATGCTCCCTTTTCTTCGTATTCACTGCTCTGATATGGCCTGGACAAATTGTAGATACCACTTCCACCTGTTGATGAGAAGAAGAAGGTAATTGAAGATGTCGACAAAGATAGAAGATATGCAATCGATGCATCAATAGTTCGAATTATGAAGAGTCGAAAAGTCTTGGGCCATCAGCAGCTAGTGATGGAATGCGTTGAGCAGCTTGGTCGGATGTTCAAGGTATCAAGATGATTTTCCGCCTAGATGTGACAGATAAAAGGATTTCTTTTTCTTCTCATTTTTTTTCAATGGCTTATTGTAATATTAAATTTGTTTGTGCAGCCTGACTTTAAGGCAATCAAGAAGAGGATAGAGGACCTTATCACCAGAGATTATTTGGAGAGGGACAAGGACAATCCCAATGTATTCAGATACTTAGCTTGATTGGCGAGGGGGGTTTTGGAAGCCTTTCTCTGGGAAGCTGCCGATAGCAATGCAACAGGATCTGGACATCAGTGCCTTGGGAGTTTTAATACTGCAAAGAATGGCAAAGGCTCTTTTGCTGCTTTGAGAAGGATAAACAGTCATCAGGTCCTGAGATATCCTTTTGCATTTATAATGAAGCAAATCTCTCTACCGTAAGAGGCTACGTGAAGTGTTTGAGAGCAGTTTGCCTGCATGTTGGATCTTTAGACATGCTTCCCCAAAAGTTGGTTGGCTACTTCTCTTATTTGATTTTTTTTAAATATTTTATCTTGTTCAGTGAGCTGAAACTTTTAACTAAATTATATTATAATACTTGAACCCCTTGTGTTCCAAATTGTATCTGTCTTGCTTCTTATTTTTATTTTTTTTTCCTCAAGACATTTCATTTTCCTCTTCAAGCCTAGAAGAGTAGTAGTAGTAAACAAATTATTCTTTGTTAATAAATCATTGTATCATTATATCTCCTCTCTGTTCTTTGTTGTTTCTGTAATAATAGTCCGACTGATTAGTGATTGCGAGTTGTTGAGAAAGAAATTAACTTATTGCGCCAGGTGATCGGAATAATACTACTTGATGGTCATGGTGTCAACTACCACCTCAGCTTGGGTCGTCTGTTCGGTTTGCTAAACTAGCTGCTCTTCCCTGCAGCAGTAGCAGTACTGTACATGTCAACATTGTTCTCTGCCAGAATCTTGACTTGCAACTCCACTCAGAAGGCCTTCCACATTAGATAGGAACCACAATGCAACGATCTTCTCCATCTTTCACTTCAAGAATCTCAATGACAAGATTACAGAATAAAGTTGATTCTACTGATCAATACCGAGTCTTACATCAAACACACACTAGATGACATGCTTCTATATATATAATATAATAAAAAAAAAAAAAAATATATATATATATATATATATATATATATATATATATATATATATATATATATTTTTTTTTTTCTATATATATATATATATATATATATATATATATATATATATATTTTTTTTTTTTTTTTCTATCTATATATATATATATATAATTATATATATATATATATATATATATTAACAGTTGCATGGTATAGACATTTGCAAACTAGCAGCTGGTATGGATCTTGGCAAACTCCAGAGTCTTCTTCCCTTGCAATTTGTTAGTGATGTAATGCCTATTGTACTCTCCATGCGTGTATTTTTTGTAAACTGGGGGCTCGTGTTTGCTGACCAGTTCAGGCATGGGGCCGAGCTCGACTTCGTAGCTAGGCGCATAAATTGTGACAACCGAGAGCCGGCTTCTATCCCTGTTCGTCACCACCCTGTGTTCTACACTTTTGTATCTTCCATTGGTCAAGACCTGAACAATTTTCAGAGTTAAAACTGATAGCCCAATGCAAGTTGATGTCGAATTGTTCTGAATGCGGTGACAAACTAGAAGTGTTGTCTCACCTCAAGTGTATCCCCTATGTTGATAACGAGAGCGTTGGGTATGGGCTGGACTGACACCCAAGTGCCGTCCTTGAGGATCTGTAGGCCTACCGATTCTGCGTCTTGCTGCAAGACTGTGAGGGCACTCCCGTCAGAGTGTGGGCTCAGTCCGAGCACCAGGTCTGGCCTCGAGCATGGTGGATAGTAGTTCATCCTAGCGGCCTGGACCGCCTCTCCGAACATGTCACCGAATGCATCATGCCTCAGCCCTAAACTTCTGGCTGTGAGTATCAGTAGTCTTTTGCACAACTCCCTTATGTTAGCCGAGTACACCTCCATGGTTTTCACTGCAATGCAACAATTGACACTTATATGTGATTTGCTTGTCTATATATTTTCATTGTTGTCATTCGTCCTCGCACCTGAAATTGGACGGATTGGTAGGCCACAGGTGAGGTTTTTCTTATGAAGGATGGCTCGACTCCGAGCGCGAGCATGTTGCACCAGTCCAGTTTCTGGTCCTCGGAGAATACGAAAGCGTGGCCGTAGCCTTGTAGAGTGCCAGGTGCCATGGGGTACCTCTCTTTCTCCTCTAGTGGAAGCTTGAAGAAGTCCATTGCTACCTCCTGCATTCTCTCCAGTAGACTATTCTCTATCCCATGATTTACTAGCTACATTCAAATCATCAAAGTGCAGCCTATCTGCATTAGTTTATAATGCCAAACGACTTCTCAACAGGAATGTAAATGCAGAGGACGAGAATCAACCTGAAAGAAGCCCCAGTCTCTACAGGCAGCAGTGAACTTTCTCATCTCCTCTCTTGCTTGGCACGGCCGGGTGCCACACATTAGCTTCCCCATGTCGATGACCGGCACCTCTTGCGTGGCGGTTGGTGCTGCCGTCTCGGTCGACGGTCTCTCATCCGGTTCCCGTATATACCTCTCCGGTACTGCCAACGGTCGAGACTTGCAAAGCTCTTGAACATCTTCGATGTGGCCAATCTTGATCTCATTAGAGTTGGAGCACATTACAGGAGCCATGATCCTATAGTACTGCTGCTCAAACAAATACAAATGTTTGTTTTGCTACATTGGTCTCCATCGGCTATATGCCTATAAATAGATTCGATGAGCTCTCTCACGGCCGTTCATTCTCTGTACATTGATTCACTGAAGTCAAAAGTGCCACTGGTGGAGGAGAGTAGTGGAGTAGGCAAAGGTAGAGGAATCTTTGAAAGAACTAGAACCGTTGATTTGTATCTTTCCAATATTGGAGGAAAAGGTTCAAGAGAATCGTGAAAGCATGTGCTCTTAGAGCCATTGATAATTTCCAGTTGTGCAATAGTTGTCCCCCTTTGTCCAGACCAAAGCTAGTGATGCTGCTACGTGATTGGCTTCTTCCAACAATGTGGGGCTTAAATGCCAATACCTATTATTTTTTATTTATTTATAAGCAGATCCCTCCTCCATAAAAGTGCAACAAATCTAGTAAAAAAGAAAGGCACGAAGAAAAATGAAACGAATCGAGCGTTCATCGTGCTCTTTCGTCTGTACTTTATGTTGCTTAGGAATTAGGCAACCTTCGTGGCTACGAAGGGACAAGCCGTCAGAATAGTGTGTTGGGTTGTGTATGTGTATCTCGTATCCGGTTGAGAGCTCTAGGTTGACGAGTTTAGTAATTGTTGGCAATGACCCGAAGCAAACCTGTTTGGTCTGGTTCACCGTATGGCCGGCCCATATGGGACATGGTCATTATTGTAAGTACGTCAATGCGGAGCTAATCTCTAGAATATTTTTTCACCTTTGGGGGCATTTGGTATGCGGAATACTATATAACCTAGGGGTGCAACTCGGGCGGACTAAACCCGAGTCCGATCAGATAAACCCGTTAAAGGGTTGGGTTAGGGTTGAAGATACTCGAGTTCGGGCTCGGATTTGGGTTCAAATATTTGAACCCGATCATAAATCGGGTTGGGTTTGGGTTCATGTGTCGGGTTACCCGAAGAACCCGAAATCCGACTTATATATATATATATATATATATATATATATATATATATATATTGTCGTACTTCTTAAATAAAAAATTTAAATCCAAAATTTCTTCACCCAAACTCTTCAACTCCTTATCCTAAATCTTATTTCAGTTTGTATTTTGTAAGGATCAAGACTTGATTGCTATTTGATTATGTGTTTAATATTACTTTTTGTTTAAAATTGTCTCAATTAGTATATTAGAGCCCGATAAACCCGACGGATCCGACCCAACCCGAGTTCAACCCGAGCCAAATCCGATCCTCCGGCTTGGTCTTGGGCTTCATATGTTGAACCCAAAGTCGGGCTGGGCTTGGGCTCGGGCTAGGCTTATGATTCATCGGGTTGGGCTCGGGTTGACCTCAAACCCGACCCAACCCGCCCGAGTTGCACCCCTAATATAACCGGGAATTCTATATTTCCGAAAATCAAATTCCAAGGAATTAAATTCCCTGGAAAATTACATTTCCATGTTTGGTGACAATATAAATATTTCCGGAAAAAAAAATAAAAAATAATAATAACGAAAAAAAATGAACAAATATAAAAAAAAACCGGTAAAAACGACAAAAAATATCGGTAAAAACGAAAAAAAATGATAAAAACGACAAAAAATCGGTAAAAACGACAAAATAACAAAAAAAACGACAAAAAACGATGAAAAACGACAAAAAAATTGGTTAAAACGAAAAAAATGACCAAAAAGCGACAAAAAATGTATAAACGACAAAAAAATAACAAAAAAAGGGTAAAAACGACAAAATAACCAAAACACGACAAAAACGACATAAAATCGATAAAAACGACAAAAACCAAAATGCGGCAAAAACGACAAAAAAACAACAAAAAAATCGGTTAAAACGACAAAAAATGATAAAAAATTAGTTAAAAACAACAAAAAATCGGTTAAAACGACAAAAAATAACCAAAAAGCGACAAAAACGACAAAAAATCAGTAAAAAGCGACAAAAAAAACGACAAAAATGACAAAAAAGACAAAATCAGTAAAAATGACCAAAAAGCGACAAAAACGACAAAAAATGACTAAAAATCGGTCAAAACAACAAAAAAAAAGCTACAAAAAACGACAAAAAAATCGTTTAAAACGACAAAAATTGACAAAAAAGCAACAAAAAGGACAAAAATTGGGTAAAAATGACAAAAAATAATCAAAAGTGACAAAAAAAGACAAAAAATGGGTAAAAAAACGACAAAAAAATCGCTTAAAACGACAAAAATTGGTAAAAACGACAAAAAATGACAAAAACGACAAAAAAGAAAAAATGTTCAAAACTAAATCATAATTGATCAAAAAAGAAGAAAAAATTTTAGACAATTTTTTTTTTGCCCGGGCAAAAAAAAAAAAAACGCACCTATTCTCTACGGATAGAATTCCCATGTTTTGTGGGTAAACTATTTACCCGGGTATTTATAATTTTCGGGAATAAATTTTTATAAGCCAAACAAACGTGGTAATAGATTCCCATCTTAAATTTTTTCGGGAATAAAAAAAATACCGCATACCAAACGCCCCCTAGAATAACCTGATCCCGTAGCTATTTTCCTCCCCTTTTATTCTTTATCTCCTTGTGGGAGATCTCTAGCGGGATGAGCCAAGAAGTTTTCTTCGTAAGAGATTTCACAACCGTGATCTAGAAGACGTAAAAGGAACCCGGTTGAAACACGCTGAAGATATAATTCCTATTTTTTTTGGCTTAAACCTCTTTCGGTGCCGTGATACACAAATGGATTACATATGGTATCAGAGCTAACGGGCCGGACGGACACGGACAGTCCACTGTCCGTGTTCGGTCCGAAAATGAAAATGAGTTCGGACGGACGGACACGGATAGTCCACTGTTCGAGTTCGGGCCGGACGGACACGGACAACCACTGTTCGTTAATTCAATCGGACGGTCCGCGGACAAATGAAATATATTACCAAAAGCTATTATTTTATCAAGATATCTTGATAGTTGGTACAAAAAATCAAGTTGAAAGAAAATACAATTGAAGGTTATAGAATACAACAAACAATAGTAAAATGTTAACAAAAATCGAGACCGAACAACAAAAAATTGATGCAAAACCAAAATAATATGACATAATTGATGCAAAACCAAAATGAGTCTTTACTATCGGACGGTTCGCGGACAAATTCGGACCGGACATGGATATGACCGTGTCCGGGTTCGATTTTTAAACGGACCAAAAAACATGTCCAAGTTCTGTTCGTTAATCAATCGGACGGTCCGCGGTCGAACCATTTATCGAGCCGGACACGTACGGACAACGGACTACTTTGTCCATTTTACACCCCTAATCAGAGCCATGATGGCTTCTTCTCTCTTTTAGGAAACACTAAAAAGTTAGGGTCCCATGTTTTTTATCTATAAATATTGCATGATATTTTTAGATTTTTTTTTACTAGTCCATGCTCGTATGTCCATATGAAGATACGTGTTGAAATCTTTTATGTCTGTGATGATCCATGGGAGTTGCCCGTGGATTGCTTTTTTGATCAATGTAATAACTATTTGGTGTACTACTTTTGTGTAATATTAGAAGATGTTGTAATTTTTTTTTTATTTTGTTTGAATTTTACAACAATAAGAACGTGATTATCATCGTAACCCTAATCTCTGCGTTGAAAATAAAAACTACATAAATACAAGGTCGTTAGTCCCATATAGGGACACGACCTCGATCGTGCGCGAACGTGCAACCTGTCGATCTTACCTACACAAGGATCAGAATGACGCTGGGCAATCTCCGCCGGTGCAACCGTTACCCATGGGGGAACTAGGAGCTGTCGGCAGGTGACCAGACCCTTCTTTGGGGTCTCCAGTGGGAACAAGAACCAGATGCGAGGGCTAACACATGCCCTTGGCTAAATGCCTAAAAAGAATATACAAAGTATACAAGTGGATGAAGAGATCAGAAACCCGCTCATTCGCTAGGACCACCATCCTCCTCATGGTCACCATCGAGCATGAGATATGGAAAGATCCTTTAGCTCTGCTAAGAAATATGGACAAATAAAACCAGTAGGGTCAAAACCCCAAATAACAAGTACCATGAGAAAATATCTAAGGCATTCCCAAAACTAGCATACAAGCAGATAAGAAGATAAACAACATAAATAAAAGAACAATGACTTTGAAACTGTCCATCATCAAAGCAATGACCAAGTCCTACATCAAACAAGAATAAGGAGTTGGAAATTGTCCCCATGATGGTCCACATATCTAAGTCTTCCTCTACGAAAGAAAAGAAAGAATGAATAAATAAACGATAGTAAGTAAAACACAACCAATTTCTATCATTAGCTAGCCAACTATGGTTATCATAATCATGGTTACTTGCAAGTTGCAAATTGAGGAATTCTTTTGGCGCATGTAGAACAAATAGTCCAAGCAAATAATGATCAATCAATAACAATAATAACAATAGTAACATCAAAGTAAAGATGCAACACTCAAAGGTGTGCTAGATCACGTACCCCTCATGACAAAGAGATCCGTGTCCACACCCTAGTCCACGAGACATCATGCAAGTCAGAAATCCTCCCATTTCAATGTACTAGGTGATTATGCTTTTATTTAATTTTGACAGTTTATGGTTGTGGATTCCAGGTTTGTGGAGCCCCATTGAATCCAACATACATGGAGTGCCATTCAAGGCGATGCAAAACTAGACAGTTTACTTCAATCACAAACTCTAGTACAAGTCATGTTATCGATCCATGTCGTTAATTACCAAAGTTGAGAGTGCAAATGCAACGAGCCACCGAGAGAATCAGTACAATCAATCAAGTAGTCAATCATGACATCGTTACCTAGATATAATCATACTAGTCATAACAATACATGCCATAATGAGGCTAACTCCAGGCAATAACATTTAACTGGAAAAGGATACCTATATATCAACGGTCAATCATTCAATACAATTAAATAACTGAAAATCTAACAAGATACTATAGGGGTATATGTGCACGAGGGCACAATCTCGATCTAAACCAAACCATTCTAGGCAATCAATCTATTAGATGATTCCCGAGAGTATCAAACTATTAAACATTTGGAATTGCAATCAAAATCTCATTTGAACCCCTGTATCTAGAATTTATCCAGTATTTTGATGAAACCGAAATAAATTTGATACATAAGACCCAACCATCCAAAATCTATAAAAGAATAGTCGCATATCCACCATAGAGCCAAGAACTGTGTGCCAAGTTTTGAAACAATCGTTGATCAAATTGGCATAAATTTCGATTACCGAGACTTAAGAAACATGGGTCGTCCTTGCAGTTTTCTTGATGGGCAGTATATCAGTAGTATACTGTTGGTGCATAAAACCTGCATGTGTTAGTCCTTGCGTGGTACAAATTTGTCGTCGGTCGATCGATACTTGTCCAAATATAATTCTATAAGAAGCACCATGCCCAAAAACACCATACAAAGCAATGAATCAAGTTTCATAGCTATCAACCGCGTATGCACGAATTCCCAACCAAAAATTGATAGAGCATGAAACGATAAGAACTCAATTCATACTCGATTGTCTTGAGTTCCGTCAAGAACTATATTATCGTAGTAACGATCTCTAAATACTGAAAATCTGCATCAAGAAAACTTGACAAAAATAGAAGAGCCTACATATAGCCTATTGAAGTGAGCAAGGTGTATTTGCCTAAGGGCGGGCGATATGACCGGATACAAGTTCTAGATGCGATGCATGTACTTGTGTCTACCTCCAAGTCGTCTAGAGAGCCCAGACCTCGCTCCCACCACTTAGTTCCCACTTTAAGTGATGAGGGAAGGGAGAGTGAGAATGAGAGAAAGAGAAGGATAAGAAAGAGTAAAATAAATGAATGTATAGGTATAAAGGGTTATAAATATAAACCCCAAATCAATAGTAAAACCCAACTGTCAAGATTGATCAAAAATCTACTAAATAGAGCATTCCCTACTCGAGGTGTATACTACCAGTATATGGCTAACACAGGAAATGTTAGGATTTTGCTCAATCGAGAACGCCATTCTATGCATGCATCCTAGTCGGGTTACATGTCAATGCCATGGGTCTTTAGAAGTCTCGAGTAGTCTCCAAATTAGCTTGTTGTTCTAGAAAATCCATAAAATTATTATTAGTTTCATAAGTTATTAATAGCTTCGAAACTCCGAGTATCTCACACGATAACTCGTCCAAACATCGATGCACACAAAATAAAACAGAAACATAGATCTCGATAAATAATACAAGTCAAGGCTAAAGTCATGTCACAAATCTCAATAAACAAGCCAATCATCAAGAAAATACAAAATAAAAGAAATACAAGATAATAGAATAAAGATGCATATCTTTATGAGAATATTGATATAGTAAGGTGATCCTCATATAAGCGGGCGTGTATGGTGGTACTACATGATGTTTTAGAGCTAAGGATAATCAAAGAAGTTACTTCTGGCCCAAACGCGAAATGGTAGATGATGTAATGAATGAAGAACTAGAGTTCATAAGGAAGAATGTCTGAACATTATGGATCTACAGTCCTATCGCAAGGCTATTAAAAACAAATGGAGTTTTAAGGTCAAGCTAAAGGAAGATGACATCCTAGAATGCTAAAAACATGTTTGGTGTTGAGGGGTTCACCCAGTAAAAGGGGGTGGATTATGAGGATACATTTTCTCCTTCGGTGAGAATCACATTTATCCTCATAATCCTAGCGATCATTGCATATTTTGATCAAGATCACTTTACTCCATGGTGAGCTAGATGAGGAGATCTATATCGATCTATCCATTAGATTTGTAGATACTTGGGCATAAAATATACTTGCTCAATAAGTCCATTGATGACCTTAAACAATCATCAAGGTAGTGGTACATACGGTTTAATAAAGCCTTTACTTCGTATGGCTTTACCACGACTATAGATGACCACTATCTATATATAAATTGATATGACAAAGGCTTTATGATCTTATCATTATATGTAGAAGATCATATATTATTGACAAGCAATAGTTTGGAGATGATTAACACTACTAGAGGGTGTTTTCTTCTCCTTCAAGGTGAAGAACATGGGTAATGTGCATTAAGTTCTTAGGATTTAGATCCAAAGAAATTGTGCTAAGATGAACCTTGGTCTGTCTCAGGACACATACATAAGAAAGATGATAAAGCAATTAGATATGTCAGTTGCAGGCCCATAAAATCTCCTATTGCTGCCAGACAAATAATTAGCGAACAATGTCCTAAGGGTTAGGAGGAAAATAATTTGATGGAAAGAGAACCCTATGCAAAAGTAGTTGGGACTTTGATGTATTCTATGATTTGTATTTGCTCTGACATAGCCTGTGCGGTAGGAGTTGTTACTCACTCCAAGCTAATCCTAGACAAGTCCACTAGAAGGGTGTTCAAAGGATCTTATGCTACTTAAGATGGACAATTCACTAAGTTCATTGTGTTTCAATGATTTAGACATGTTACTCAGAGGGTATTCGGATGCCGACTAGACCGACAATATGGACGAGCACGTATATACCTCTAGTTATGTCTTCATGATAGAATATGGAGCTATCTCCTGGCAGAGCAAGAAACAAGACTGCATATCTCTATTTTTTTATGGAGGAAGAGTGCTTGGCAGCTTCTACAATACTGTAGGAAGAAGTATAATTGAGAAGGTTCCTTCAACACCTACATATGACATCTTATGCTACAGATAATGTAACCCTCTATATCAAAATATATTGGTTATTGTATATGCAAAGGATCTCAAGTACTACAAAAAAAGCAAACACATAAAGATTCATAATTAGTTCATAAGGAACAAGAACAACAAAATCAAACTAGTGCATTTAGATACCGTGTCATGACCTGCTCCCGCTCGGGACACGAGTACGTTGTCAAGTCCAGCCTACGCCACATTATCGATGGTAGTACGCTATCTAGATGTCAATTGCAACCATCGTCCAATTATTTATCATTATCTTAATCACAAATAACATCTTGCTCATTCACAATAACTATATAGTTTACAAAAATCCAAAATTATGCCTCAACCACAATTCGAGAACAAATTTGCTAAATATTCAAATTTAAGAAACTAACTAACTAAACTATGGATTGACCTCCAAAAGCATCCATAACTCCATCGAACGGTCTAAATTGCAAAGTAGCCAGTTTCATAAAATTGTTGACGTATCTAGTTAGGATATGAGCAAAGTAAACATAAACGAGAATCACACTAAATAATAAATATCTATATGATGACACAAGAAACTAGCAGCATGTACACAGAGGTTATCAAGATGCTATCATGGTATGACAAGAGAGAATAACCAATATGATACAATAAGAAAGATAACCCACGTAAATAAAAATAGTACAACATGTGTCATTTAAAATACTTGGTTTGGTATGAAGAACTGTTGGGGTAATCCGGCTCATCAGTACGTGTGGTGCACCGACTGCTATCATTCATGTAGGTAAAGGTGTATCCGACACATCATAGGATTTACCATGGTTTCTATCATTCATGAATACAATTCCACAACCTCACTTCATATTCTTCCTCCCGACTATAACATAATTTTAAGACTAGTTATGCAATTTTAACAAGTAATAATGTGATTCAAGTAAAGATTCATGTAGTGATTAATATTCAATATAACAATTCGTGTAGTGATTCATATAGTGCTACAAGTAATCATACATAACATAAGAAATGATATCGTGTCATAGTCATGATGTTATAGGCCTACTATAAAATTTAGGGTTCAAATTCCTATCTAGTATTTTTCTAAAATTCCTAAAGCCTAGAATTAAATATTAATAAATAGTTTTTAGCCTTTAGATATTCATAATAAGTTCTAGAAAATTCTAAAAATTATCAAACTACTTCCAATGTAATTCTAGCACATTTTTATGATTTATAGTCCCTCATTAGCTCATGCAACCCATCCTTTACTCCCAATGTTCTAATTTACCGATTTTGGCCTTTTTGGTAGTGAATGCTACAAGAATTTTGGCCTCAAAATTCAAAACTATCCCATACAAACACAACATCCTAGCAAACAAGCATGAATAGAAAACAAGTATATCAAGAAATATTCTATAATTTATATTGACTATAAATCAGAACTTCAACTATTTGATTGCTTACATTAATCATCAAATATGTGAGAGAACCTTTCCCGCATCTTATCCTAAATTTGAAGCAATTTACGTATCTAAACAACATCCTCAAAAAAGCATATAACATACTTCTTTTAATTATTAAAATAATAGTTAGCTCTTTACTAAGTAACCATATTCCTCTAGTTAATGATTCATGCCATTTCGTTCTTCCTCATGATTATCAAGCACTTATAAAATCCTATGAAGGTAACAATAAACCTATAACTATTTTTAGAACACACAACATAGTCTATGTAACACCCAGTTTCTTGAATGAGGGTATTTTTGAAATTTTGTATTTATAATTATTATTTATTTGTATTTAATCACATTATGATTTCTGGTGATTTTTAAAATCAATTTTAAACCATTTTGATCATGACTTGTGATTTTGACGTTTTACTAGTGTAACCCTAGAGACTGCATGACCTAGAGCCTGACCATGTTATTAGGATAATTTATTATTACTTTTGAGCATGAGAGTATTTTGGTCATTTGGCCTCTTTGAATTATTTCATGATTTATTGCACTGGTGATTGTTGATTTTGACTTTTGCTAAGCTGTGACTTAAGAGACTGTCCTAGATTTTGACCTTGACTTGGTGACCTAGTTAAAATGGTATGGACCCTAGTCTAACTTAAGTCAACTCAAGTTAGGACACTTAGGATCAAGTTTGAAATAGGAGGATTGGTGAATTGGTCCATAGACTTGAGACTTAGAAATGGGTTCCATGACTAGTACAATTAGGCCCATAGCCATTAGACTAAGCCCTAACCCTAATTTTTCACTTTTTAACTAGCCACTAGGGCTCCCCCTTCCCTATAAATAATCTCTTCCTTGTTCTTGCCTCTTTTATTAATTTTTCCAAGTTTTGAAGAAAGAGGTAAAGAGCCATTCCATAACTTTTTCATTCTAACTCCTTTTTAACCCTAGTCTTTTGCATTAGGACCTAATCATTGTTTATTTACTGTTGGTGGAGAGTAATCCCAGATTTTGAGTAATTTGGGGATCCGAACTAGCAAGGAGGAACACTTCATTTTGGGGATTTTTCTTGCTATTTGTACATATAGGTAAAATCCCTTAAATTGCATTATTATTTTG
The DNA here is from genome assembly GCA_029216955.1 of Iris pallida. Lineage (NCBI taxonomy): Eukaryota > Viridiplantae > Streptophyta > Magnoliopsida > Asparagales > Iridaceae > Iris > Iris pallida. Next base: position 32,356,051 of record JANAVB010004800.1, on the reverse strand, counting down.
ATTTCTTTGCATATTAGGCTAGGTCTAAGTCCCCTAGCTGTCCCTAGAATTTGGGTGAATTTTGTGTCCGTTTGGTGTCCGTATCGGGCACGTGTCAATGTGTAAGTGTAGGTGTTTGATAGAATGCCCCTTAGGAATTTATTTTCAATTTTTTAAAATATAATTACATGAATTTCTAGATCTAAGGATGTACATTAATTTTTATGAAGGGTGTTAGGTATTTTGGTGTCGTTTTGTGTCAGTTTTTGGTGTTGGACACGCGTGTACGACACGAGTGCACTGTCCTTCTACTCGGGCACAATATCTCACTGCATAGGACACGTCGACACGCCAAATTTTGGAAGGATGTCAGGGCACTGACTGACATCATCCTCCCAAAATTTGGGGCCATTTGGTGCAGTGTACGAGGAGTTCTCCTCCTCGCACTGGCCGCACTGGCCGCGCACGTGCGCTGTGTACGCATGGAATTTGGCCACTGACACGGCTCTAAAGCTGACACGACACGTATCTAGGACACGGTGCAGGTCCATGGACACGTAGCCCTACTATGGGCGAACCCATATGCATGAGCTCGACCCACCTCGAGCACTGTGTCGAGCCCACGAAGGCTCGACATGGCTGCACGATGAGTAATTTTTCCCAGTTTTCTAAAATTTCGAATATTAGTTGGACACAACGTGTCCCAATTCCTGGACAGGAGGGACTCTCCCTGGATACGAAGGACATGTCCCTATGCCTGTACACCCTATTCTTCTATTTTGTTTCGAGTTTGATTGTTGTTTGGGATTTCATTGATTTAACTGTTTTCCTGCATATACTGTTGTTTCCTGAGATGTAGGGATTTTGAATTAGGTTGAACTGATTAATGATAACCGTCAAAGCTCATTTCCCATTTGTTCATGATACCCTTCACTGATTCTCATTTTCTGAGTTTAGTTATATTTAAACTGTTTTGAAATGATTAGTTATCAAGATTAATCCATATACATGTGTATTACATTACTTAAATGTATGTTTGTGATTGGTGTTAGGAATTAGGATTTCGATTTGATTTTGGCATTTGTGTTAACTATATTGAACTATCAAGTGAACTAAAATTCTAAGATTTTGTACACCCATTACTTGATTGATTTTACTGTCATTACACTCCTATTCCCTGTTCCCATTAACTACAACACTCATACATGGTTGGGATGAATAAACTTCATTTGTACACTTGAAGCTATTTAAGTCCGAGTGCTGTATTTGAATTTTGAACTATGCATTTACAACTTACTCTCTATAACATGGTTTAACAACTCTTGATCTTCACATTTCAAAGAGCTCTATGATTTAACATAGAGAACCACATCATGAATTCTCACACACATTCTTTCTTTTTTACTGTTCATTTGCTTTTGTTTGCTTTGATGTTTTAGCATGGACCCCCCCATAATGACCAAATCCACCTTTCCTCCACTCTTTCTTTTTCTCTCTCATGTAAATCTTGTGGCCATTTGTAGGGAAGGCAGAGAAGGCTGGAAAGGATTTAAAGCACTGTTCTGTTACTAATACCCAACTGTCTTGACAGTACAAATCCTTACTGATTGCACACACATTCACATTGCCCATGTTCCATGTAAACCCTGTCATATACACCACACTGAATCCTATAACATAAACTGCCATATTCCTATTACACTAACTGTCAAGTGCACATACACACAATTCATATTTTTCCTGAGAATTCACTATCTTATAGACATGGCCCTATAACCTTCACCCCCTTTTCTGATCTCTGTTTCCAGAGATGCAACACACACCCACCCACATGTTAGTATCACTCTTAGCTGATTTTGAGAATTCCCATTGCTTACACACACACAAACTACAACCTAAAAAATGCCTAAAACTGAGAACAATGTGCTCCCCTATACACACACACACATCACTAAATTCCTAACATATGTTTACCACACACACACATGTGCCTTAATCCCTCACTCTATATCTCTTTACATATTATGCCTCTATGTATATATACAAGTGTATGTAATATAGAAAATGCATGCATGAATAAATGGTTAGATGAATGCAAATGTAATGTAGGTAAATATGCATCTATATGCTTATGAATGCATGATACAATGTGATACATGTAGATAGAAGATGATGATGATTGTATGTATGTATGTATGTAAGTATGTACCTCTCTATGTATATATATATATATATATATATATATATATATATATATATATATATATATATATATAAAATATATATATATATATATATATATAAAATATATATATATATATATATATATATATATATATATATATATATATATATATATATATATATATATATATATATAGATATGCATCTATGTATAAACCTATCTATATGCCTATGTGGGTATGTGCCTATGTATATATCTATGTACCTATATATCTATATATGAATGTAAGGTAGCTGCTTTCATATATGCATATATTGTGATGAATATATGCATATAGGCAATAAAATACAATGGAACATGGTGTAATGTAAAGTTTATGATGCAAGATAGATACAATATTATATGCATGATTACATCCAAACAAATGCAAGCATATATATGTGAAATATGAATGCATGGATGAATATATACTTCTAGATATGGTATGTGTGTTCTCTGTGACTTGTGAGTGTGCTTGGTTGTTAGCCTAGGCTTGGTTAGGCCCAGTGAGACTTGACTGGACTGGGATTGACCTAGTTGACTAGTATAATTGACCATGGTTGACCCAAGTTTGACTTTGACCTAGATTGGCCTAGAAATCATGTAGATTGCATCATAAACTCCATTTATCTTATTTTAAACACATTATAACCTGTACTGCTCTATTTTGGACATTGTGACTCCGGTGCAGACATCTGATATTATACTACTCTTTTCAGAGTAGCAGGCGAGTACATTCTCTGATAGTTCTCTCATTTATTTGTCAATTGCTGTACTTCAGTTCTAGTTAGTTGTATGTGATTCTCTGTTACAACACGTATGGATATTTCTGGATTCATGTATGCGACACACATACCATATTGTTTGGCCTCTATTACTGGTATCATCATGTCTGGCTTCTATTACTGGAATCACCTACTGGAATCACCCTGGAATCACTTGCTGGTATCATCATGTTTGGCTGGACTCATCTCGATTCTCGTGTCATATTCTGGATTCACTTGTACTTGCTGGGAGGGGAAATACTTGAGTAAGACATGTAGATATATCCTAATTCTGGAATTACCCCACATGCTGAAATCTACTGGAATGATAGCCATCTCACACCCGGTCGAGTGTGTGATGTGTCGGATTACCTATAGCCATTTACATGTCGATCTCGGTATTTTAAAACACACTGTTAGAGTATAGTCTGGACTCACCCTGTAATCTTTGATCACTGACTGGAATCATCTCATACCGGACTCATCTTGTACTGGAATCACCTGGTATCAGATTCATGTTGTCTGGACTTACGTTGGTCTTACACTTGTTTACATTTACTGTCTGGACTTATATCATGTTACTCTAGTTCAGCTGGTTTCTATTTTTACAGTCTTTATTGCCGTGATTCTTCTCTTGTTTAGTTACTTACTTTCCTTGTACTTTATCTCTCTCTATACCATCACCTGAATATAAAACTGCCATGCTTCATCAATATAACTGTCTATAACTGCTTTATAGTTCTCTGTCATTTACTTGGGTTTTCTAGATGAGATTGTGCTCATTTTTGTCCTGACTGGACCTGTTGATATTTTACAGATGCTTGCCCTGAGGACACTTGCCCTACATATTATGGACTCGGAGACGGGATGGCTACCTTTGGCCCCGATACTCAGGAGTGATCGGGAGACTAGCTAGTAGACTGATTTAGTTTTCATGTTTTAGAACTTGGATTGTAATAATTTGAGATACGAGTTTGTATTTGAGTTTGTTTAAGATATTATTATTTAGTAGTTTATAATTGTTGTTGTTTAGTCTTTAGTTATAAACTTCTGTGTTATCTTATCGTGCTTAGACTGTGATTGAGATTTTATTATATCTATACTTGTCATCCGTTCGGAGTAGAGATTTGACAAGTACATTATATAATTGCATGAGTTGTTGATTAGATAGTAACCTTAGATAGTAACCTAGGACAGCGTTCTACTGCCGACACTGCGGCGTAGGCTGGGCACTGTTACGTACTCGTACCCTCATAGTGGGTGCGGGTCGTGACACATTTTTAGTGGTGGCCCATGCAGGTCGAGAGTCGCATTAATGCGATATCGTGGTAGTACGATGACTTAGTTGTACTGCTGCGAGCCTGCGATAGGATTGAGAGATAGGCTTTAACGGAGAGTGTACTCAATCACAGTTAGGACTACTTGAGAAGATTCCTGGACGACCCTTGAGAATCTCATTATGAACTTCGATTTGAAAATCCTTTTCCTCTTGTTTTGATTCACCCTCACTCCTTGATGTTTAAAGGATCTTAGACTATTAACTTCCTTCATCATTATCCTTACTTATATTTTGTCTATCTTATGTTGCTAATTTAGCACCAGTTTTGCAAGCTTATCTTTTTTGATCTTGATCATGACATATTTTATTGGGGGCTGGCACCCACTAACATATTGTCTAATCAGAACCGGTGCATGATGGTCTGATCAACCTATTGCACTTTGGTTCACTTTTTATATATTATTCTATATGGAGGGAGACATAGTTAAACTTGTCCTAGAGTCTCATCCACGACAGCTTTAGCAATTTTTTTTTGAATTATTTCCATCGCCTATGAACCACGTATTGAACTTAATAGCATCGTCTTTGAACTCTTTATTGTTTTGCCTTTCACATATTTCAGAAAGAAAAGGCACTGTACTTGATAGATCAACCCAAGGTATCACGTTTAGTTTCCCTATCCAAAGGAGGAAATTAACTTATTTCTATATCCTTACATCATCCTTTAAATTCTAATTCCTTGATCGTGACCAGTCGACCGGGTCATCCTCCTTATCATCCAGTGTTTGGGGTCTTATTCAATTGAATTAATTCAATTGTGACATGGATATCAAATCTTGGATACTCGTGCTCCGACTTCAATGGCCTCGTTCTCCATCTTGCCCAAACTTCAATTTATTCTGAAATTGATTAACTTAGATCGTGCCGGGACTAAATCTCCTTATATATATATTGTATTATTGGATTTCAATGCTATTGACACCCGTGCCTTAAACTTTCGATTTTGATCATCTTTGGAATGGTAACCCTTCATAATTAATTCCTAGTTGTCTTTACCAGTTTCATATAGGATGGTAGACTGTCCCACACCTTAATGATTTGTTGCTTCCTTATCTTTCCAGCAGAACACCCTATATTGCTTGCATGTTGATACCATGGGACTGTTTTGATCTAATATGACTAGTCCATCTAGATGAGACCTTCAACTGCTATGGTTGACCATGACTCTATATATTATTCTTCAAATTGTATGAGTTAGAAATTGCTTAGAGACTTTGATTGTGGGTGGTTGACCTAGAAGGAGTACGACCGACTTAAATTTCGAGGACGAAATTTTTCCAAGGGGGGTAGACTTGTAACACCCAGTTTCTGGAATGAGGATATTTTTGAAATTTTGTATTTATAATTACTATTTATTTGTATTTAATCACATTATGATTTCTGGTGATTTTTAAAATCAATTTTAAACCATTTTGATCATGACTTGTGATTTTGACGTTTTACTAGTGTAACCCTAGAGACTGCATGACCTAGAGCCTGACCATGTCATTAGGATAATTTATTATTACTTTTGAGCATGAGAGTATTTTGGTCATTTGGCCTCTTTGAATTATTTCATAATTTATTGCACTGGTGATTGTTGATTTTGACTTTTGCTAAGCTGTGACTTAAGAGACTGTCCTAGATTTTGACCTTGACTTGGTGACCTAGTTAAAATAGTATGGACCCTAGTCTAACTTAAGTCAACTCAAGTTAGGACACTTAGGATTAAGTTTGAAATAGGAGGATTGGTGAATTGGTCCATAGACTTGAGACTTAGAAATGGGTTCCATGACTAGTACAATTAGGCCCATAGCCATTAGACTAAGCCCTAACCCTAATTTTTCACTTTTTAACCAGCCACTAGGGCTCCCCCTTCCCTATAAATAATCTCTTCCTTGTTCTTGCCTCTTTTATTAATTTTTCCAAGTTTTGAAGAAAGAGGTAAAGAGCCATTCCATAACTTTTTCATTCTAACTCCTTTTTAACCCTAGTCTTTTGCATTAGGACCTAATCATTGTTTATTTACTGTTGGTGGAGAGTAATCCCAGATTTTGAGCAATTTGGGGATCCGAACTAGCAAGGAGGAACACTTCATTTTGGAGATTTTTCTTGCTATTTGTACATATAGGTAAAACCCCTTAAATTGCATTATTATTTTGATTTCTTTGCATATTAGGCTAGGTCTAGGTGTTCTCTAGCTGTCCCTAGAATTTGGGTAAATTTCGTGTCCGTTTGGGGTCCGTATCGGGCACGTGTCAATGTGTAAGTGTAGGTGTTTGATAGAATGCCCCTTAAGAATTTATTTTCGATTTTTGAAAATGTAATTACATGAATTTGTAGATCTAAGGATGTAAATTAATTTTTGTGAAGGGTGTTAGGTATTTTGGTGTCATTTTGTGTCAGTTTTTGGTGTTGGACACGCGTGCACGACACGAGTGCACTGTCCTGCTACTCGGGCACAATATCTCACTGCATAGGACACGTCGACACGCCAAATTTTGGAAGGATGTCAGGGCACTGACTGACATCATCCTCCCAAAATTTGGGGACATTTGGTGCAGTGTACGAGGAGTTCTCCTCCTCGTACTGGCCGCACTGGCCGCGCGCGCGCTGTGCACGCGTGGAATTTGGCCACTGATACGGCTCTAAAGCTGACATGACACGTGTCTAGGACACGGTGCAGGGCTATGGACACGTAGCCCTACTATGGGTGAACCCATATGCATGAGCTCGACCCACCTCGAGCACTGTGTCGAGCCCACGAAGGCTCGACATGGCTGCACGATGAGTAATTTTTCCCAGTTTTCTAAAATTTTGAATATTAGTTGGACACAACGTGTCCCAATTCCTGGACACGAGGGACTCTCCCTGGACACGAGGGACATGTCCCTATGCATGTATACCCTATTCTTCTATTTTGTTTCGAGTTTGATTGTTGTTTGGGATTTTATTGATTTAACTGTTTTCCTGCATATACTGTTGTTTCCTGAGATGTCGGGATTTTGAATTAGGTTGAACTGATTAATGATAACCGTCAAAGCTTATTTCCTATTTGTTCATGATACCCTTCACTGATTCTCATTTTCTGAGTTTAGTTATATTTAAACTGTTTTGAAATGATTAGTTATCAAGATTAATCCATATAGATGTGTATTACATTACTTAAATGTGTGTTTGTGATTGGTGTTAGGAATTAGGATTTCGATTTGATTTTGGCATTTGTGTTAACTATATTGAACTATCAAGTGAACTAAAATTCTAAGATTTTGTACACCCATTACTTGATTGATTTTACTGTCATTACACTCCTATTCCCTGTTCCCATTAACTACAGCACTCATACATGGTTGGGATGAATAAACTTCATCTGTACACTTGAAGCTATTTAAGTCCGAGTGCTGTATTTGAATTTTGAACTATGCATTTACAACTTGCTCTCTATAACATGGTTTAACAACTCTTGATCTTCACATTTCAAAGAGCTCTATGATTTAACATAGAGAACCACATCATGAATTCTCACACACATTCTTTCTTTCTCACTGTTCATTTGCTTTTGTTTGCTTTGATGTTTTAGCATGGACCCCTCCATAATGACCAAATCCACCTTTCCTCCACTCTTTCTTTTTCTCTCTCATGTAAATCTTGTGGCCATTTGTAGGGAAGGCAGAGAAGGCTGGAAAGGATTTAAAGCACGGTTCTGTTACTAATACCCAACTGTCTTGACACTACAAATCCTCACTGATTGCACACACATTCACATTGCCCATGTTCCATGTAAACCCTGTCATATACACCACACTGAATCCTATAACATAAACTGCCATATTCCTATTACACTAACTGTCAAGTGCACATACACACAATTCATATTTTTCCTGAGAATTCACTGTCTTATAGACATGGCCCTATAACCTTCACCCCCTTTTCTGATCTCTGTTTCCAGAGATGCAACACACACCCACCCACATGTTAGTATCACTCTTAGCTGATTTTGAAAATTACCATTGCTTACACACACACAAACCACAACCTGAAAAATGCCTAAAATTGAGAACAATGTGCTCTCCTATACACACACACACATCACTAAATTCCTAACATATGTTTACCACACACACACACATGTGCCTTAATCCCTCACTCTATATCTCTTTACATATTATGCCTCTATGTATATATACAAGTGTATGTAATATAGAAAATGCATGCATGAATAAATGGTTAGATGAATGCAAATGTAATGTAGGTAAATATGCATCTATATCCATATGAATGCATGATACAATGTGATACATGTAGATAGAAGATGATAATGATTGTATGTATGTAAGTATGTACCTCTCTATGTATCTATATAAATATATATATATATTTTTTATATATATATATATATATATATATATATTTTTTTTTATATATATATATATATATTTTTTATATATTTTATATATATATATATATATGTATATAGATATGCATCTATGTATAAACCTATCTATATGCCTATGTGGGTATGTGCCTATGTATATATCTATGTACCTATATATCTATATATGAATGTAAGGTAGCTGCTTTCATATATGCATATATTGTGATGAATATATGCATATAGGCAATAAAATGCAATGGAACATGGTGTAATGTAAAGTGTATGATGCAAGATAGATACAATATTATATGTATGATTACATCCAAACAAATACAAGCATATATGTGTGAAATATGAATGCATGGATGAATATATACTTCTAGATATGGTATGTGTGTTCTCTGTGACTTGTGAGTGTGCTTGGTTGTTAGTCTAGGCTTGGTTAAGCCCAGTGAGACTTGACTGGACTGGGATTGACCTAGTTGACTAGTATAATTGACCATGGTTGACCCAAGTTTGACTTTGACCTAGATTGGCCTAAAAATTATGTAGATTGTATCATAAACTCCATTTATCTTATTTTAAACACATTATAACCTGTACTGCTCTATTTAGGACATTGTGACTCCGGTGTAGATATCTGATATTACACTACTCTTTTCAGAGTAGCAGGCGAGTACATTCTCTGATAGTTCTCTCATTTATTTGTCAATTACTGTACTTCAGTTCTAGTTAGTTGTATATGATTCTCTGTTACAATACGTATGGATATTTCTGGATTTATGTATGCGACACACATACCATATTGTCTGACCTCTATTACTGGTATCATCATGTCTGGCTTCTATTACTGGAATCACCTACTGGAATCACTTGCTGGTATCTTCATGTTTGGCTGGACTCATCTCGATTCTCGTGTCGTATTCTGGATTCACTTGTACTTGCTGGGAGGAAAAATACTTGAGTAAGACATGTAGACATATCCCAATTCTGGAATCACCCCACATACTGGAATCTTCTGGAATGATAGCCATCTCACACCCGGCCGAGTGTGTGATGTGCCGGATTACCTATAGCCGTTTACATATCAATCTCGGTATTTTAAAACACACTGTTAGAGTATAGTCTGGACTCACCCTGGAATTTTTGATCACTGACTGGAATCATCTCATACCGGACTCATCTTGTACTGGAATCACCTGGTATCAGATTCATGTTGTCTGGACTTACGTTGGTCTTACACTTGTTTACATTTACTGTCTGGACTTATATCATGTTACTCTAGTTCAGCTAGTTTCTATTTTTACAGTATTTATTGCCATGATTCTTCTCTTGTTTAGTTACTTACTTTCCTTGTACTTTATCTCTCTCTATACCATCACCTGAATATAAAACTGCCATGCTTCATCAATATAACTGTTTATAACTGCTTTATAGTTCTCTGTCATTTACTTGGGTTTTTTAGATGAGATTGTGCTCGTTCCTGTCCTGACTGGACCTGTTAAAATTTTATAGATGATTGTCCTGAGGACACTTGCCCTACATATTATGGACCCGGAGACGGGATGGCTACCATTGGCCCCGACACTCAGGAGTAATCGGGAGACTAGCTAGTAGACTGATTTAGTTTTCATGTTTTAGAACTTGGATTGTAATAACTTGAGATACGAGTTTGTATTTGAGTTTGTTTGAGATATTATTATTTAGTAGTTTATAATTGTTGTTGTTTAGTCTTTAGTTATAAACTTCTGTGTTATTTTATCGTGCTTAGACTGTGATTGAGATTTTATTATATCTATACTTGTCCTCCGTTCGGAGTTGAGATTTGACAAGTACATTATATAATTGCGTGAGTTGTTGATTAGATAGTAACCTAGGACAGCGTTCTACCACTGACACTGCGGCGTAGGCTGGGCGCTGTTACGTACTCGTACCCTCACAGTGGGTGCGGGTCGTGACAGTCTAATGTTACCGTGCCCTATGCAAATCGTGACCAATTTAAAAATTTCTCAACTACTAAGAATCTTTTGCTAACTTAATCTACTTCCTTACATGTAATCAATTAGTCCTTTATTCTAGAGATCTTCCGTACTTCTTGTTCAACTCAAATAGTTTTGTATGCCAATGAGACCTTTAAGAACACCAACCACTGACTTAATAATTAACCAACACCACCCGAAATCCTATGACCAATCATAAGCACTATAAACTAATTCTATTATATCTATCCCTTGAGATGTTCTACGTTATGATAAGATTACTCCTCTATGTTACCAAAAATGCTCCTTGGCTTTATTATTTTGCCTTCATATCTTCAAGAGTTTCTTACCAAACATTTTGATCTTTCAATTATCATTTACATTTTATAAAGAGTTTTCTTAAAGGGTCCCCTCAAACTCATTGGCTAGGCTATATTAAGGCATAACGAACTATAGCTAACTATAGATGTACTATTTAGAAATTACCTCTTTAATCTTTGACCATCATAACCCTGCTACAACATTCTTTCCAACTACATATCTAGCACAACCATGAGGTATGTCTTGTCTAGGTCATAGTCAACTAGATGGTAACAAACAAAAGGGAAGCTACAACCCCCTAAAACAAACATTTAATAACTATTTTGATAATCTATCACACCCCTCTTAAATAGACCAAATGTTCCATAAGTTTTAGTATTTACTAGTTGGCTTTAACTACCTCACATCTCAAGTTTAACGCATACAGTCTACGACAACACTTTATCATAGAAAGGATCCTAAGTTTACATTCTTATAAACTGTAATTATATTGTTTAAATTGTTAGGTGCTCGAAAAGTCCTACCAATTTTTCTTAGTTATTATTATTCATCCAAATAAACTCGTAAAAGGGTTCTAAGTGTAATCCAATTTTGTCCAACAATACCATTTCTCGGCTTCCCGCACCTTCCTCTAGACTACCCTACCTAGTCATGTGTACATTATTTATATTTTATTTGCATGTGAGTCTAGTTTTCTCCAAACTACAACTCCTATATTACATTCTCCCCAGTTTATCATTAAGAAGATTTAATTCTTGTAATTTCTAGTATTACCAATAATCCTATTTTATTTCTTGGAAGGGTTTACCAAGCTCATTCAAGTCTCCAAAATTTTGCCTTAAAATCCAAATAACAACAAGTAAATAAATGATAACACGAACAAACTACATATCATAAAAAGATAACAACTTTCTATTTTACCGTTACTTCATGTCCGCTCTTAGACCACTTCCCTTTACCCAAGACAATCCTAGCTAATCCAAGTATCTTGAATTGCTACTTCTCGTTTAACTGCCAAGATCTTCTAACCCGTAAGCTCAAACAAGCAAGAATATCACTCTACCATTACCTCTCAACTATGATAAGACAATGTATCTAGAATCATTAGAACTTATACTAATCAATTCTTAAAACCACTGATACACTCTAGTTTATTGTTCTCAATCGAAATGACAACTTAAATAATTTCGTACTGAAAGTTCACACGTCCTGTATTCTTATGACTCGTCTTACATAATCATAATTTTAATTATCCTAAAGGTTGTACCCAAACCACAAGTCAACACAATGTTATCCTATAACTGTTGGAACTTTCTTAATTTAACTTATATTGGTTATCCTCGAAAACGCAATGGATTTATTATCGATTTTGGTGAATCACAACTAACTAGAAATTTGAATAATGAATAATGAATAATCTACATTCTACTTAACTTATTAATACCACGTTTATGCCACAATCTTATTATTACAAACTAACAACACTTCATAAGTAATCACCAATATAGACTACATAGTGACTCGAGTGATCCTTTATAAAATACTTCGAGGTCATAGAACCCTAAATTTTTTACAAGGTTATACAAATCAAGGTCTTACCCTAAAGGTTCCAAACAATACCAACTAGGTCAACATACTAATAATCTAATTTGCATCCCTTGACTTTTTTATCCTCATTTCGAGAGTCCTTTTACCCGTCTAACACGATTCTATGGTTTACTAATCATCATTAGGATCACCTCGGCCAAGTCGCGTCTCTCTAGCCATTGTGGAATATATTCATCCCATTTATAGTCTATGTTATACTATTTCATAGTTTGCTAAATTCTCAAAACTATTACTTCGATACCATGATCTTAATCCAAAATCTTGCTTTACCTGTACCTAGTGTATGCATTCATCAACTTATATGCTAGGTTCATGAAAATTTTACGAATGCAATTTAAATGATGTCTCTAAGGTACACTAAGGCTACCAGTCTCATCCTTACCCATTATTGTCCCTCAATGATTTCTTAAGTGAGAATGTAATTGCATCATCTTCCTTTTTCATGTATATAACCAAAGGCAAGCTCTATCCTTAATAACTTCTACCCACTACTGATAAACTCTATGTTATCCCAAAATTTCTCAAAATATCATATCTATGATGAAGCTCATGCAATCACTCATATTTATTATTTCCAAATGTACTTTTATTTAACACCATTATCTGTAGGTTATTTTTACTCGAAATGTAATTTCTCAAGTTCTAACTACTCACTAGCACCTTCATAACTCATGGTCAATATGGGTAGTCGAGTTATTCCAATCTTAGGTCAAATATTATTTGAGCATTCATCCATTACACAAGAATTATAATTATATAAGCAATATAACTACTGACTTTTACCTATGGGTTTCATCTAACCCAACCACGACTAACAGTAAGGTAATAAGGACATAAAGATGAGTTGGACAACTCACACTAATCTCGAATTAGGTAGGGTCAAGAAATTATAAAGGTAATGATGAAACTTCCAATAACAAAAGAAGCCAAACCAAGATGTTTAATATGACTTGTCTAGATAAAATTCGATAATTGTCTATCTCAATAATCATATAACCAAGGTTACTACCTTACCTACACACATGACTGCAGTCCAATACACATGGCTGCAATAAGCTTTCAGTTCCATAATTCGATGGAAGAGTGTAGAATGTACTGCCTTGCCAAAATATGTTACCGAATTACACCTTCGACATAATTCATGAGATCTAACTATATCATAATGTAAGAATTGAACTTATCAAAGGTCGAACAATCAACACTAGATATTTGTAGAGTGGACAAGTAACTCATGATGCAATTCTTAGATAAATAAGGGTAAACTTCACTAGGGATACCCTAAGAGTATGTCTAGTGTTAAGCAATATTAATGAACTTAATAGGCATTAATTTATCAACCAAATACAACTTAAGCAAGATAGAAAAGACCAACAATTTAAACAAGCTAAGGATGGAAAATAATAGAAGAAGGGTAAAGAATATAGATCGTCCTAATATGTGAAGGAGTCTTGATCGTAGAATTGACCATTCTTACTTTAACATTCCTCAATTCTATTGGCCTAGTCCCACTTCCTTAAATTTAGATATACACATTCAATCTAGCCTATAACCTTCCTCTAATTGTATATCATTCTTGACAAAATCCATAGTTTTATATAGGTAGACAACTTATATATAACCTAGAACTTAAGTTGCATAAAGTTTAAGAAAATCCTCTTTCGTAAACACAAGATGCTACGATGTTATGCTATCAAGATGGATGCTACCAAAATTTCAATCATTAGTGATTATCTTTAGTATAATAAAACATAACCCTAACCTAAGGTCATATAGCATCTGTCATACACTTAACTACCTCAAACAAGCACAATCATAACAACAAACTAACAATACCCTTTTCTATGGGGCATCTTTAATCATAATCATTCTCTTACGATCAACAAAGGATGGAAGACAAGCATTATGCAAAATTGATACAAGTTGAAGTTATAGATCATGAACTTAGAAGAAGAAACTAGAACCTAATAAATGACCCTAATATGTGAATGGGCATTAAATTTTAAAAATCTTATCACTTAGTTGTAGGCTCGCAATAGTACGAATAACTTAAGTACTACAACGAGTTTACACACTTTGTAATGCTGACCTGCATGGGCTATCATAAAAACTCGTCACGATGTGCCTCCTCTTTTCGGGTTACGAGTACGCTGTTTAGACCTCAATTGCAACAATCACCCAATTTTTTTATTAAATTTTTTATCACAAATAACATCTTGCTCATTCATAATAATTATATAATTTACAAAATCCAAAATTACAACTAAACCACAATTTTGGAACAAACCTGCTAAAATTCAAATTTAAGAAGCCAACTAACTAAACTATGGATCAACCACCAAAAGTATCCACAACTCCACCAAAGGGTCCAACGTGCAAGATAGTCAGTTGCCTAAAATTGTAAACGTATCTAGTCATGATTGGAGCAAAGTAAAAGCAAACAAGAATCACACTAAACAATAAATATCAACATGCGACACAGGAAACTAGTAGTGTGTACAAAAAGGTGATTAAAATACTATCATGGTATGGCAAGAGAGAATAACCATTATGATACCATAAGAAAGATATGTCAAGTAAATAACAATCTTATAACATGTGTCGTTTAGAATACTTGGTTCAGTCTGGCTCATCGATACATGTGGTGCACCGAGTACTATAATTCATGTATGTAAAGGGCTATCCAGCATGTCATGGGGTTTACTATGACTTGTATCATTCATGTATACAATTCCACAACCTCACTTCATATTCTCCCTCCCAACTATAACACAATTTTAAGACTAGTTATGCAATTTTAACAAGTAACAAAGTGATTCAAAGTAAAGGTTCATAGAGTAGTTCAATATGGTGATTTATGTGGTGCTACAAGTAATCGTGCATAACATAAGAAATAAAATTGTGTCATTGTCCTTGTGATAAATAACTGAACAACAATAAGGATCAAGTATATTAACATTGTAAAGGATATACCCAATTTCTTCCTTTAATAATCAAGTATAAGGATATTAATAATCATTGTAAAATATGAAACCATCTATGAATACTTGCTTCCTCTACCTGTTTGTCGATTGATAGCAACTCGTAAATGGTCATACGTCTCCCCCTTGCAATACCCATATCATACAATACACCAAATAAAGCAATAAAAAACAAATAGTAGCTTTGGGTTGACATAACTAGCCTATTCTAGGTTTTGAATATATTTCTAGCTTTTCGTGACTTGTTTTTGGCTCGTAAATTCATAAGAATAGTCAACCTAATTTTTAGAATTCTAAAAAATAGAGTTACGATCTTCCAAATCCCCATGACATGTCCAATTTTTTTTAGACCTAATTCTCACAAAATATAGGTCATTATATTTTCCTATAGATTAATTCTTTCAAATAGGACATTAGGTGAGGGAAGAATGATTTCTCCCAAACCGCTGATCCATTAGTTCTGAATTTATGGTTACATCCTTATAAGATATTCATTAGAGTGCTACCAAAATTTAATGCAAAGATACCTAGTCAATTTGGAGTTATGATCTTTCAAAGTCAAGTCAATTCTGAATATATCAAAATAGGAAAGGCCACTTGCGAGAATCATAATTAATTATAATTTTTTAGTGATCTACTTTCAGATTATAGTATCCATAGATATCAGATTTAGCACAAAATTTGTTCATTGCAAAATAATGAATGATTTATGAGTTATTACAAAATTACCAGGGATATATACTATTGAAACACATTTTTTTGAACAAATTTCTTTAGGGGTCAAACATAGTTTATTTCAGGATTGAGAATATATTTTCGAAAGCTAAGAGGGAGGAGAGTATAGTTGTAATTTTTTGAATGCAATATATTCGTTTGCTCTATCGAAATTACCTCCAAACACAAATATTACTCTATGACTGCTGCAAGAATAATCCTCTCAAAAAATAACTAACCCTAAAAACTAAACACTTTTATATAAAAAAGGAGAAGGTACTATTCGGATCAAACCTAGAGGACATGCGGGTCTCCATGAAGTGCAATTTGGGTGAGTTTTTTAGGTTTTGCTTTATTTTCCTTCTTTTTCATTTTTTTTTCTTTAATTAGAAAACCTATTTAATAACTAGTTTTAGCTTAATTAAATATAAATAATTATCTAATAAATCAAAAATTTATGCTAAAATAGGAGAATTCTAAAATGATATTCTAGGCCTACATATAAATTTGGGCTCAAATTCCTACGCAATATTTTTCTACATTTATAAAACCTAGAATTAAATATTAACAAGTGGTTTTCTTGGCTTTTAAATATTCATAATAAATTTTAGAAATTATAAAACTTACCAAACCACTTCTAATGAACTTCTAACATAATTTTGTGGCTTCTAATCCCTCATTATCTTATGCTACCGACCGTTGCACTCCAAATAATTTATCGATTTTGGACTTTTTATAGCAATTTCTGCATACTTATAAAATGAGATTGGAAATCCTCTTACGAAGAGGATTTCTAATAAACACTTCATGGTACATATTAGATTTATGGGACTCCGTCCTTGGTGACTTGTTGACATTTGAGATATAACATATTTGTTTCGATAGTTTCTTATATATATTTTAGTTCCATGATTTTCTTCGTTATGTTGAGATAAACGTAGATAAGAAAATTTATTAGAAGTCATAATCAGCATGTCGAATGGTTACGAGGTCTATTCACTCACATGAATGACCTCCTTCAAACGACAATGAGGGGGCATTAAAGGTGATATATAATGCGTCCTATAAGTGTACTGTAATTGTTATGTCCCGATCCCAAAGGATTGATAAGTCACCACTAGGCGTGATGTCGTACAAGCCTAAGTTGCGCATGTACAAGACACTAACATGCACATTAAGAAAATAGATTGAATGGATAATGAAGCACCGAAACTTTAGTGGAGAAAGCCAAATAACAATAATGAGACATGAACAAAAATCATTCTTTTATTGGTAACTTGAAACAGAATTACAAAAGACTTTTACCAACCAACTCAAAACCAAACTTGTATTGATATCTTGAAACTGAAATAAGCCACAATATTTCATACATCATATCCTTTTACTAAAGAAAGATAAAACACATTGAAAAAAAATCTAAAACTTGAACTAAAAGCTTCGAGACGTCGATCGAATTCTATTGGATTGGACAAGCTTCTAATGCCTCTGAGTATTCTCTTACCTCCCAATACCTGTTCAAACGTGGGTCAACATGTTAGAGAGCACAATTAACCCGACTAACATAAATATACACAATAACCATGTGAAGCATGCAAATATTATTAAGTGGTCTATCTACTTGTTCTATTTTCTTTTTAACGGTTCATAATTATAAACATAAAATAATAAAAATATCACTTATACATTGATTCTTACCCATGACCGGCTATCCATTGCTGTAATAAACATGAATTAGAACAATTTTCATCCATACTTTCTGTATTCTTGTTCGTCTCTTCATCAAACTGTTAGACTTATAATAATATTAACATTTGTATATGACCTAACTACATCACAGTCAATGGGTGACTCCCCGTAATTAGAAGTTTGGACATACAAGCCTATTTCTCTAACAGACACGATACCTCTTGATCATGAGGACGTACAAGCCCATTTGTCCTAGACCAACATAATTTCCTATATCGAAGATTGGTCGAGAGAATAAACCTTGTGCACGAGTTATCCAAAACCAATGTATGATATGCAACTTCTATCAGAGAAAATATTACGACGCAAAAGCTAAATAATAGGTAAATATTTTTTCTTTCTTTCCGACCATAGATCCATAGCTCTGTTCTTCGTTTCTTTCATTCATATTATTTATTTATAAATAATATATGATTTTATACACATTTTCTTTTCTATAATTTACGATAGAGAACATGCAATCATTTCCTTCTTGAACAAATATAGCAACTGTCCTATTAATTGTATTCATAGTCTATAATTCTAACATGCATTTTTTTCTCTTTTAACTTACCTTCTTTTGTTAAGGTATCATTGATCGTAGGAATGCAAGAATTGGAACATAAAATTATCTTTTGTTAAGGTATCATTGATCGTAGGGATGCAATAATTGGAACATAAAATAGATCTTTTGTTAAGGCGTGAAGATAAAGGAGAGAAGGATCAAAGCCACTCACCAAATAAAGAGGCCCGAGAGAAAGAAGAGCTTTATGCAACGATTACAGCTCGCCTATGTTCCCACCTGTAATTGCACCCACAATTGATCAACATAATTCTTTCTTTTTCTCATTTCTCCTTCTCTCAAGATTTAAAACGAATGCATAAATCGATAAAAGTGAACAATGTAATCATTCATCGAAAATGACAACGAAAGTTTATTCGTTAAAACCAAAAAACAAAAATGTCTAACAAAACAACAATGAAAATGATAGAAAAAGCTCTTATAGAGTTCCTTAGCTAAGAACGATTTACTGCATTTTGGGACTAAAACACATCAAAAGCTACTCAATGAATCAAATCAATTGATACCGATGAGGTTTTCCTAAGATGATTTTATTTTGATTGGCTCGGTCTAGCCTGTCACATAACACACAGCCAAGAGTGGGGCACTATAGTAATAATGGTAATATTCTTGGAACTACGACAATTATAATAGGAGAATTGATGGGTCACCCCATAAGTCAAGATGAGATTGTTGTACTATCTTGGATACTCTAATCGACTTAGAAGAATTCTACTTTATATGACATGTTTTAGAGCCAAACTAATCTATAGTGTTATTGTCACTTATGGGCGGACAATGTAAGAGGGTTAGTTATCCAAACAGCCAGAAAGACAATTGAGTTAGGACTGCATGGTTTCTTGATAGAGATATATAAACATTCTCTAGGAGGGTAACCGTCCACCTTGACACATTTTCATAGGACATTTCATATTACGACAACGACTGAGAACGATGAATTGATTTTGCTTCGTTGTTATGCAAGCTTCGAGGCTTTATTAAGCCCACTGATGTGTACACATCCACACCCTCAGAAATACTAGTCCATATAGTGTAACACCTGTGAAATTTCACATGTACTTAAAATTATAAACTATAATTGATTAAATTATATATAATTTGGCAATTGGGTAGTACATATATGTAAGAAACAAGAATTCTAGGACAATATTCCTACACCTTTCAATCTTACAACTAAACAACATACAACTTAGAAACACTCAATTACACCTTAGAACGATGTTATATGGCTCTATATGATTTTCTAGATTTTATTAAACAATTTAGGAAATTTTCATGATAATTAACACTCGAAAAATGTTATAAAAATAATTAATCTTCAAAGATGTAGGAATGGCCATTCGATACCATTGAATGTCATTAAACCTACATAGATTCCTATCCTCTAGTATTTCCTAGAATTATAAGGCATTTTCCCAACTGGTTAGGTATTTTTAAGAGGCATAAAACTACTATTTTCTATTAATAAACCATGAATAGTAATTTATAGATAATTAAAACTTAAGTAATTTGTAAATAATTAGAAACGAATCGAGTTAGACCTGTTAAAGCCTAACTGGAATCTGAATGACCACTTAATTGGCCTGAATTATTTATCTAATAATTGATTAAATTGCAACCCTAATTGGATGAAACCCTTAAATGCTTAATCATACCCGGCCTTATTATTTAAATGATATAATCTCTACCGTTTATCTCGCTCTGGTCTAATCTTGGACGCTCATGCCTAACCTACTCGGACTCGTGAACCTGAAATCTAGAAGATTTTTTTCTGACCCATTAGGAACCCTATAAGTACACTATTCCTCTTCGTTCTCACGAACGTAGCCCTAATTTTCTTGTTTCCTGTGTACCTATTCCTTTTCATTCTCACGAACCTAACCCTATTTTCCTTGCTTCCCATGTCATGCCATTATGTCCTTCATGTGCTTAAAGTTATAGGTTGTTCTCCAAACCGCCATGATGCAATCCGATACCACAACTCGATTCCCCATCAAATTCCCCACAACCTATATAACACTCCCTCTTCGTCTTTGTCGTTCCAAAATATTCCATAATGCTTGAAACTCTCACCCTAAACCTTTTGTTACGGACAGTTCTATTGTATTCAAAATTGTCCGCCTGCATCGATCGATCCCGATCACCTCATACTGATCCACACCATTATTAGATCCCTTATGACGTCCTTTTCCACTTGACAACTTTTGACTATTATCTCGACGACCCCACAATGAATATGAGATCTGAGTATTCCTCAGAATGAACCCGAAGACAACACCCATAGCAACTACCATTTTCATGTGGTTGCCCAAACCAATCCACATGTCAAAATTATGACCCATCTTTACTATCGCATTCACAATGAGATTCTCTTCCAATGTTAAAAATGTCGTACGATCTCGACAATCTTTGACATTGGAATTCAAGCCATGTGCTATCTCGTGTTTGTACCATGTCGTAGTCGTAAATTGTAATTTACTTGTTGTCTTAGTGAATGGTTGATTTTGTTAGACTTATAAGGCTGAAATCTACAACCTTGGATACTTGGATCTCGGTTTCCTAATGAATAATATTTGGGCATCGCTTCCCAACTCCAAAATTTTGAGATAACAACTTTATTCATTCTTAATTAAGAAAATTTAAATAAGTTACGTTGAATTCTGTAACTTAATTGCTAAGTATCAACAAGAAATATGGATTGCTGAGTTAAAAAGTAACCCTAAAATAGATACTAGATTACATAGTCGACAATGTTAGCCCAATGATTGTATTATTTTTTTTGAATATGGCTAATCAATTAAGTTTAACATTTTGATATCACTAATATTCATGTTATCACTATGTTGTCGATACTTAAACTTAGCATTGTCCAAATATATATTAAATGTTATCATATTTGCTACTGTATACTGCTTTGTGCGTCTAACACGTATTTGCAGACAAGCAGTAAGCAAGATCAAACCAGAACATATGCAATGAAGAATTTATGACGGGCCAAAGACGGCGTTACAATGGAAGATTTCTCTGAACCGCCCAACGACCTCTCCGGGGACTCGCACTCGGGGTTCCACTGCCCGGCCAGCAGATAGGGGTCGGGGTCGGGGGGGGGGGGGGGGAACATCCCCTATGGGTGTTCGGGGGCGAAGCCCCCAAAAGGTATACATATTTCCAGATCTGTTTATCTTTGGACAACTGCCATCAAGGAAGATGGCATCATCAAGGGCTATTGGTTTTTATATTTATTTTTGTATTTGATCTTTACTTGAGTCTAAGAAAAAGTACATCGAGCATATTAGCACTTGGTTAGCTTTCTGAAACACTACCAAAAAGCCTACCAAATTTTCTATCTACTCAGTCCACAAACTATACAAACCAGCCCATTCAAAGCGCCCAAAATCCATTTCGTTCTTCATTTGACCTACCTAATTACAGGGCAACCAAACTCGGTCCCTTTGACCCAACAAACCTTGTGATCAGGTCACCCTAAAGAACAAGCTCCAACGTTCGAAATTATGAACATTAGGAACCGAACTATGCCAAAGTTTGGTCTCTCTTAACCTTACAAATAGAGGAGAATTTTTCATTCATTTTATTTCATCTCATTCCATTCTTTTCTCTTCAATTTCTTAAGAGTTCTCAGAGCTACTTAACTTTCCTATCTAAGCCTTTACGATTCGTAGCCAAGTAAGTGACAGTTTGGTTTAATCTAGGAGTTGGTTCGAGTTGTAAAGAAGGCTTAAAAACTAATTCATTTTCATCCCGTTTCTGAAGTCGGCAAGTTCTTCAGATCAAAGTCTGACAGATGTGAAGTAGTGCTCTTCGGATCAAAAGTACGTGTTTGTTTAAGATATGATTTATATTTATTTGGAGATTGATATTTGTTTATCTTAGTTATATTTACTTGCTTTAGATACCTTTGTTTTATTCAACATGTTTGTTACAGATGTGATTTATATTTATTTGGAGATTGATATTTGACTTGTTAAATCTTGATTTTTTCCGAAGACTTGAGTCCATATCTTGTTTAACTTTTTTTAAGATTATAGTTTTCGTGGATGTTGAATGTGGTGGTTATATTGAGGTGATATTTTGTTGGTATATTTGGTATTAGAATAAGTATCACTACCAGAATCTGTCAGATTAGTGACATTTGTAAACGTCGCTAATGCCGACCAAAACGTCGCTAATTTAAGTTAGCGACGTTTCTAGCGCCATTTTGGAAACGACGAAAAAAAGTGTGTCGCTAATCGGTAAAACGTCGCTACGACGACGTTAATTAGCGACGTTACAAACGTCGCTAAGTAGCGACGTTATTTGCGACGTTCGTTTGTGGTTGCCGTTTAGCGACATTTTAGCGACGTTTTGGCGACGATGTGGTAAGGAAAGATTCTTTGCCACGTCGGCAATTTAGCGACTTTATTAGCGACGTTCATAAACGTCGCTACGTAATAGCGACGCTAAGAACGTCGCTAAATTAAAAAAAAATCCAGAATCTAGAATGCAAATGGAGCTAGAGATGGAGATACAATCCAGAGATTGACACAGTACTAATTCATATATATTTTGTAATTCCCAAAAAGAAACAAACTAGTAGATAGTCCAATACAAAATATATCCATAAAGCAAGTACAGCTGGTAATAAGTACTAATAGTCCAATACAAAATATATCCATAAAACTACACTACACTAATGACGACCACGCAGCTCACGCAAACGCTCAGTGATACGATCACGCAACCACTTCAAAAAAGTGGGATCGACGGTGCCAGGAGAGATACAGTCCACTGCAGGTGCTGGATGAATGGAACTCCGGTCTCACTAGCTACCGGTGCCACTTCCTCCTTAACAGTAGGAGGAGCCACCTCAGTATTCAGTGTTTCCCTCAAACGACGTACCGCTGCTCGGGTCATGGGTGCCATCTGGTAAGATCGATATTCACAAAGAATATAATTGTAACATAAGCAAGCTAACTAAAGGAACCATCATCTCGTTTGCGTACATTTTCGAAAGCAGATAAAAATGTTATATCCGATTTTTTGCCAAGTGTGAGAACGGATGGCTCAGAACACAACCCAAAATTCATTCTAGCATACATTAGTGTGAATCATCTATGTTCTGTACATATGGTGTAGTATATGTTCTTATCTAATCTAGTATCTAAAGGATATGACAGAATCAAGATGAACCCACATAATGTAATACTAAGACATCATCTACTTCTAAAAGATATAATGATAGGTTGTCGTATCATCATTGGCGAGGGATGGGGGTCGAAGGACAGTCAACTTTAACTACGGCTATATAGTTACTGCCTCGCCAGTCGAATGGCTGCAGGGACTATGTCCTGATCACCATGTCGTACCGTAGATTAATGCAAATTCCTTATAGAAGCTGAACTAAAAATCAAGGCCAATGGCTAACCACATCAGTTTTGATTATGAGAAGCTGCCGATACCGATTCCGATACCGATTTCGATACTCATCCCAATTTCTAGATTCTAGATTTAGAGAGCTCATTTTGTAGAATAGTAAGACCCATAGGTTTTAAATTATAAAATGTAGAAGAATGTAGGAGATTCATAACTCTCCACATATGTTCAAGACAGAACATTCATTTCTATAGAAACTTTCATAGATAGTATAATATATCCCAATTGTCAAAGATCGAAGTATAGGATTTTTTGGCGATATGGGTAGTATCGGTGGTTTCAGATCGAAGTATAGGATTTTTTGGTATCGAAAAACAAATAATTATTAATAAATTATTTACATTTAAAAACATATATTTTATACATAATAGAATGATTTTCATTTTTAGTATTTTTGAAATTAAATGAAATAGTAGTCATTATTACCCGATTGGTTTACATACAATAGAATGATTTTCTTTTTTTTACATGATTTTACAACCATAGTACGCTTTAAACCCTTGTGATTTGTCTTTTTAGTTTAATTTTCTTTGTCGAATTAATCGGAAAGGAGATCCCCAATGTCGGTATCGGTCAGTATCGGGTGTCGATCGTTATCGGATCGGGACATGCCAAACTGATATAGTACTATAAAGGTATAATATATCATATAAGGTCCATTTTTCTAATACTGATACAATACTATAAAGGTATAATATATCATATGACTAATATATAGTAATGTTCTTCAACGATATATTTCACATGCTTAATTGCCAAGTGTGGGGACGGATGACTCAGAACACAATCCAAAATTTATTCTAGCATACATTAGTATGAATCGTCTATGTTCTGTACATATGGTGTAGTATATGTTCTTATTGTATCTAGTATTTGAAGAATGTAACAGAATCAAGATGAACTCACACAATATAATACTAAGACATCATCTACTACTATATAAGATATAGTGATAGGTTGTCATGTCATCATTGCCGAGGGATGAGGGTCGGAGGACAGTCAACTTTATCTACGGCTACATAGTTTCTGCCTTGCCAGTCGAATGGCTGCAGGGACTATGTCCTGATCACCATGTCGTACCGTAGATTAATGCAAATGGAGCTAGATCTGGAGCTGGAGCCAAAATACAGAATCCAAAATACAAAATAAAGAATCCAATTCCTGGGTTCGCCAAAAATACAAAAACAAAGATTGACATACAGTACTAATTCATATCTGTTTTAAGTATGAGAACAGATGGCTCAGAGCACAACCCAAAATTCATTCTAGCATACATTAGTGTGAATCATCTATGTTCTGTACATATGGTGTAGTATATGTTCTTATCGAATCTAGTATCTGAAGGATATAACAGATTCAAGATGAACCCACATAATGTAATACTAAGACATCATCTACTACTAAAAGATATAGTGATAGGTTATCATATCATTATTGCCGAGGGAAATGGGTTGGATTGCCGTATCTAGAATAATACTAATCCAATCCATTTCATGAATAAAATGTTACCAATTAACCAACCAACAAAACTACTTGTTACAAATATCGGCACTATCGGTGCTTTCGAATCGGAGTATCAGATTTTTTGGTGTCGGAAAACAAATAATTATTACCAAATTATCAGATTTTTCGTCACTATCAGTGCCCCTGACCAAACCCCCCCGCACCCCTGCCCCCTACACCACCCCTAACCCTAACCCGAACCCTATCCCTAACCCCTCCCCCACCAGCCCCCTTCCTCTCCCCAGCCTCCCTCACCCCTTACTCCCCTCCCCCACTGACCACCCCTAACCCTAACCTGAACCCTAACCCTATCCCTCCCCTCCCTCCAGCCCCCCCTCCTCACCCCCAGCAGCCCTCACCTCCCGCCCCTCCCCTTCCCCACACCCACCCCTAACCCGAAACCTAACCCTCCCCTCCCCCCAGCCCCCCCTCTTCACCCCCAGCCGCCCTCACCCCCCTGCCCCACCCCCCAGCCACCCCCACTCACCACCCAACCACCCGCATCCCCCTGCCCTCACCCCCATCAGACCATTCCTCACCCCTCAACCACCCGTACCCCCTGCCCCTCCCCCCAAGCCACCCGTACCCCCCAACCACCAACAACCAAAATAGATAGAGAGAAAGAGAGAGAGAGGGGGGAGTCACGTACCAGAGAGGAAGGAGAGTCGTCGGAGAGAGTGAGAGCGCCGGAGAGAGTGAGAGCACCGAAGGGGGGAAGAAGAGAGAGTGAGAGAGTAAATTTAGGGAAAATGAATCGCGGGGGGGAATTTAATTAGAATTTAGCGACGTTCATTTTAACGTCGCTAAATTAGTCACTATTAGCAACGTCATAGCGATGTTTCGTGACGACTAGCTCATGTAACTAATATACGCCGTTGTCACGTCGCTATTTTCGTCGCTAGTAGCGACTATTAGCGACGTTTCACTTAAATGTCGCTAATGTGCAAAATTTAGCGACGTTATACGAACGTCGCTAATGGAGCAGATTTTAGTAGTGTATATTAGAATATCCTGTTAGTATATTTGGTATGTCATAATATACCACAGGATATTCCACAGATGGTTTAATGTAATATTGATATTTGGTATTAGAATAAGTATATTGGAATATCCTGTTGGTATATTTGGTATGACATAATATGCCACAGGATATTCCATAGAGGATTTAATGTAATAAGGAGGATTGTAATTCTATATATAGCCAAGAGACTATCAATAAAAATCATCACAAATATCCAACACAAATATTCAACATGGTATCAAAGCCACAAAAATCCTAGCCGTCGCCACCTTTCCCAAGCCCTAACCCTAGCCGTAACCGCCATCACCATCTACACCACCACAGCCACCGCTGCCACCAGCCGCTGTACGGTCGTACGTCGACCACCTTGCGTGCGAGCCGACCGCTGCTTCGTGGGCACCTCCGTCGCATGTGCACGGCTGTTGTCGCTGCTGCTGCTCGCTACAGTTGCTGCTCGGAGACACCCACCCGACGACGTCCACTCACATGTCAATTGGCCCACCGGCACTACCACCATAAAGCTGCAGTTTTCAAAGTCTCCTATGAGGTTGTTTCGGACGTTGAAGGCCTAGATCCGATAGAAGAGGGACATGATCGGATGTAGGAGATGACGAAGAGCATGAATCGTTAAACGGGTATGAGGTGATCGGAGAAGAGAAGAATCGATGGAGGGGATCATCAAGAAGCTGGACCATGCGAAGGTTGCAACGTTGATAAAGCTGATAAAACTGTCGACTAGTAAGAGCGCGACACGAACATCGACGAAGTTGGAGCTTTCCTCCTTCGATCTAAAGTTTGATGGACCAACTACCTACATGAGTTGGTCACGACGGGTGAGGAGAACCCTTGTAGGAAAGAACCTAGAGGGTTTTCTATCAGGAGAGAAGACAGAGACAGGTGGTCCTCCTGAAGTAAAGTCAGCACTGGCGGCTACCAGTTTGAGTGACATAGGGCCTAATGGTGTCACGCCCCAGAACCAGAATACTGGAGAGCGGGGGCGAACATAGCCAGCTACGTATATTGAAATGAAGTCCATCTCGCTATACGGTCACGGCTGTTTAGATATGAGGGTTTACTACAAGCCAACAGTCTCTTAAGGTCAAGCCTACTGTCTCAATCTCAAGCAAATAATATAATTACAAGATGTTTGACCGCCAAATATACAATAAAAGGTGTCCCAAATATTACATATCAGCTGATCATGAAGCTAGTCGTACAAAATGCTAGGACTAGCAAGAGTTAAGTCATACATGATCAACCCTAGAATTTGTTAATCATGTTTACAGCCCATAGGCAGACAGTAAGTAAAAGTGCATCGAGCTAACAGGTGCTCGTCAGCTAAACGCCTCAAAAGAATAATTTTACAATAGAGTGAGCGAAACAAAATAGAAAACCCACTCGTAGCCCGGGTTCCTTCTAGTCGCCACCATCGGGCTGGAGGTTCGGTAGATCCTCGGGAGCTGCTCCGAAATCTGGTCACACAAAACCAGCTGGGTTAAACCCCAGAAGAGTAAGTGCCACAAAGGAGGCCACGAAATAAGAACAAAAGCCAGCATATCAGAACATAAAAAAATAAAAGAAAAGTACAAGTAATAAAGAGCACGTCAGGATAATAAACGACTAGGGACGTGGAACCATTCTGGGAACCAGGTTACAACCCGTAAACCAAACAAGGACCGGGGTTGTAACCCTTCGCCTGAATAGCACCTTGTCTCTACCCAATTATTGTTAAAGATAAGTAAAACAATCATCTCATGAGTACCAGGGTACAGGGACTAGACAAGACTTAGACAGGCCTAGACGTTATCCATTCACAAGCGGCCAAGCAATTACTACGGCTTACTACTTTAACTAACTAGGGTTATCACAAGCCTAATTACTAACAAGATGCAATAAGAATTTCCCAGTCCCAAGCCCTGCAGACTATCCAGTTATCCTTCCGCGGGTTGAGAGTATGTTTGGGTACATCGCCCCGGAGACGATATACCCTTAGGTGACTTAGAGGTGCAACACATGACAGTACGCTGGAAATGTGCTCTACTCGTCGGCAAGCTACAAGTCCAATTAAGAGCGCCCAGATAACAAGATTGCCTGTGACTGAAAATTCTCCATGAACTATAGTTTGATCTAGTCATTATCCAAATTCATATTCAGTGTGAATCCCTGACCGTGGGAACCATGGAGTCACGTCCTCGACATGATGCAAGACAAGACAAGTGGATTGTGCAAGCAATCAAGCAGGAACACCCACGGTGTAAGGTTGATTATACAAGTCAAGTTAGCCATCGCAACGGCATCGAGTCAAGTCAAGTCGAGTCAAGTTACAAGTCAAGAGTGCGCCGCCACGGGCCACTATCAAGTTATCAGGTTACAAGTCAAGAGTGCACCCCATCGAGTCACTATTAAGAAGATCAGAAAGTACCAGGATCATAAATCACAGAAGTCATGAAAACCATACTCATCATAAGCAAATCATCAAAAACTGTACCAGGTCGTGTCGAGCCAAGACAGTCGTGTTATGTGGAACAAGATCTCAAAAACCCAATCCATAAAAGAGAAGCCAAGTTCAAGAAATAAAACCAACTCATCATGGGCAAGTGGGTTGCGCAGGAGATGCGGGGCGCAGGGGTTGAACTGCGCAGAAGCCAAGTGGGCTGGGAGCCAACTGCGCAAGGGTGGTGGGCGCAGTGGTCAAGTGCGCTGGGTCGGGTTGCGCAGGGGGCAGGTTGCACATGAGCAGACTGCGCATGAGCAGACTGCGCATGGATGGATGCGCGCTGGGTTTGAGCGCAGTTCGCCAAGGGGGCAAGCAGCGCGGTCAGCGCTACGCTAAAGAGCGCAGGCCGAGAGGGGGCTGCGCAGTCCAGCACTGCGCTAAAGATCGCAGGCTGCAGACTGCTACTCCAGGCCGAAAGCAAGTCCAAGAACACCAAAAACTCAATTCTTCATATCTTGGTCAAATCAAAGCCAAATCTAGATTTTTAAAGTTCTAACTTGAGTAAAATTGAGTTCTCTTCCACATGGAAGCATCAAAACCCACAAAAACCCAACTAAAATAGATCAAAACCATGTAAATCCAAAAATAGAGAAAACTTAGATCTAGAACAATGGAGACTCCAAATCACAAAATGCCAAGTTCTAATGTTGATCACCATGGCCTAATTTAGCTAATAGACAAATAAAAAGTGGTTCTCATGTGGTGGCAAGGTGCACTTGCCTATGGTGTTTGGTGTTGTGTAGAGGAAGAAGAAGATGGAGAAATAAATAGAAATTATGGAGGAGAGAGAAAGTAGGTGGAGTTTTAATGAGGGTGGGTTGTGGTGGAATGAGGGTTGAGCATAGGCTAAGGTGTTCCAATGCATATTAAACCAAACCAAACTAAACCAAACCAATTCTCCTCCATAAAATAAAACCAAGTTATGTCAAAACCCGTTTTACGAGAAAACCCAAAATCTGCAAGTCGAGCCAGAAATACAATCACAAGCCAAAATCTGAGAAAATAAAATACAGGTCCAGGATACATACAAGCTTAACCAAAATACGTGTTCTGAGATATGGGTGTTACAACTCTACCCACCTTAAAAGAATTCCGTCCTCAGAATTTAAATCAAGATGCTAGAGATGTAAGAACCAGCTATACTAATCACCAATAAGCTACACTAAGCAAGCAATCAAGCAATCATACATGCAAGCAAGGGATGGAAAGCATAAGGCATAAGAAAGACATTATATCTTACGTGTCAAACAGGTAGGGATATCGCGATCGGATGTCGTCCTCACGCTCCCACGTTGACTCACCTAGAGAGTGATGACCCCAAGCAACACGGACTAAGCTAATAGTCTTGTTCTTGAGTATCTTCTCTCTCCGGTCTAATATAGACACGGGCCTCTCCTCATACGAAAGGTTGGTACCAACAACCAATTCCGAATGGTCTAGGATGTGGCTCGGGTCCGGGATGTACCGTCGCAATTGGGACACATGGAATACGTCATGCACCTCACTTAGCGACGGCAGAAGAGCAAGACGATAGGATACATCTCCTACTCGCTCCAGGATATCGAACGGCCCTATATACCTAGGACTAAGTTTTCCCCGTACGTCAAAGCGAATGACGCCGCGGTTAGGCGAGATCCTAAGGAATACATGGTCGCCGATAGCAAACTCTAAGGGACGCCGATGAGCATCGGTCCAATGGCGCTGGCGATCTTGGGCAACTCGAAGTCGATCTCTGATCCTTCTGACCACTTCAACTGTCTGGGTAATCATCTCTGGGCCAAGCATCTGCCTCTGTCCAACATCATCCCACGCTAGCGGGGATCTGCACTTCCTTCCGTACAGAGCCTCGAATGGTGCCATCTGGATGCTGGCCTGGAAGCTATTGTTGTACGAGAACTCCACCAGATGCAGGTGATCTTCCCACGAACCGCCAAAGTCAAGGGTACAAGATCTCAAAATATCTTCAAGAGTCTGGATTGTACGCTCTGACTGGCCATCTGTCTGCGGATGATAAGCTGAACTGAACTGGAGACGAGTTCCCAAACTCTCTTGCAGGCTACGCCAAAAGTGTGACGTAAACCTTGAATCTCGGTCCGAGGTGATACTGACGGGCACACCGTGAAGCCTGACAATCTGCCTGAGGTACATCTCTGCCAACGGAGCCGTTGACTGCCCAACTCTGAATAAGAGAAAATGAGCCACCTTCGTGAGCCTGTCAACTATAACCCAAATAGCATTTCTACCAGCTGGAAATCTAGGCAATCCAGTCACAAAATCCATGGTCACATGCTCCCACTTCTATTCTGGAATCGGCAAGGGCTGAAGAAGTCCAGCGGGCCTCTGATGTTCAGCTTTAACCTGCTGGCAAACCAAACACCGAGAGACAAACCGGGCTATCTCCCTCTTCATGCCATTCTACCAGAAGTGCTGACGGATATCACGATACATCTTCGTACTACCGGGATGAATAGAATACTGTGAGCTGTGAGCTTCTGCCATGACCTCCTGTCTGATATCTCCACTGGGTACACAAAGACGAGTGCCGTGCCGAAGTGTACCATCTTCATGGATACATAACTCTGGCCTTCTTCCTGTCTCACACTCTGCTCTGAGTCGCTGAAGCTTAGAATCTGTAGACTGTGCTATACGGATCCTCTCAACTATGCTGGACTGAACCTGTAGACTGGCCATCAATGCTACGCTGGTTGGAAGAACCACTTCAATTCCCATCTTCTGAAAATCTGCCAATAATTCTGGTTGTGCTGTCAAGAAATGAACTCCGGCTCTCCGGCTCAACGCATCTGCTACAACGTTGGCCTTCCCTGGGTGATACTGCAAATCTACATCGTAGTCCACCAATAGCTCAAGCCATCTTCTCTGCCGCATGTTAAGGTCCTTCTGGGTGAAAACATACTTCAGGCTCTTGTGATCAGTAAATATCTCTACTCTATCTCCGTACAAGTAGTGTCTCCACAACTTGAGTGCAAATACTACTGCTGCCAGTTCCAAGTCGTGGGTCGGGTAATTCTTCTTATGATCACGAAGTTGACGTGATGCATAAGATATTACCTGCCCATGCTGTATCAAGACACACCCCAATCCTCTGCCTGAAGCATCGCAATAAACTGTGAATCCTTCGGTCCCATCTGGAAGTGTGAGAATGGGAACCGTTATCAAACCTCGCTTCAACTTCTCAAATGATTCCTGACACTCTGCTGTCCAAGCAAATTGCACATCCTTGCAGGTCAACTGGGTCATCGGTGCTGAAATCCTTGTAAAATCTGAAATGAATCGTCGGTAGTAGTCGGCTAATCCAAGGAAGCTGCGAACTTCTGCCATTGAGCTGGGTACTGGCCATATCTCGATAGCCACAATCTTCTGGGGATCCACTTCCACTCCTTCTCGAGTAATGATGTGACCCAAGTACGAAATGCGATCGAGCCAGAACTCGTATTTACTGAACTTGGCGTACAACTGGTGCTCTCTAAGCGTCTGAAGGACGATTCTGAGATGCTGCTCGTGCTCTGCTTCGCTCTTGCTGTAGACCAGGATATCATCTAGGAATACGATCACGAACTGATCCAAGTAAGGCACGAAAATACGATTCATGAGGTCCATAAATACAGCTGGCGCATTGGTTGCTCCAAAGGGCATAACAAGGAACTCCCAATGTCCATACCTCGATCGAAAAGCTGTCTTCGGGATGTCCTGATCTCTGACTCTGATCTGGTGGTATCCTGACCGCAAGTCTATCTTCGAGAACACTGAAGCCCCTTTGAGTTGATCAAACAAGTCATCTATCCTCGGGAGAGGGTATCTGTTCTTGATTGTCACTGAGTTCAAGGTACGATAATCTACACATAGCCTGGACGTACCATCCTTCTTTTTTCACAAGAAGCATCGGGGCTCCCCATGGCGATCCACTTGTACGAATGAATCCCTTGGTCCTGAGTTCTTCAATCATCTTGTACAAAATCTCTAACTCTGAAGGCGCCATCCTGTAGACTCGCTCTAATACTGGTGCTGTCCCGGGGATCAAGTCTATAGTGAACTCAATCTTCCGATCTGGCGGCATCCCTGGAAGTTCCTCTAGAAAGACATCTGGAAACTCTTCAACTATCCTGGGCAATTGCACTGCTGCTACTGCCATCCGCAATACTGGAAAAGATGGCTCCATCGCGCCTCTGGAAAAGGAAAACTCTGGCTCGCCTGAAATGCTGAAAACAACTCTGCCAATATGGCAGTCTATCCTAGCATACTGGTTCCTCAACCAATCAATGCCTAGGACTACATCATAGTCTACCATAGGGAATTTTATAAATCTAGCGGGGAACTCTCTACCGCTAACTACGATCCGACACGAGAAAAATACTCGATCTACTCCCACAAGACCATTACCAGTAAGTATATTGAGCCTCACTGATAATGACTCGGGCTCCAATCCTATCCGTATCACGAATTGTGCAGACATGAATGAATACGATGCACCAGAATCAAATAATACCAATACTGGAGAGGAGTTAACGAGAATAGTACCTGCCACTACCTCACCTGGTGTAACTTCTTCTTCCATAGCCATCATCATGGCCTGACCTCTAGCTGCATGTCCCCTCTGCTGGAAACCTCTCTGCATGCTCTGCACTTGGGCTTGGGTATACTGCTGCTGGTTCTGCTGATGAAATGCCTGGGCCTGAGGCAACAATGGCCTCGGGTACTGCTGCTGCTGCACAGGTGCTGGTCCCCTAACCGATGGACTGGTTAGGTTGGAAGAGGATGAACTACCCCTATTCGGGCAGGCTCCTATCTTGTGATCTGCCAATCCACAAGCTAGGCACAATCCTTGCGCCCTACGATAATCTGCCACCACATGGCCTGGCTTCCCGCAATGTGAACATCCCATTGCGGAAGTCTGCTTCTGCTTCTGCTGTTGAGGGTATGTCGGGGTTGAATGCTGAACCGACGTCACTGAGGCCGCCCGCCTCGGAGTTCCAATGGTCAAACTTCTAGCTGCCGGAGCTGGAGCTGATGATTGGTGCATCTGATTGTGGGACCGCTTTCTACCTCCGGTCCTATCTACGATCCTCTGGGAGGTATACTCATGCCTCCTGGCTGCCCTCAATACTGCATCGAACGTCTGGTGCTCGAACTGCTCAACCGCCAACAAGATCTCCAAATGCAGTTCTTGCTGGAACCGCTGGGCCCTATCAAACTCGGTTGCCACCAAGGTGGGGGCAAACCTACTGAGTCTAGAAAACTCAGTCGCATAACCGTCGACTGTTCTGCCTTCTTGCTTCAAGTTGGTAAATCTCGTCTGCAAGTCGTATCGAGCCACAGCATCGAAATACTTCGTCTGGAATCTCTCTTTAAACACCGCCCAAGCGATGGGTGCCACTGATCCCATGGCCTGAGTCGCCCACCAACTGCGAGCTAAATCCAGCAACTGCAGGCGTACTACCGCCACCTTCTCATTCTCAGGTGTCCTAGCTGCTTCCAGAACCACCTCGGTATCCTGAAGCCAAGCGTCCGCGGCAATAGCATCTTCACTGCCGTTGAAGAAGGGAGGCTTCAAGTGCTTGAAGCTGTTGGTCGCGCTGTTCCCTGGGTGACCGCCTCTGGTCAAAGCATCTGCCACTGCCTGGTGCAAGGCGTCTCCTCTGCGATCCTGAGAAGTTATCAAGGCCCTGATGAGACCTACCAAGGTGCCATCGTCCGGCTCAGCAGGCTGAACGGGTTGAACTGGGGGCTCTCCTCCAGGAGGTACAACTCGAGAGGCAACTCCGGAATGCTGGGCTTGATCTCCAGGTTGCTGGTCCACGGGAGGTGCTCCACCTTGCTGATCGGCAGGGTCAGGTACAGTGCCGCTGAAGAAGACGACACAAGGAAACAATAAGAAAGGACTAGGACAGATCAACGATACAAGCATGTGATCAGGTCAAGATTCTCAGGGATTCAGAGGATATGAACGGAGATCAAGGACGAGTACTGATTGAGACATCTATTCGGTAAACCCTCACATTTTTTGATTGACAAGACCTGCATGGGCCACCACTTAAACCATGTCATGCCCCAGAACCAGAATACTGGAGAGTGGGAGCGAACATAGCCAGCTACGTATATTGAAATGAAGTCCATCTCGCTATACAGTCACGGTTGTTTAGATATGAGGATTTACTACAAGCCAACAGTCTCTTAAGGTCAAGCCTACTGTCTCAATCTCAAGCAAATAATATAATTACAAGATGTTTGACTGCCAAATATACAATAAAAGGCATCCTAAATATTACATATCAGCTGATCATGAAGTTAGTCGTACAAAATGCTAGGACTAGCAAGAGTTAAGTCATACATGATCAACCCTAGGATTTGTTAATCATGTTTACAGCCCGTAGGCAGACAGTAAGTAAAAGTGCATCGAGCTAACAGGTGCTCGTCGGCTAAACGCCTCAAAAGAATAATTTTACAATAGAGTGAGCGAAACAAAATAGAAAACCCACTCGTAGCCCGGGTTCCTTCTAGTCGCCACCATCGGGCTGGAGGTTCGATAGATCCTCGGGAGCTGCTCCGAAATCTGGCCACACAAAACCAGCTGGGTCAAACCCCAGAAGAGCAAGTGCCACAAAGGAGGCCACGAAATAAGAACAAAAGCCAGCATATCAGAACATAAAAAAATGAAAGAAAAGTACAAGTAACAAAGAGCACGTCAGGATAATAAACGACTAAGGACGTGGAACCATTCTGGGAACCAGGTTACAACCCGTAAACCAAACAAGGACCGGGGTTGTAACCCTTCGCCTGAATAGCACCTTGTCTCTACCCAATTATTGTTAAAGATAAGTAAAACAATCATCTCAGGAGTACCAGGGTACAGGGACTAGACAAGACTTAGACAGGACTAGACGTCATCCATTCACAAGCGGCCAAGCAATTACTACGACTTACTACTTTAACTAACTAGGGTTATCACAAGCCTAATTACTAACAAGATGCAATAAGAATTTCCCAGTCCCAAGCCCTGCAGACTATCCAGTTATCCTTCCACGGGTTGAGAGTATGTTTGGGTACATTGCCCCGGAGACGATATACCCTTAGGTGACTTAGAGGTGCAACACATAACAGTGCGCTGGAAATGTGCTCTACTCGTCGACAAGCTACAAGTCCAATTAAGAGCGCCCAGATAACAAGATTGCCTTCTCCATGAACTATAGTTTGATCTAGTCATTATACAAATCCATATTCAATGTGAATCCCTGACCGTGGGAACCAGGGAGTCACGTCCTAGACATGATGCAAGACAAGACAAGTGGATTACGCAAGCAAGCAAGCAGGAACACCCATGGTGTAAGGTTGATTATACAAGTCAAGTTAGCCATCGCAACGGCATCGAGTCAAGTCAAGTCGAGTCAAGTAATAAGTCAAGAGTGCACCGCCACGGGCCACTATCAAGTTATCAGGTTACAAGTCAAGAGTGTACCCCATCGGGTCACTATCAAGAAGATCAGAAAGTACCAGGATCATAAATCACAGAAGTCATAAAAACCACACTCATCATAAGCAAATCATCAAAAACTGTGCCAGGTCGTGTCGAGCCAAGACAGTCGTGTTATGTGGAACAAGATCTCAAAAACCCAATCCATAAAAGAGAAGCCAAGTTCAAGAAATAAAACCAACTCATCATGGGCAAGTGGGTTGCGCAGGAGATGGGTGGCGCAGGGGTTGAACTGCGCAGAAGCCAAGTGGGCTGGGAGCCAACTGCGCAAGGGTGGTTGGCGCAGTGGTCAAGTGCGCTGGGTCGGGTTGCGCAGGGGGCAGGTTGCGCATGAGCAGACTGCGCATGAGCAGACTACGCATGAGCAGACTGCGCATGGATGGATGCGCGCTGGGGTTGAGCGCAGTTCGCCAAGGGGGTAAGCAGCGCGGTCGGCGCTGCGCTAAAGAGCGCAGGCCGAGAGGGGGATGCGCAGTCCAGCACTGCGCTAAAGAGCGCAGGCTGCAGACTGCTACTCCAGGCCGAAAGCAAGTCCAAGAACACCAAAAACTCAATTCTTCATATCTTAGTCAAATCAAAGCCAAATCTAGATTTTTAAAGTTCTAACTTGAGTAAAATTGAGTTCTCTTCCACATGGAAGCATCAAAACCCACAAAAACCCAACTAAAATAGATCGAAACCATGTAAATCCAAAAATAGAGAAAACTTAGATCTAGAACAATGGAGACTCCAAATCACAAAATGCCAAGTTCTAATGTTGATCACCATGGCCTAATTTAGCTAATGGATAAATAAAAAGTGGTTCTCATGTGGTGGCAAGGTGCACTTGCCTATGGTGTTTGGTGTTGTGTAGAGGAAGAAGAAGATAGAGAAATAAATGGAAATTATGGAGGAGAGAGAAAGTAGGTAGAGTTTTAATGAGGGTGGGTTGTGGTGGAATGAGGATTGAGCATAGGCTAAGGTGTTCCAATGCATATTAAACCAAACCAAACCAAACCAATTCTCCTCCACAAAATAAAACCAAGTTATGTCAAAACTCGTTTTACGAGAAAACCCAAAATCTGCAAGTCGAGCCAGAAATACAATCACAGGCCAAAATCTAAGAAAATAAAATACAGGTCCCGGATACATACAAGCTTAACCAAAATACGTGTTATGAGATATGGGTGTTACAAATGGAGAGCCCTGGCAGCACAACCGGCAGTACTACAACTACGAAAAGATGGGACATCATCGGTATGCTTGCACCAAACCACCTAAGGAGGGAGATCCAGGTGCTGGACGTGGACAGTTCGGTGGACGCAAACATTTTAGAGGACATAGCCGTAGTTATGGGGGTCGACGGGTAGTCAAGGAGGTTATCGGGCGAACCTACTGGTAGCAGAAGGGGATGAAAGAGCTGGTGGTACCTTTACTAAGGAGGATCAGGCACTAGTGGGCATGCTAGAGGCACTCATGAGGAAGCAGAGAGCGTCAAATGATAGATACAGGAGGAGTGGAACCGAGGAGGCGTCTACTTCGTTCTTCGTTGGAGGCAACGCCGCCATGTATACCCATCTATCAGAAGGTACCAACGACTCACTCGCCCTTGCATCTATATCTTTTCTTAAATCGTCAGACTGGATTATCGACTCTGGGGCCCCTCATCATGTTACGAAGAATGCTAGTGAGTTCTCCTCCTACGCTTACCTAGCATCGGCAAACAATATTCAAATAGCTGATGGTACTTTCCAACAAGTGGTCGGTAAGGGTACTATAAATTGTACAGGTTTAGTAAAATTATCTAATATTTTACATGCACCATCTTTTTCAGTCATCTTTTGTCCATCAGTTCTATAATCCTCAAACTAAAATGCATTGTCTCTTTTGATATTCCTAAGGTGGTCTTCCAGAAAAAAGAGACAGAAAGAAGACTTGGGACTGACACTTGGCATGAGGGATTGTGGTACCTGGATCAAGAAGGGCTGAATTTAGCATTGGTGTCTATGGAAGAGAAGACAGGAATGGAAGGACAGAAGATGAGTGTCGAGGATACATTAATACTCCACCACAAGAGGTTAAGACACTCCTCTTTTGTTACTTTAAGTAAATTATATCCAGATATTTATGGGAAAACAAATAAGGAGAAGCTAGTATGTGATGCATGTTATTTAGGCCAACTTACTAGGAGCTCATATGTTAGTACGGGTCATAGGAGCTCGTCATCTTTTGATGTAATATATTTTGATATTTAGGGGTCATGCGCCATTACTACTATAAATGGTTATAAGTATTTTATTTCCTTCATTGATTGTTCTTCTCGTGTCACTAGTCTGTATTTAATGAAGAATAAGAGTGATGAATCTACATATTTTTGGAACTTTCATAGACATATCCAGACTCAGTACAAGGCAGTAGTGAAGGTACTGAGGTCTGACAATGGGATATAGTATACCAACAGAGCACTTACGGAATACTTGTCAGTCCAAGGGATACAGCATCAGATCTCCTGTGCATACATACCAGCACAAAATAGAGTAGCAGAAAGGAAGAACATACACCTTCTGGAGGTGACAAGAAGCATGATGATCGATATGAATGTCCCATAATATCTGTGGGGGCAGGCAGTGTTGACCGCGACTCAACTAATCAATAGAATGACTTCGAAGGTACTGGGATGGAAGTCTCCATGTGAAATATTACAAGAAAATAATAGTAGGATACTCCCACTGAAGGTGTTCGGCTGCGTGTGTTTTTTGAAGGACAACAGACCATCAATTGGAAAACTTGATCCTAGAGTAGTCAAGTGCATCTTCGTGGGCTACTCGACGACTCAAAACGAATATGTGTGCTGGAGCCCATTAGAAAAGAAGAAGTTTTTGAGCATGGATGTTCACTTCAGGGAGCATGAGCCATACTACCGTCATGAGGGAACCTCAAACAGCTCATATGATACTGCGAGTATGAGACGAAAGGGGGAGATTGGTGAAAGTCTAGTGACCGATTTAGGAGTATGGCATGGAGGCACGGTTAAGGAAGAACAAGAAGGTGAAGAGGAATAGGGGAGGAGATGGGAGATGTTAGGCCTACGACTCAGGGGGAGATACTTACCTACAACAGGAGAGGGAACAAACTGCAGGACCAGTACCCACCGTGCCAGTGCCAAGTCTTTTGTCTGCGTCCGTCTCGACTCCTGAGATACCTACACCACCACCAGATTCCCTTTCAGGTGATATCATTCTTCCTACTTCTCCCACATCTACTCCTCCCACGCTATTATCAGTACGGAGGACCATTCGCAGCAATACAGAAAATCCTCCTGATAGGTATGGTTGGGACCTTACTCAGTTTGTTTTATATGATCATATCTCCTCTTTCTATGGAGCATTTATTACATCTTTGTATAGTATTACTGTAACTAACAATTGGCATGTTGCCAAGAACGATCCAAAGTGAAAAGCAGCAATGTACGAGGAGTTTGAGGCTCTTGATAAGAACCGTACTTGGGAGCTGGTAAAACTCCCAGAAGGGAAGAGAGCAGTCAGATGCAAGTGGATCTTTACTGTGAAGCAGAACCCAGATGGACAGGTTGAGCGCTACAAAGCTCGACTAGTAGAAAAAGAATACAGTCAGATGTACGACATTGACTATGACGAGACCTTTGCACCAGTGGCGAAGATGAGTAATGTTAGTACCCTGATTTCTCTGGCAGCGAATGGTGGAAGGAAGCTACACCAATTTGATATGAAGAATGCATTTTTTCATGGAGATCTAGTGGAGAAGGTGTACATGGAGATACCACCAGGGTTCGGTACCAATCAGATAGTGGACAAGGTCTGCAGGTTGAAGAAGTCCCTCTATGGACTGAAGCAGTCTCCTCGAGCATGGTTTGACAGATTCAGGAGGGTGATGATAGGAAT
This sequence comes from Iris pallida, assembly GCA_029216955.1. Lineage (NCBI taxonomy): Eukaryota > Viridiplantae > Streptophyta > Magnoliopsida > Asparagales > Iridaceae > Iris > Iris pallida. Next base: position 32,315,647 of record JANAVB010004800.1, on the reverse strand, counting down.
GGGATATCAGCAGATCAATGCTAATCATACTGTGTTCTTTCGTCGGAGTGGAGACTATATCACCATGCTTGCGATGTATGTGGACGATATGATTATCACATGAGATGATGAGCAGAAGATTACTCGACTCAAGGGAAAGCTTGGTAAGGAGTTCGAGGTGAAGGACCTTGGCCTTCTTCGGTACTTCCTAGGGATTGAGATTGCTCGAAGAACAGAGGGGATTGTTCTTTCTCAAAGGAAGTATACGCTGGACCTTCTCACAGAGACAGGGATATTGGGATGCAAACCTGCAGCAACGTCGATCGATCATAGGTTCAAGCTAAGCACTGAGGCTGGAGAACTAGTTGACCGGGACAGATACCAGAGACTGGTGGTTAAGTTGATCTGTTTGAGCCACACACGTCTTAATATCTGCTTTGTAGTGAGTGTAGTGAGCCGCTACATGCATGACCCACGGAAGGGTCATATAGAGGCAGTGTACCAGATTCTGAGATACTTGAAGGGTACCCCCAGGAAAGGACTGATATTCAGGAAGAATAATCATGTAGGCATCGAGGGCTACTGTGATCTGACTGGGCTAGCTGTGCTGATGATAGGAGGTCTACCTCGGGATATTGCATATTTGTAGGAGGCAACTTGGTCTCTTGGAGGAGTAGAAAGCAGTCAGTGGTAGCCAGATCGACAGCTGAAGCGGAGTACAGAGCTATGGACTTGGGAGTTGCAGAGCTGCTATGGTTGAAGAATATGCTGGTGGAGCTGAAGCTAGATCAAGGAGCCAAGATGAAGCTGTGGTGTGACAACCAGTCAGCTATTAGTATTACCAATAATCCAGTACAACATGATAGGACCAAACACATCGAGATCGATAGGTTCTTTATCAAGGAGAAGTTGGATCGTAGACTACTGGAGCTAGGCCACGTTCCAACCAAGGATCAGGTAGCAGACGGACTGACCAAGGAACTTAGCTCTGTGAGCATGATTAGAGGATGTGACAAGATGGGCTTAGTAAATATCTTTCACCCACCTTGAGGGGGAGTGTTGGTATATTTGGTATTAGAATAAGTATATTGGAATATCCTGTTAGTATATTTGGTATGTCATAGTAAACCACAATATATTCCACAGAGGATTTAATGTAATGTTGGTATGTTTCGTATTAGAATAAGTATATTGGAATATCCTGTTGATATATTTGGTATGACAGAATATGCCACAGAATATTCCACAGAGAATGCCACAGAATATGTCACAGAGAATTTAATGTAATGAGGAGGATTGTAAGGCTATATATAGCCAAGAGATTATCAATAAAAAATCATCCCCCCGTTCGCCTATGCCGCCTCCAGCGCCTCTTCTGTGCGCCTCCAGCCCCTCCTCCACCTCCAGCCCCCCCCGTTCGCCTACGCCGCCTCCAGCCCCCATCTCGGTAAACCCTCTCCCTCTCTCTCTCGTTGAACGAAAACGGACACTTGACACCATACCATGTCTTTAATCTCTTAGAACCCAAATGTTGTGACCTCTTGACACCATGGACACGGACACAGACACTTGACACCATACGCAATGTCGTATTTTTCCCCTTTTAATCAAAAAATTATATATATATTTGTTATTCCTTAATCACATTACTAAAGTTAATGTGACACGGCAATGTCGTCTTTTTCTTGACGTCTTTATCAGTGACACAGACACTTGAAGGTCAGCGATGCGTAGCGACTAAGACGTCGTCGCTAAACGTCGGTAACAGTCGCTATACATCGCTAATTTTGCAAAAAATCACTGGCGGTCAGCGTCGTATATGGGAGTCGTTAAACATCGGTAGATGTTGTCAAAACATCACCAATTCCTACAACTTATCTCGACGTTTAGCGACTTATGCTGCATCGCTACATTTCCGACATGAAGTCGGTAAACGTCGCAAATGTAGCGACGTGCGGACGTCGCTGATAAACGTCGCAGCAGTGACGTTTTGCGACGTTTTCGCTGTCAGCAACTTGAAGTAACGCGACAACCCAAAAACGTCGCAAAAAATGTCGCTGAATGCATTTAGCGACGTTTTCTTATATTTTAGCGACGTCTTACTACGTCGCTAATATGTGATATTCTGGTAGTGTTACTTGCAGGTACTCACTATCGTACACTATGCAAATATATGATCCTATGTGAGATGTGATAAAAATAATGAGTGTACCCACTATGTACGAGTGTGAGTATGTTGGCACTTGACCCGAACCGGACTGATCTGGTCTGGTCAGGACTATGGTTTAGCTAGGTGGCCGACCCATTATGGGTCAAGGGTATTATGGTAAGTACACCCATGTGGGATACACTACTAGGGTTTTCGGTTTCCTATATGTATTAGATTGCACTCTATGGAGAGGTCTCTGAAGAAGCCTAGAAGCTTGCTGCCACCTACAAAATAACTTGATCCTAAACCTATTCTCCTCTTCTCTCCTCTTGTTCTGTCTTCAAATGAGAGATCTCTTGTGGGATGAACCAATGAGCTTCCTCGTTCGTATGGGGTTTCACCATTATGATCTAGGAATAGTGGAAGGAACTCGATTCAACTTCACCAAAGGTATAATTTCTATTTCTTCTGCTTAAACCTCCTTCGTTGCCAAGACCAACGTATGGATTACATAAACATTAGCACGTGTAGAATTGATACTACTAGAATTTGTTGGAGTGGGTGGGGTTCCCAACCTATGTGGAGAAGATCCCGGAGTGCGACGAGCGCCGTCCGATGTCGGAGAAGCTCGGGAGTAGTTGTTACTGCTGCTGCTGCCCCAAAGGGGGTTCTGGACCAAGTCTGCCGAGTTCGGGCCGAACTCGGTCCCCTGGCGAGTTCGGGCCGAACTCGGTCTGGCCGTTCCAGGGTTTGGCCAGTAGGTGCTGGCTGCCCCACACAGAGTTCTGGCCGAACTCTGTGTGTCGGGGGGCTGGAGCGGATTTCAGGATGAGTTTTCATCATTGGATCTAATCCAACGGTCCAGGTTGGTTGCGGGATTAGAGAGATATATTGAGTTTTCTCAACCCTAATTCATGATCGTATTATCGCATTGGACAACACAAGTTTGAGAGAGAAGGAGGCAAGAGTGCCATTGCAACTTCGGAGAAGAAGACGGAGGATCGAAGGTCGTTTTCGAAGGAGATCGTGTTTCGGGTAATCTCTACTCGTCGTTCTCGTTCTTCGTAGCCTTGTCATCATTGTTCTTGTCTCTGAGTGTTGTGGAGATCCGATTTGGATCGGGAGGAGTTTGTAGAGGGTGTAATTCTTCTATTCCATTAGTGGAGGCTTCTCAGGGTTGGACTCCGATCGTCCCGTGGTTTTTTCCCGCAAGGGTTTCCACGTCAAAAATTCTCTGTGTCTGCGTGATTGTTTTTGTGTACTTGTTTTTGGGTTCGTGCGTTGTTTGCTCGGTCCTCTCGCAGGTACTCTCCGGTTTGGGGAAAGGTTTCCGCGCTTCTTTCCCAACAGAATTGTGTTAGATATGGCTGCTCAGAATAGTTGGAAAGTGTTCCAACTTATGTCAAGTCCACATTCCTTCTGAACTTGAAAATGAAGTTTATGTCCATAAATCATAAGGCTTTGAGATTTTAAAAGACTGGAGAACAAGGTTTACAACTTGAACAAAGCACAATTAATAGAAGTTTATGTCCATCAATTTGTATTTTTGATTTCAGTCAATGCGGAGATTGGGACGTCTACCCAATCCGCTTGTGGGCAATCAAGAATTTGTTGATCACGACGGGTGATGACCATCATTGTTGGATAATGAAACTTCACTCAATGTATGGGCGATGTCGAAATAATAATTTTGGTGATGTAACTCGGTCCACAACAATATTACAATGGGGGCATTTAATCGTTATTGAAAACAAATAAAGTTTACATTCATCCATAATTATCCTTGTTTAATGCTTCTTTTTCAGAACTATAAGAAGGTGAGACCCTGTTATTTCTTCTCTTGCCATGGCTTCCGAGAGCAATGCACGATAGTGGTCGAATAGTGGATCGATGATGTGCCCTCCAAAATGGTGGGTGATCATTGACTCCTGGATAGCTCTTACATGCATTGACGTGAGCATTGCATCCTTCTTGATATCACCAGTGCTCGTGCTCATCTCGAAAACTTGTATACACTCGGTTACAAATGATCCTTCTTTTTGCACTTCAGTATCTACTTCTCTCATTGACGGGGAATAGAATGGAACATTATACGAGTCAACCTTCTCTTCTTCCACTAATTTCTGCACCAAATTAGAAGAAATAAGCAACAATTTGCAGTCAAAAGGATCTATAGTTGCTTTACTATATGCTAGTATATATGCATGACTTATTCATTATAAAGTTCGATCAAATAGTATGTATACGTCTAAATCATAACAAAGATAATCTAGAAATTGTTTAATGGAAAATTTATATATCGATCAATGAGAGTATATATTAGCAATGCCTATTGTTGCCATTGGAACATAGAAGTAACTTTTAGAAGAGTAATGATTTATGTTACTTGTATGAAATATTGAATTATATTATGTTTAAATGGAAATAAAGAACATGTAACGAGAAAAAGAAAATTCATTAACTTGAGAGGCCATGTTGGCTAATGATTGGCTAAGAAGATCCCATAAGAAAGTGGTGTTCTTGTCAGCAAAGAAATCATTAGTCTTCCTCCCTAGCATGGCAAGGACCATTCTTCCTTCTGGAATGAGCTCTTCTGATCTGGACTTCAGAAAGATCTCAAAATCCTTCTGAAATTGCTCATAGTATGACTTCAGTACAGAAGGGGGACTTGTTTGTGAAATGTACATATTTCCTTTGTTGATCGGCATACGCTCCCCATCAAAAAGTCCGCAGGGAACCTACATACATATGGAGTTTCTCTTAATAATAAAGTTATGCAGAATAACAATAAGTAACAATGATAGTTTAGGAGGATTAAATCCGCAATATTGCTGTATGACTAGCTTAGTAGCAGCTCACTACTAGCAAATGCTGATGTGGCGAAGAGAGGTAACCAAGTTTACAGGTTTAGCTGGTCAACAACTTTTGGATTTCTCTTATGTTAATTGGCTCCCAAATTTTTTGGGTGACGACATCTCCCATTATGTGGCATCTGACATGAAAAATGACATGGCAGCTGATATATTATGTTTTAACCCAAAAAATTAATTATCCAAATTTTTTTTTGTTAAGGTTAATGCTAATGCTAATTTTAATTTAATGTTAATATTAATTTTAATGTTAATGTTAAAATTAATATTAATGCTAATTAATGTTAATATTAATATTAATATTAGTATTCATGATAATTTGAAGTTAATATTAGTTTTAGTATTATTTTTAATGTTAATGCTAATTTTAATTTAATGTTAATATTAATTTAAATTTTAATGTTAATGTTAAAGTTAATATTAATGTTAATTCTAATATTAATATTAATGTTAATTTTAATATTAATGTTAATGTTAACCAGCTAAACCTGTAAACTTGGTTACCTCTCTCCGCCACATCAGCATTTGCTAGTAGTGAGCTAGTACTCAGCTAGCCATAAAGCAATTTCGTTAAATCCATTCCTTCTGTTCTTTTCTGTTAAGTTGTATCTTCTTTACAACATTAACAAATGCCATATTCTTTTTTTTTTAGCACCAATCCATGTTTTTATTGTTGAGATCTTTGAAGTTTTTTTTTAAAATTTTAATAATCCACAAATTTTTGAAACTTCTGCTCGGATGCATAATTCTGCGAGGTTCTGAAAATTCAGCTTAGATGTAGAATTTTGCGCATATTTTGGAAATTCTATTGGGGTGTAGAATTCTGCTAGGTTCTTGAAATTCTGATTGGATACAAAATTTTGCCAAATTCTAAAAATTTTGCTGGAGTACAAAATTATGTTAGGTTGTGAAATTCTACTGGGATACCGCATTCTGGTAGGTATTGGAAATTTTGTTGTGATACAAATTTCTGTCAGGCTGTGAAAATTCTGCCGGGATGCAGAATTCTGGTTGGTTCTGAAAATTCTACTGGAATGCAAAAGTCTACTAGGTTGTGAAAATTTGCCGGGATGTAGAATTCTGCTAGGATACAAAATTCTAAAAGGTTATGAAAAAACTGCTGAATATCAAGAAACTGAGTTGAGCAAGTAGGCAATTGAAGTTGTCTAACAAGAGTCAAGCTCTGAGCAGCTATAAACTGCTTGAGAAGACGATCATTGCTCAATGCAAGAATTGGGCCTTGTCATCGAATCACATTCAAGAACCAGCAAGTTCGTTTTAAGTTTTGGAATTCTTCACTTAAACCCTTGCGAGGAGAAGAACGAAGCTTCTTTAAGTGGATTGGACTCTTAGTAAAGTTGACCTTTTTTTCTGCTTTTTTACTGTTGTTGTTGGTCCTTTTTGAAGAAGCTTTATAGAGGAAGAAAAAGAATTTTTATGATAGTCTAATCTCTCTCTCCAAAGTGCACAATACTATTTATATGGGATCATTGTAATCGCCCACAAGCCCACGTGGGCACCGACGTACGATTTACAAGAAATATTATCATAGAGATTTGGGCGGTAACTGTTCAAAATATCCACGTGCAACTGACTTAACAACCTCAAAAGCAACAATCCTAGGATGCTCACAAAATTGCACGAACTCACATAATGTGTAAAACTTCGAGAAGCATATATTGGACGATGCAGAACTATGCGATATTATATAACGCACAAACTGCGAACTCACGTAACGTCACATAATAGCACAAAATCACAATTTGGTTTTTGATACATATCTGCGAAGTGCTATATTTAAGCGTCATTTTGTGCCCTTTGTCCAAACTACACACCCATGCTCGAGCCTGAGCCCGACTCGCTAGACCTTTTTGGTGGTTAGCTCCAAAGGGTCTTCACAAAGAAATAGATGGCAAAATTCCAAAGTTTCTTATGGGATTTGAACGTTTCTAACTAGAACACCCCCACCACACCATCCAGTTGAATTAACACTTCTTATGTGTTCAAGTCAATAAATGATAATCCAAATATTGGAATAACACACTTGGGGTTAGCCATATTGGTGGAACGAGGTCAATAGTAACCAAATTCAAACATAACTCGAACAATCTCATACATATTTCAATATGATCATTTCCCACAGTAACTATACATTAAGCATTAGGATATATGTCGTCTCCGACTTAAATCTTCCCATATAGGTCAAACTATAGTACAAATAGTTGAATGGATTAGGCCTTTAATTCCGTATTTTAACTATAATTATTCCCACTCATGTCACCCCCACTTTTCTGAATAGGACTAATATAGTCATTTACATTATTTTAATATTATTTAAATTATTATTGTTAGTGTTTTTACATTATTAGTTAAATATGTATTTTGTTTATATATATATATATATATATATATATATATATATATATATATATATATATATATATATATATATATATATGTTCAATAGAGTTTTATTTATAAAAAAATTTAATATATTGAATAAATATAGATACGGAATATTTATTTTTAATTCTAGAAATAATTTTAGAATTGTTTGGTATTTATTTCATTCTATGATATATATATATATATATATATATATATATATATATATATATATATATATATATATATATATATATATATATATATATATATATGGCTTAATTGCACTTTGCTACCCTCAACTATTACCATTTTTCAACTTTGTACCCTAAACTATTTTTTGTAACAATTTGGTACCCAGATGTTATTTTGGACTAAAATGCCCCTACCCCTACCCCTAACCCTCCCCCCCTGCACGCTCCGGCCGCCCCCCTGCTCACTCCGGCCCCCCCTGCTAGCTCCGCCCCCCCCCCCCCCGCGCCCCACCCCCCCCCCCCCTGCTCACTCCGGCCGCCCGCCCGCCCCCGCCTCTCCCCTAGGCCGCGGCAGCACGAGAGGAGGGGGGCTGGGGAGGAAGGGCGGGGCGGGAAGCGGGGCAGGGGGTGGCCGAAGGTAGCAGGGGGGGTGGGGGGCGGGGGGGGCGGAGCTAGCAGGGGGGGTGGGGCGGCCAGAGCTAGCAGGGGGGGTGGCCGGAGTGGGGAAGGGGGTGGAGGGAAGGAAGAGGGAAGGGCATTTTCGGAATTTTTGAAAAATTAGGTATCAAGTTGAAAAAAAATAATAGTTGAGGTACCAATTTGTTACGAAAAAAGTTTATGGTATCAAGTTGAAAATGCGGAATAGTTGAGGGTAGCAAAGTGCAATTAAGCCTATATATATATATATATATATATATATATATATATATATATATATATATATATATATATATATATATATATATATAATAAAAATAAAATAATATTTTTAGTCTACATTGATGGACATGGTCAGATCAACACAGTTTGAGGACGTGGCCCTGAGGAGCATCAGGGAGCAGGTGCAAGCAGGATTGCTAGACGATTTCTCTATAGCCGAAGATGGGTCGCTGAGGTACGGTACTAGATTGTGCGTTCCGAATGGAGAGCTTTGAGAGAAGATTCTGCAGGAAGTGCATCATTCTCAGTACTCTATGCATCCTGGAGCCAACAAGATGTACAGAGACATAAGGGAGCACGTATGGTGGTATGGCATGAAGCGAGAGGTCGCTCAGTTTGTATCTCGATGCTTGGTGTGTCAGCAGGTGAAAGCCGAGAGACAGAGGCCAGGTGGTCTGCTTCAACCACTACCCATTCCAGTGCAAAAGTGGGAGCATATCACTATCGACTTCGTGTTTGGACTTCCACGATCTCCAGGAGGTAAAGACGCGATTTGATTTATCGTTGATAGATTGACCAAATTGGCCCACTTTTTGCCTTTCAAGGTAGGACTGTCTACGGAGAAGCTGGCAGAGATGTACGT
>JANAVB010004800.1:32259267-32304267 GCA_029216955.1 Iris pallida | reverse complement strand
TTTTTAAAACTGAATTTTTAGAAAAATTGTCCCGATACGCCGTCCATCCTGTCAATCTGGACGACGTGGTCACGAACCGAAAGCATCGAAAGGTACGTATCAACTTCGTGGACGTGTGGGCTTTGACAGAATTCAAATCGGTCGCGTGTGCGCGACGAATTTGATACATATCCGTCAAAATTTACCGTATCGGCCTTTTTGCAAATTTGTCAATTACTTTGTGCACACTCGACATATCGAGACGAAACTTGTGCCAAAGAGGCCCATATCATTTTTTGGTTCTGTATGCCAAGTTTGGTCCGAATCTGAGACGGTCGATCGGAACGCTATTTTGGCGGGCCCGCGACCCGATCCAACGAGCAAATTTGTGCACGGTCCACCAGAATCCAACTTTGGACATACGGTTGGGTTCGTCTCGTCAAACCGGACCTATAGACATATAATTTGTTGACTTTAGAGACCGTAGATACCGACACGCTTTTTGGTACAAAATGGGTCCAATGGCGGATATCGTTTTGACCCAAAATTATCGTTTTGCCCCTGTATCCAGAATTGGACTTATGGGTAGGCATTTCTAGCTAATTTGATTATTCTGAGAATGTTGTTAATGTCTGTTTTAGCATTAGAAGACTGTTGTGCGAGTTGACCATTCGTGGCTCATTGAGTGGGTTGTAATTTCAATTTTCTCAGCTCAGGATAACAGGCAAGTACATTCTCTGATAGTTTTCATTGCTTTGATATCTACTATATCCGATTCAGTTGTAGTGATATACTTGATTCTCGACACGAGAATACACGGACTAGTATATGTGAATCTCATCATAGGATGTCATTCCTGGTTTACCTGGTATATGAGTACATTGTTCGATATTATTTTCTGTACTTGTATAGACACCGATTTAGGATTGGGCTGGCCCCCTGCTCTTCGAATCCCGTGTCATGACCTGTCATGTCTAGAATTATTATACAACACGAGGATGAGGAGTTATTAGAGGTTATGTGATCATTACCCCTACTTGTTTATTACTTGTGCATAGCTCCACCCTCACCACACGTAGGGTGTAGCCTGACCTTATACTACTTATGCATAGCTTTCCATTTTGGCCGATCTGATCCCTATACATTATACTACTTGTGCATAGCCGGTCAAATGGAACAACCTGATCTTGACCCAAGCCGATCGCATAACGCTCTAATATCTCATGGCATTTTCTTGTCATGTTTAAATCATACCTCAAATTACTTTCCACTGTTTATATTCCAGTTTTATCTTATATCTCACACATGACATGATATCCAGTTCTCTTATACCGTTTTACTTTTAGTCTTGATATTTCATCTTGTATTTCATTATAATTGTCCCTTATAGTATTTGTCAAATCACATGGAACTGTTGTTGGTGTTTGTACTTGCTCATATCCTGACAGGATAATCTCCGTTGTTTTTCAGAGGATTTAGATGCAGATTGTCCGACCTACTACGGGTTTGGCATAGATGGAGCCTACGACCAGGACCAGCCTGTGGACCCGGTGATCTAGAGGACGCACCGCATGTAGTGACTTAGTTTAGCTAGATTTTGTCTGGACTATATTCCAGCTTGATACTTTGAGACTTGTAGTATTTATTTGGGATCTTGTGATGTCCTTAAATTCTGAACTTATGATTGTGACTCAACACTATTTTAGACTATTTATTCATCTTGTTTTTTTATCATATTCGTACCTATCTTCCTTAGATTTATGTGATTGAGTTGTGTTTATATTCCTCCTTACGGAGATGACAGGTTATATTATTGTGTCTTAGATACTATATGTTCTAGATGACATTTACAACGTTCTACCGCCGATACTGCGGCGTAGGCTGGACGTACCCACGTGCTCGTGCCCCTAAACAGGGTGCGGGTCGTGACACGTTTTTATGGTGGCCCATGCAGGTCAGTGTCGCAACTAGTGCAATTTCGTAACCTCTTTGTTATGTTGCAATACCTCTCCCACTTTTTTAGTATTGGCTTCCTGCCCCTATGCATTAATACTACATCACAATGTCGTGGCCCCAAGCCAAAATTTCACCTCATACTATCACGCTATGGTTGCATGAGGTGCTAAGCCTCTTTAAGTTGCTGAGCTACTTCTACTTTCTACAAAAGCACACTGAGCATTCCAAATGCTTAAAAAATAATAAAGACTTTTACAGTCATCCTCTCATAGGACTTGTTGTATACCAAAGGCATAGAGTAGACTACAGAGATTCTCGAATATAATACCACCAATATCTATATAGTACATACCTCTCTAAATCAATGTTGTTTCTTTGAACTAAAGTAAGATGCCTATTAGATTTCTCTTTAAACTAATAGCATAGTACTTTATGGTAGAATTATGAAGATTTACATTATAACTCTCTTAAGCCTATTTTTTTTGCTATGTCTATGACAAGTTGGAGCATGAGGCCTTTGGTGAACGGATTCATTATATTTTGCAGTTTATGAACATCCACAAGTACAATGACGACATATGTGGTGCATTTATTCAGTGATGACTTTTCTTTCCATATGCATTCTAAAGTCACTTGTGGAAATATATGGATATAGCCGAAACCTGCACACCAACTAGAGAAAGATTATACATGATCTCCTGAAGTCATTTTACTTCATCTATCGTTACCACCAATGTAAAAAACTCTAACTCTATTGATCAGGAGTATGAGAGAAAAGTCTACTTTTTTTTTATTTCTATGATATAGTAGTTCTACCCATGAAGAATACAAATCCTCCTATGAATCTTTCTCTCTTCTTTTCTAAGCACCAACTGTCATCACTAAATCCTTTCACTACTGGAGGAAACCACAAAGATATCTCATAACTTTCTTCACAGCTTTCCATTATTGTACACCCGAAATACTCGTGAACCAACTCAATATTCCCATATTAAAAACTGTGCCAAGCCTTGCCCGAAATACTCGGGAACCATCTCAATATTCCCATATTAGAAACTATGTCAAGCCTTGTTTAACTCATAATATTACATTGAACTACTAATGATGCTTGAATATTCTAGCTGTATGTCGATTTTTTTTGCATTTGGCTTCAACTTTTTGTCACACTGTTATGGAGTATCAATCCATAGAAGATCCTGATATCTGTAGCTAATTAACATTTTCTTGACATAACGAACTTGGGACAAATCAAACCTAGCTCATGTGCAAATGATATTTATCCCAAGGATATAACGGCATATCTCATGTCCTTCTTACTCAATTTATATGATAAGAACTTCTTAGTCTCAATGATTTTATTTATATACATTCCAAGGATTATCATATTGTCAATATAAAGACACACTATAACCCTTCTGCCATAAACCAACTTAGTGTAAACATATTTATCTGACTCATTGATCCTATAGCTGTTTGATATAATGGCTCTATCAAACTTTTTGTGCCACAACTTGGAAGCTTGTTTCAGACAATAAATTTTTTCTCCAAATTGCACACTTTGTTTTTAAGATCCTTGATGACAAAGCCATATGGTTACTTCATGATCCCACCAGAGCGCCTTCTACTTCTAATAGGCCATGAACTAGATCCGAATCATTCTCAACGAATCCATAAGAAGTGATCCTATTTTTTTCATCGGGTCCGGGTGAAGCCCAAAGATCTTGTAAATCTCTTCTGTTAGATTGCTATTCAGGAATAATATTTGTTACCGTTTTGGTGAATCACTCACTCGTGAATTGCCCCTTGAGAAGATATGAAGGTGGAGGAAGATATGTAATATGCCTTGGAAATAGCAATGTTCAATTTGTGCGATATTGGAGACCAAGATAAAGTCAGAAAGGATGTTGACTAGGCGTACTTTGAGTGCCAGGTGCATAATCTTAATATATATGCCATGGCGAGGATTTAGATAAGGTAGGATAGTGGAAATTGGGATGGACAAGTTGTACATATTTCTGAGCAAATAGTTTCTATTATATTTACCAATAAGGGGGTAGGAAATTTGTCGTCGGTACGGTGTATGGGCACAATACTAGGCATATGTGGAAATTATTCATGTTGGTACTCCAGTCGTGTCTACCCCTTTTTCTTATGGGAGACTTCAATGCCATTGGAGGACGTCTTATTCCAAATACTATACTACAATGTTTTAAACTGTGCTTGTTGCGGTCTGGACTGAATATGTTGGAGCGAGGAGGATGCATCTGGACGTGGAATAATAGGGTGACACGAAAGTGAGTGGCTTACAAATTAGATTGAGCTTTGGGCAACCGAGATTGGTTTGAAAAATTTCTATACATTATTTCTGAAGGCTTGGAAGCAGGCACGAGTGATCATCCATCAAAGTTTGTTTGAAGGATACAAAGATGCAGTTGGGGTCAGCTTCGGAGAATTTGCCAACAAAGGAGAATTTGAAGGGAGGATGGTAATAATTTGCCAACCATAGGGTGCCCTTGCTGCTAACCAAGGCTAGAACAGCTGTCGAAGCAAAAGGATCTTGCAGAAGATCGGGGAGGGATAGTCAAACTGGTGCTATTGGAGATTCAATCTTGGAGGAGAAATTTTGGGCCCAGTGGAAGACCCGTATGGGGGCGTTGGCCAAGAACCAAACATTTTTTTTATCACAAGCGGAGGAAGTCCCTTTCCTAGGTTGGTCGCAAGGAGGTGACGCGAGTCGATGACTCCGACCATCACTGGGCCTGCGAAGGAAAAGTGAGCTAGGGCTGACCGGATAGCGGAGATTAGAGGTCGCGCTTGTAAGAATTTACCAACAAGGACAAATTTGAAAGGGATCAGCAGCTTGGCAACCATTTCTTTAGAAAGCTCTGCCGCCTGGGCTCCTTCGAACTCCGACACAACACAGCGAGGGGTGGAGGGGGGTGGGGGATAATTGTACGGAACGGGGAAGCCCACCGCCACTGAAGTAAAGGAGCACGGAGGAGGAGTAACGAGTAAGGGTCGGGGATCTGGCCTTATCATAGCGGTCAGAGTGGTAGAGCGGGAAGGAGGATGGAGTGCATGGGACCCCGGAGGGGACAAAAAGAAGGGCGGGGGGAGGCTTCTGGGAGCTGGGAGGAGGTGGTGACCATTGGCGGGAGTGAGGGTGGAGGGGAGGTGGAAAGGGGGTGTAGGGGTGGGTAGGGAGAGGTGAGAGGGAGGAGAGATCGGGGGGGGGGGAGGGTGCGTTGGACCGAGGGGATGGAATAAAGGTCTGGGGGAAGACATGGAGGGGGTTTGGGGAGGGGATCGGTAGGAGTGGCGGAAGAGAGGAGGAAGGGGTGGTGGAGGGTCCGGGAAGGTGGGCGCTTGGGGCCGCCTCGAGGCGGCGTGGGGAGTCGGCCACGTTTGCGGCACTGGCTAGGTTGGGGGCTTCCCAAATTATATATATATATATATATATATATATATATATATATATATATATATATATATATATATATATATATATATATATATATATATATATATAAATATATATATATATATAGAACCATTTGCTATTTATACCATTCCTCTTTATCTACTATTTAAAACAGAAAATCGGGTTTGAGTCGCCATTTACCCAATTTGAGATGCCCCCCATGTTTAACACCCGTCGGGTAGAAAAGGGACATCTACTGAACATAAGGAGGTTCACACAAGTGTTATTTCCGCATCCACAAGGATCCATATGGAAGGGCGACACCTCAGTTATGTCGACATATATATATATATATATATATATATATATATATATATATATATATATATATATATATATATATATATATATATATATATAGTCCCTCTTCTCTTTAATATGTGTAGGTCCTTGTAATTCGAGTGAGATTGTCATGGCGCAAAAGCAGATATGGTCCGGTATTCTCTTGTTCCCCGTATTGGTTATGTTCCTTATTCCTCATCTAGTGTAAGGAAGGGGATTCCTATTTGTACAAATGGTACCTCGAACTTGGAACGAGCATAAAGAAATTAACAATACTTCTTTATCTTTTGAGTTGTTCTGCCGGATCTGTCGCTTAAGATCTTTGGTCTTCACCCGGACCCGATGAAAAAAATGGGATCACTTCTTATGTATTCGTTGAGAATGATCCGGATCTTGTGTGAGTTCATGTTTTCATCATCCTTGGTAAAATCAAGTCCACCGCGTAGACATTCATCAACCGTCAAACCGTAGATTTTTACGGATAATCCCAATTTTGGTTTAATAGTATATCCCAATAGGGGACGACCATACTTGTTCAACCCTGTGGCTGGATTGAATCCTTCTTTGCTCTTCAAACTATTGAAAGCCTAAAAGATCAGATACGGCTTAGGGTTCGAGTGACATTGAAAAAAATCTTGTATTTGCATAGATTCGTGAACCGAAAACTTTCTGTTCCGTCGGTTACCTGTTTGCCTAAGCTTAGTGATGCTTTTCGACTTTTCTTCTTGACGAAGACAAGAATCAACGACCCATTTGCTTAACCCTTTCCAATCCACTAACCTACCCACTCAAATGAAATAACAAAAATGAATTGAAGAATTTATTCTCGTATGATCTCATATAATCAAATAATAAGTTTCTATTGCAACATGGAACGAAAAAGACAATATACAGGATGGGTGAGCCATTCCTTTGGCTTGATCTATGGCCTAAAATTGTAGGATAGAAAATGATCCAACAATCCCAAGGATCAATAATAAATTCTATGGATCCAACAATAAACAATAGAAGTATTGAGTTATTTAGTCTTCGATCTTATCTTGTGAGAGGCGGGCATTTGCTCGGGTTCCTGTCTGTGGCGGGGATCTGAGATAGGTAAATAGGCTCAGTATAGAGGGAGACTGGCCCTTCAGATAAGCCTTCTCTTGCTCCATAAATCCTTCAAAAAGTAGGATGATGCGGCAACTACAAACTTTGCTGGTGAATCAGACCAATTGAATTTGATAATCCTTAGTCCCGATGGTTCTCTGACGATTCACCTGCAAACGGGACAGTTGAATAAGAAAGATTTCCTTGTTTATTGGACCTCTATTGATTGAATAAGTCCGATATTTTTTCTCCACCTCACCTCGTCTTTATTTTTCACTAAATATCTTTTTTATGTTGTGCCAATCCAACACAAGTCTTTATTTGATTTCCTTATTAATTTTTTTTCTCAATATTCCATTTATAAAGTGTTAGAAGAAATGGTTTGCTCCTCTTATTTCTCGAACCGAGAGATCCATGAATCGGGATCCTAACACATATAGATACAAATGGTCCCATGGGAGCAAGAATTTCTAGGAACATTTGGAACATTTTGTTTCTGAGTAGAAGGACCGTTTTCAAGTAGTGTTTGATCGATTACATATTAATCAATATTCGATTGATTGGTCCGAGGAAATATATACACGAAGCCCTTCTGGATTATAACCGGAACTCCCCTTTTTCTAGATCCATCTCACATCAATAACTCGACCCCTCCTGCCTATAGGTAGTTTTGATGGAGCTATCCGCGCACCTACTGGATGTTGGAGTGGATGGGGTTCCCAACCTATGTGGAGAAGACCCCGGAGTGCGACGAGCGCCGTCCGATGTCGGAGAAGCTCGGGAAGTAGGCGACGAAGTTGCTGCTGTTGCTGCTGGAGCTGCTGGAAGCAGGGGATCCGAGTTCGGCCCGAACTCGGTCCCAGGCCGAGTTCTGGCCGAACTCGGTTTGGCGCTTCCAGAATGTTGGCGTGAGGTTCTGTTTGCTCGACACAGAGTTCTGGCCGAACTCTGTGTCGTCGGGGGCTGAAGCGGATTTTAGGATGAGTTTTCATCATTGGATCTAATCCAACGGTCCAGGTTTGCTGCGGGATTAGGGAGTTATATTGAGTTTTCTCAACCCTAATTCACAACGCATCATTATCGCAAGGAACACAAGTTTGAGAGAGAATGAGGCAAGAGTGCCATTACAACTTCGGAGAAGAAGACAGAGGATTGAAGGTCGCCATTCGAAGGAGATCGTGTTCGGGTAATCTCTACTCGTCGTTCTCGCTCTTCGTAGCCTTGTAATCATTGTTCTTATCTCTGAGTATTGTGGGGATCCGATTTGGATCGGGAGGAGTTTGTAGAGGGTGTAATTCTTCTATTCCATTAGTGGAGGCTTCTCAGGGTTGGACTCCGATCGTCCCGTGGTTTTTCCCGTAAGGGTTTTCCACGTCAAAAATTCTTTATGTCTGCGTGGATTGTTTTGTGTGTTTGTTTTTGGGTTCATACGTTGTATTGCTCGGTCCTCTTGCAGGTACTCTCCGATTTGGGGAAAAGTTTATGCGTTTCTTTTCCAATAGAGTGGTATCAGAGCTTTGGGTTCAAAGGGTGTCAGGAGTTGACAGAAGAACCAGAAAGGAGAGATGGACGCGAAGCCGGTGCGCATGGTGAACCTTAATGGCACAAACTATCATTATTGGCGGAGCAAGATGAAAGATTTGCTATTTGTCAAGAAGCTGCATCTACCCGTATTTGCATCCGAGAGGCCCAGTGATAAATCCGATGAGGACTGGACATTCGAGCACATACAGGTGTGTGGGTACATAAGGCAGTTTATTGATGAGAACGTGTACAATCACGTTGCCAATATTGAGCACGCGAAGACATTGTGGGATAAGCTAGAATCCTTGTATGCGAAGAAGACCGGGGTAAACAAGTTGTTCCTGATCCGAACGATGATGGGTCTGCGGTACAAGGATGGGGCGTCTATTTCGGATCACTTGAGTGATTTCCAGGGCGTGGTTGACCAGCTATCTTCTATGGGAGTCAAGTTCGACGACGAAGTTCAGGGACTGTGGCTGCTGTGTACATTGCCAGACTCGTGGGAGACCGTACGAGTATCTATGATCGCTTCTGCTCCAGAGGGCGTGGTCAGTCTGGAGTTTGCCAAGAGCGGGGTATTGAATGAAGAGATGCGGAGACGTTCTCAGGGCACTTCATCCACATCCCACCACTCAGAGGCACTTGTTTCAGAGAGCCGCGGAAGGGGCAAAAGCAGGGGTCCAGGTGGTGGCAGAGACAAGAGCAGGGGGAAGTCCAAGGGTCGTTACGAGGACTCAGAGTGTTACCATTGCGGTAAGAAGGGCCATATCAAGCGGAACTGTTTCGCTTGGAAGAGAGAGAAGAAGGACGACAAGGGGAAGCAAGAAGAGAACACTACAGCGGCGGCCTCGGTGCATGGAGGCGATGTGATCATCGTAGGTGATGAGGTCATTACTAACCTCGCCTGCGATGACAATTCTTGGCTGGTGGACTCAGGGGCTTCAGCACATGTATCTCACAATAGGGCACTGTTTGTCACTTACACGACAGGCGACTGTGGCGTGTTGAAGATGGGCAACGGAGATGTGTCAAAGACGGTTGCCGTTGGAGATGTGCATTTGAGAACGAAGATGGGTGCGGTTCTTGTTCTCAAGGATGTTCGTCATGTTCCTGATATCCGTTTCAACCTGGTGTCGGTTGGAAGGTTGGATGACGAGGGATTCTTCAGTCTCTTCGGGAATAGTCAGTGGAAGCTTTCCAGAGGTTCGATGGTGATTGCCAGAGGAAGCAAGAAGTCCGGTCTCTACTATATGGAGGGGAGCACAGAGGGGGCACAGGAGGTGAACGCAGTCAGTGATGCGTCTACCGAGTTGTGGCACAGGCGGCTCGGCCATATCAGCGAGAAGGGGATGAGCTACTTGGTGAACAGAAAAGTGATTCCGGGGCTCAAGTCTACAAAGTTGGAGAAATGTGCGCACTGTTTAGCTGGGAAGCAAAATAGGGTGTCTTTCCAAAGTCACCCAAGTTCGAGGAAGCCGGCGTTGCTCGAGTTGATTCACTCGGATGTCTGCGGTCCTATGAAGGTAAAATCTCTTGGTGGTGCTTCTTACTTTGTGACTTTTATTGATGACTGTTCCAGGAAGGTTTGGGTCTATGCCTTAAAGACCAAGGATCAGGTGCTGTCTACTTTCAAGGAGTTTCAGGCCTCTGTTGAAAGGAAGACGGGCAAGAAGTTGTTGTGTGTTCGGTCCGACAATGGCGGCGAATACATTGGTCCCTTTGATGCGTATTGCAGAGAGCAAGGGATACGACACCAGAAGACTCCGCCAAAGACACCTCAGCTCAATGGGGGTAGTGGAGCGCATGAATAGGACACTGATGGAGAGGGTGCGGTATTTGCTGTCAGAAGCAAACTTGCCGGGCAGTTATTGGGGTGAGTCTCTTCTCACAGCTGCTTATATTATTAATTTATCTCCTAGTGCTCCTTTGCAGGGTGATGTGCCTGATAAAGTATGGTACGGCAAAGAGCCGTCATACAATCACCTGCGGGCGTTTGGTTGTAAGGCCTTCGTACATGTACCGAAGGACGAGAGGACCAAACTTGAGCCGAAGACGAGGCAATGCGTCTTTGTCGGCTATGGTCGGGATGAGTTTGGCTATAGACTCTATGACCCAGTAGAAGGAAAGCTCTACAGAAGCAGGGACGTGGTGTTCGTCGAGGATCAGACCATGACCAACACTCAGGATTCCGAGACGCCTTCTGAGGCTGAGGAATTGCCTGAGTTAGAGTCATTTCGCTTCGAGCAGTTTCCAGAGGACATCGCAGAGGATCCAGTTATGGGGAAGCCGGTACATGGAGTTGCTCCCAACCTTGATCATCAGCCTGTTGATGGTGGTCAGGTTGTCCCTCAGGAGGATGAGCATGCCGAAGAGGAAGTTCCTGAAGGGGCGGAGGCTGTCGGTATACAGCCAGCACCAGTGGCTCCACTGAGAAGGAGTGACAGGGATCGTCGACCATCTACGAGATACTCACCGGATGAGTATGTGCTATTGACTGACGGGGGAGAGCCCGAAAGTTTTGCAGAGGCTATGGAAGACGAACACAGGCAGGAGTGGATGGTGGCTATGCAGGAGGAGATGAGTTCCTTGCACACCAATTCCACTTATGATCTGGTACGGTTGCCAAAGGGCAAGAAGGCTTTGAAGAATCGATGGGTGTTCAGAGTGAAGCAGACGGATGATGCTACTCGCCCTCGATACAAAGCGAGGCTGGTAGTCAAAGGCTACGGTCAGCGGAAAGGCGTGGATTATGATGAGATCTTTTCGCCTGTCGTCAAGCATTCATCTATCCGGGTGGTGCTAGCATTAGCAGCCAGTTTCGACTTGGAGGTCGAGCAGATGGACGTGAAGACGGCATTCCTCTACGGTGATCTTGAGGAGGAGTTATACATGGAGCAGCCGGAGGGATTCTGTGAGAAGGGCAAGTCACATTTGGTCTGCCGGTTGAGGAAGAGCTTTTATGGTCTGAAGCAGGCTCCGAGGCAGTGGTACAGAAAGTTCGAGTCGTTTATGGGGGAGCATGGTTATGCACGGACGACGTCGGACCATTGTACATTTGTGAGGTATTTTGCCGATGATGATTTTATCATCTTATTGCTCTATGTTGATGATATGCTATTAGTGGGTCGGAATGCCACTAGGATAGCGGAGTTGAAGCGCCAGCTGGGCGCGGCCTTCTCTATGAAGGATTTGGGCGCAGCGAAGACTATTCTTGGGATGGAGATCAGCCGAGAGAGAGAGTCCAAGCTGCTACACTTGTCCCAAAAGAAGTACATTTACCGGGTACTTCAGCATTTCGGGATGGATGGGTCGAAGAAAGTGAGTTTCCCCCTCGCGGCTCACTTTAAGCTCACTGAGGAACAGTGTCCATCTACCGAGGACGAAAAGAAAGATATGGAGCGGGTTCCATATGCCTCAGCTGTGGAAAGCCTTATGTATGCTATGGTGTGTACGAGGCCAGATATTGCTCATGCAGTTGGTACGGTTAGCAGGTATCTTTCAAATCCTAGAAGGGTACATTAGAGTGCGGTCAAGTGGATTCTACGATATCTTCAGGGCACTGCTGGTTGGAGACTTTCCTTTGGTGGTGACGAGCCGAAGCTGGTTGGGTATACCGACGCTGATATGGCTGGAGATGTAGACACGAGGCGATCGACATCGGGCTACGTGATGATGTTTGCAGGAGGAGCGGTGTCGTGGCAGTCGCAGTTGCAGAAGTGTGTTGCCTTGTCGACGACGGAGGCAGAATACATTGCGGCGACGGAGGCTTGCAAGGAGCTGTTGTAGATGAAGAAGCTGCTGCAGGAAATGGGACTGAAGCAAGAGCAGTATACTTTACTTTGCGACAGTCAGAGTGCGATCCACCTTGTAAAGAATCAGACGTTTCATAGCCGGTCCAAGCACATCGAGACTCGGTATCATTGGATACGGGATGTGGTTGAGAAGAAGGACGCGGAGCTTGAGAAGGTTCATACAGACGACAACGGAGCTGATATGTTCACAAAGATTCTACCAAGAGGGAAGTTTTAGTACTGCAGGCAGGTCGTCGGGATGACGACATCCTCCCCATAGTTATGAAGGGGGAGATTTGTTGGAGTGGGTGGGGTTCCCAACCTATGTGGAGAAGACCCCGGAGTACGACGAGCGCCATCCGATGTCGGAGAAGCTCGGGAAGTAGGCGACGAAGTTGCTGCTGTTGCTGCTGGAGCTGCTGGAAGCAGGGGATCCGAGTTCGGCCCGAACTCGGTCCCAGGCCGAGTTCTGGCCGAACTCGGTCTGGCGCTTCCAGAATGTTGGCGTGAGGTTCTGTTTGCTCGACACAGAGTTCTGGCCAAACTCTGTGTCGTCGGGGGCTGAAGCGAATTTTAGGATGAGTTTTCATCATTGGATCTAATCCAACGGTCCAGGTTTGCTGCAGGATTAGGGAGTTATATTGAGTTTTCTCAACCCTAATTCACAACGCATCATTATCGCAAGGAACACAAGTTTGAGAGAGAAGGAGGCAAGAGTGCCATTACAACTTCGGAGAAGAAGACGGAGGATTGAAGGTCACCATTCGAAGGAGATCGTGTTCGGGTAATCTCTACTCGTCGTTCTCGCTCTTCGTAGCCTTGTAATCATTGTTCTTATCTCTGAGTGTTGTGGGGATCCGATTTGGATCGGGAGGAGTTTGTAGAGGGTGTAATTCTTCTATTCCATTAGTGGAGGCTTCTCAGGGTTGGACTCCGATCGTCCCGTGGTTTTTTCCGCAAGGGTTTTCCACGTCAAAAATTCTCTGTGTCTGCGTGGATTGTTTTGTGTGTTTGTTTTTGGGTTCGTGCATTGTATTGCTCGGTCCTCTCGCAGGTACTCTCCGGTTTGGGGAAAGGTTTTCGTGTTTCTTTCCCAACACTGGAGACATTGATGTAATCGTTGGTTCAAGCGGAGGAAGGAAATAAGCAGATCCATAGTTGAGACTATCTAAGCCCCAGGCTTGCCTTTAGAGCATCCATACTTTTAACCCAGGCATTTAAGCTAACAATAAAGCTAGAGGCTACCTTTAGATCGTATGAAAAAGCTTCAACTGCTTTGACTATGGGGATACCATGCCCATTACGGGATACGATGTGTCAAAGAGCGAATGCTGTCCATCTTCGGAGGAAGGATTTGCTGCTAAGACCGGATATGGCGAATCTGAGCTGAGAGATGCTAGGGATGCATTTTATTTGGAATTTTTTTGGATGTCAAATACTATTGGATGGGTCACTTTTTATTGGCATTAGAAACATATCACATTATGGCAGGATAACATTTCATAATTTAATAAATCTTCCACTTATTTGATGGGATGATTAAGAGATTATCTAATGGAGCTTCGCCTTGACTACATTTATAGGATGCTTCACTCACGCGGCTTTGCTAGATGGATGCAGAATAGTTGGATGGAGTCTCGCTCAGTCAATTAGTCTAGCCTAGGTAAATCTACGAGTTTGATTCGATTAGTTCTTACTATTACTATATAACACTATATAACCATTTGAATCCAAAATTGTCCTCTAACTCATATTCCAGAGTATATCTTTTAACGGTGCAAAATTTTTTTTTTCTGCGATCTGACCTAACTATTCGACTCCGTGTATCTTTTCCTAGTCTGATTCAATCTATCATGCATGAAATCTCTTTCTCCTTTTTTTGGTGGAAACCGTACTCCACGAGTGTGGTTTATACGCGAAAGCTGGCACTTGAATTTTGACATGATAAGTGAACCTTCGCATCTTTTGTTCTAAGTCTTCCTTTGCAACAATTATTAGATCTTCCTTCTCAGATGTGTGGATCAGCAAGCCCAAGCCTTTGTTGGAAGTGAGGTGACCGATAGGGAGGTAAAGACAGAGGAAGCTTTCCTCAAGAAAGGGTTCCACGCAGGCGTGACGGAAGACGGCTTCCACAAAGAGTTGGATTCAAAGGGCTGGCTTGATGACTCAATGGTGCTATCTATCGAGACTGGACTCCAAGTCACTGTCTAATCTATTTGATCGATAGGTTTTTTTCCAATGAAATGGGATTTTCCTTTGGGGATGGGCCACTTCTTCCAAGAATGGTGAATGTTGTCTTTCACCTTTTGTGGTTTTGAATTCTGAACACACCTACCTAATGTTGCTCAGATAGGGTTCGAATGGCTTGATCAAGGCCTAGCCACATAGTGTATGTTCACATAGCCAATCCAAGCGAAAAGGCAATGAAAGGCGACCGTGCCGGGAGCTAATAGAAGGCGAGCGAACCCACGGGGCAAGAACAATAGCTAAGGGCCCTGATACTACCACTTGGATCTGGAACCTATATGATGATGCTCACGATTTCGATAGTCATACCAGTGATTTGGAGAAAATCTCTCGAAAAGTATTTAGTCCTCATTTTGGTCAACTCTCTATTATCTTTCTTAATGAAAAAAGCTCAAAAGCGAATCCATCGTTGAGTTAGCAATTAGCAAGCCAAATAAAGAGGATGAAGTATGTAGATGCGATAAAAAAGGATAAAAAATGGCATTAGTCAAATCAAAAGAGTGAACTGGCATGACAATAAGAAATTGACCTTGCCTTTGGTTTGCTCGTTTGACACCTTGACTGGCAAACTAAGAGACTAGTCCCCTTTATGGCTGGAAAAGTAAGTAGGTGGGGTGTTGAAAAACTTATCCTCAAGTTAAAAGAAAAAAAATGCCTGCTTAATCTGCAAAGGAAATAGGATAACCTTAGTCGAGGTGATAGTACACTCCATCTTTATTTCCCATTTGAAAGAGTGGTTCTTACGCTTGCCTAAGGGACAAAGACCGCTAGACTGGGATTAGGATTGGTTTACACAAGGCCTACAACAGACCAGCTTCTTCTGGGGTAGGTCAGCTCGATCTAGCTATCTAGTTTCGGATTGGACGTGGATGAAGCTAGTCTTCTCTCTGGCATGGATGGGCTTGATTCTCGCTCGACGAGTTGCTCACCTTCCGAGGACAGATGGGCTGGGTCGGTAGTAGGATTTCGGCTAGCTCAATTCGAAAGGCTGAGGGTTCTCCTTTCAGCCTTATCAGGAGCAAGCGAAAAGCTCTAACTGATTCCTTGGTTCAGACCGAAGAAGTAATGTCTCTTGATTATTATCAAACTGACTGCGATCTTTTTCTGTCCGTGAGGATCCCACCAGTGCGCCTTCTACTTCTAATAGGCCATGAACTATATCCGAATCATTCTCAACGATTCCATGAGAAGTGATCCTATTTTTTTCATCGGGCCCGGGTGAAGATCAAAGATCTTGAGCGACCGATCCGGCAGAACAACTCAGAAGATAAAGAAGTATCGTTAATTTCTTCATGCTCATTCCAAGTTTGAAGTACCATTTGTACAAATAGGAATCCCCTTCCTTACATGATTTCTTCTTCATATAGATAGATATAGGATCTATGGGGCAATTACTTAGAAGTACATTTTGTGCAACAACCCTTCTCCAATAAATGGTCAATTTTCTTACTATAAATTACTATAGATAAACAAATAAACAATATTATATCTCAATATATATAAATAATATATATATATATATATATATATATATATATATATATATATATTATCCATTTAATAAATATGCTAATTTTGACTAATTATTTAATAAATTAGATTGATTAATACGAATTGATTTTCTTTAACGATGGATTAACAAAATAATAGCTAGCCCAATAGCTGCTTCAGCGTCCGCAATAGCTATAATAAAGATGGAAAAAATATCTCCTTAATAGTTAGGAAATAAAATGGACTTTTTATTGGGGATAGAGAGACTTGAACCCTCATGATTTCTAAAGTCGACGGATTTTCCTTTTACTATAAATTTTATTGTTGCGGTATTGACATGAAGAATGGGACTCTCTCTTTATTCTCTTCTGATTAATTCATTTTTCAAAAGATCTATCAAACTCTGGAATGAATGATTTGATCACTGATCGATTCCTCCTTCAACTTTGATTGGAATAGATCCATAATAGCTCTGAATTTTGCATATATTTGCATCCACTGCTCAGGCTTGTCAACATCGAACCTATGGGTGCAACTTTAAAGATTTGTCCTGGTTCGCCTAGTCCAGTTTTTCTGATCTTTCGTCCTCAGCCACTCCTGGCGAAGCGTAACCCGCCTTTTATTTATCAATCCCAATCTTCCCACCCTATTCCACTCCGGGAACTACCGTGCCAACTAGCAAAGGAAAGACGAGGAAAGACTGATTTATTCGGATCGACATGAGGGTCCAACTCCATTGCATTGCCAGAATCCATGTTGTATATTTGAAGCAGTTGACCTCCTTGCTTCTCTCATGGAACAACCCTCTTTCCGTGAGCCCCATTCTCCTCAATCCACAGAGAAAAAAATATAGGACTGGTGCCAACAGTTCATCACAGAAGAAAGAACTCACCGAGCCGGGATCACTAACTAATACTAATATAACAAAAAAGAACTGTCTTTTCTAGCCTTTTCGACGAAAGCTTGGCTCGGTAGGCGCTGCTTACTCACCCTATCCCCTTAGACAATGCAATGCTCTAAACACAAAAGTTTGCAGTTCAGTCCCCCTTTCCCATGCGGAGTCACAGGCAGCACCTCAAAAAAAAGCATGGACGAGCCACATGCAGGGAAACTTGCATGTGTGGCTTAAGGTATAACAAGTATACAGCAAGAAATAAGCATAAATAGGCACATATAGAGAAAAATGAGAATGAAATAGATAAGAAAGCAATAAGTAAGTTTAAGCTATGTTGGTGCTTTCTTTACATGGAAAGAGCTTGCTCTCAACATGCCTTGTAAAATTTTAGTCCCACATCGAAAATGCACCATGAGTTATCTCAACATATATACTTGGTTGTGCTGTTGAGAGATGCACATGGGGTGGTGACCCTAAGGAGGGAACCATGTGGGTGACTTTACTAGGAGGTAAAAATAAGGCTCCAAGGATTAAGCATTAATGCTTTTGTCATTCTGTTGGATTAATTCTATTTGGAGCTAAGCCCCAAAGGGGCTTAGCGACTCGGACTTGGACTCAGGCTCGGGCTCGGGCTCATGGGCTCATGAGGCGTAATGTGGCATTTTGTTGGCGCACTTTGCACTTAGCACGTCAGCAGTCATGCGGTCCATGCGGCTCATGCGGCCATGTGGTCCATATGGTCCATGTGGTCCATGCGGCTGCTGCCGCATGGAGGGTTCCGCTGACTGTGCAGACTACAAGTCAGTTATGGAAAGACTGATTCAATACGATTAATTCAGATCCTATCTTTGTGGGATTTGAATTAATTTCGTTGCTATCTTTGTGGGATTTGAATTAATCTCGTTGCTATCTTTTGGGATTTGATTTAATCTTTCCATAACTGAAGAGGCGGCTAGGGTTTCCACCCTCTCTCTATATATACTCTCTTCTGGCCTCCTTTGTGGGTACTACAAAAATTATAAGTCAGAAAAGGAGAGAGAGAGGTGCTGTTGCCGCCATTGTAAGTCCATCCGAGTAGTCAGAATAGAGATGACTTCGAGCGTTCCACAAGTTCTTCAACTTGCTGGTTCCTGGAAGCAATTCGTGTGGGGCGAGTCTTGCTTTGAGCAACGATGTTTTGACACCCAGCATTTTTCTTCTTCTCATCTTTTTCTAGATTATTGTAACTCATTCTGTCCCAATTGTAACACGTTTGCAAGAAAGAACGAGAGATCTTCTCTTCTCTATTTCCCTCCTCCATATTGTAATCGGGTTATTTGGTTTTTGTATCATCGTAAATCGCTGTTGCATCTATTTTACCATCTTTGATCAAGCCCCGGGAATAACAATCTCAAAGCAAGATCCTTATAGATGGAAAACATTAATGCTTCGCTCGTCCAATCGGACTACTACAAGTTGGAAAAGTTCGATGGAGAGCATTATCAAGTCTGGAAGAGAAAGGTTTATCCAACTCTTCAACTAAAAGATGTTGATCATGTTCTGTTGGAGGAAGAACCCTCTGTTCCAGACACTGGATCTTCTACCGCAATCAATACGACTACCAAACTCCAGGCCAAATGGAGAAGGAAAATAGCATCTGCAGGCTTCTCATCCTGAATGCTATGGAGGACTCCCTGGCAGAATCCTACTCGAAGAAGAAACTTGCCAAAGACATATGGGAGTCTGTGGAAAAACAGTATGAAGAAGACAGGAACATGAGCAAAATGTTTGTGGTTGAAAAATATCACAAATTGCTCTTTGAGGATGAGAAGTCCATGTTGCCACAGATGAAGGAATTTCTGAAGCTACATCAGAAACTGGAAGATGAAGAGATGCCCCTTCCCGACAAGTTTATCGCTGGAGGGATCGTCTCAAAACTTCCTGCTGGATGGAGTACCTTCTATGCAAGGATGCACAGAAAGAAGCTAGACATTAGCTTGGGAGATCTACTTTAAGAGATCCATGTTGAGGACGAGATGCGTTCCCAACAGAAGGTGGACACTCTGTCCAAATAGTTGGCTAAAGCCAATCTAGTGCAGACGAGAGAACCCAAGGGGAAGCAGGCGGCTTCTCATCCCAAGAAGAAGGACTTCACTAATCTAAAAGTAAAGGGTCCTTCATTCAAGTAACAGAAGACTAAGTCCCACGTAACTTGTTACAATTGTGGCAAGAAAGGCCACTACAAGAGTGAATGCAGATCCAAGCCTAAACAATCAGAGAAAGGTGAGCCTGATAAGTTTTTATTAGTTTCTAACATTGTTGCTATGATCGCACAGGTCACAACTGTGGGGGTTGACTCTGACTGGTGGATAGACACTGGTGCGACTTACCATGTCTGTTCTGGCAAGGAATGGTTCATCTCGTACCAGCCGATATCTGATAAGGTTGTCATGGCGAACCAGGCCCAAGCTGAAGTTCTGGGGATCGGGACTGTGGAGCTGAAACTCACTTCTGGGAACACTCTGATGCTTCAAGGTGTGAAGTATATTTCGGCGATTGCCAAGAACCTAATCTCTGGGAACCTGCTCTGCAATACAGGCTTGAGGATGGACATCAATGCTGGTCAGATGGTGATGTCCAAGAAGAGAACATACTTCGGGAAGGCTTATCAAACCGAAGGAATGTTTAAAATTCAGCTTGTCAACCAGTTTGATGACATTAATGCAGTTGTATTTTCTGATTATTCTCTTGAGTTGTGGCATAATAGACTAGGACATGCTCATTGTAAAAAAATTAACAAAATGTCTAGTCTAGGACTTATCTCCAAATGTGGGGGTAAGGTGGAGAAGTGTGAAGTGTGTGCTCAGACGAAGATCACAAGGAAACCCTTTCATCGGGTCAATCGAAGCATAGATCTTCTGGAGTTGGTGCACTATGATATCTGTGACTTCAAACATTTCTCCACGAAGGCCGGGATGAAGTATTTCATAACCTTCATCGACGACTTCTCAAAATACGTGTTCGTCTACTTGCTCAAGTCTAAAGATGAAGCTTTCGAGAAGTTTAGAGAGTTCAGGGCCGAAGCTGAACGGCAGACTGGACAACAACTCAAGAGGTTGAGAAGTGATTGAGGTGGGGAGTACAGGTCTCATGAATTCGCATCATTCTACAAAGAACATGGAATCATATGCGAGACTACTGCTCCATATTCTTCTCAATCCAACGGAGTAGCAGAGAGAAAGAACCGAACATTAACAGAAATGATAAATTTTATGCTGCTTACTGCAGGCCTTCCAAAATGCTACTGGGGAGAAGCTGCATTAACGGCCACTTTCATTCTGAATAGAGTGCCATATGCAACTTCGGACGTAACTCCTCATGAACTCTGGTTCAAAGTCAGACCAAACTTGAATGTCATTCGAGTGTGGGGGTGTCTGGCGTATGTGAAGCTTCCAGATCTGAAGATTCAGAAGCTAGGGACAAGGACTACGAAGGCGATCTTCTTAGGGTATGTCGAGAAGAGTGATGCTAGGAGATTTCTTGATATTGAGTCAAATCATATCATCGAATCTCGCGATGCTGAATACTTTGAAGACAAGTTTGCAAAAGACAAAAACATTGTTCTTTTGGACATTCCGGAAAATAATGTAGGTACAAATGAGACTGAAATCTCATATGGGCCAGTAGTCCAAGAAGAAGCTGTTGTTGATGAAACAACTCTTGTACCAGAACTCGCAGAGCCGTCAGCTAAGCGAGCGAGGAGACCGAAAGACTTCGGAGATGACTTTCTCACCTATCATGTGGAAGCAGATCCGCTTACCTATGATGAGGCGATGAAGACCGGAGATGCTATCTTCTGGAAGGAGGCAGTGAATAACGAGTTTGACTCTATCACCTCCAATAACACATGGATTTTGGTAGATCTACCTGAAGAAGAAAAGCCCATCGGATGTAAATGGATCTTCAAGAAGAAGATGAAGGCAGATGGAACTATTGACAAGTTCAAGGCCAGGCTGGTAGCCAAGGAATTTTTTCAGAAACAGGGGATAGACTACTTTGATACGTACGCTCCAGTAGCTCGGATGACCACCATCAGGATGTTAATCGCTCTAGCAGCTATACATAAGTTGGTGATACATCAGATGGATGTAAAGATAGTATTCCTGAATGGGAAGCTGACCGAAGAGATTTACATGCAACAGCCAGATGGATTTGTCATCAAAGGTCTTGAAGACAAAGTCTGGAAGTTGGTGAAATCATTGTATGGTTTGAAGCAAGCTCCCAAGATGTGGCATGAGAAGTTTGACAAAGTTATTAGGTCAAACGGCTACAGAGTCAGCGAGACGGACAAATGTGTTTACACAAAGTTTGCTGATGGAAGAGGAGTTATCGTTTGTCTGTACGTGGATGACATGCTAATCCTAGGCACGAACATAGGATGTGTCACAGAGACAAAGAAGTTCCTCTCAACCAAGTTCAGTATGAAGGACTTGGAGGATGCAGATGTCATCTTGGGCATAAAGATCATCCGGGCAGACACTGGAGTAGCGCTGTTACAATCTCACTATATTGAGAAGATGCTCACACGCTATGGGTATAAGAATCTTCCAGGGATCGATACACCATACAGGTGTGATTAGAAGCTGAAGCCAAACTCCAGGAAAAGCGTAAGGCAGCTGGAGTATTCTAGCATTATCGGAAGTTTAATGTACGCAACCACTGCCACATGGCCTGACATAGCTTTCACCATGGGAATGCTGAGTCGGTTCACAAGTAACCCAGGGGTTGAGCACTGGAAAGCTGTGAAGCGGGTGATGAGATATCTCAAGAAGACTCAGACATATGCACTGCACTACAACGGGCATCCGACATTAGTGGAAGGCTTCAGTGATGCTAGCTGGTATTCAGAGGTGAAAAGTGAAAGATCCACAGGTGGAGATTCGTCGGACCCATGCGAGGTGTGATGCGGTTTGGGATGAAAGGAAAGCTAAGCCCGAGATTCGTCGGACCCTTTGAGATTTTGGAGAAGGTAGCCTCAGTGGCTTATCGACTTGCACTACCTCCGGCTTTGGCTGATGTGCACGATGTCTTCCATGTATCCCAACTACGGAAGTACGTGCATGATCCAAGTCACGTAGTGAACTTTGATCAGCTGCAGCTGAGCGCTGACCTATCCTACACTGAAGAGCCTGTCCAAATTTTGGACAGGAAAGAGAAAGTTCTGCGAAATCGGACAGTACCCCTGGTCAACGTGTTGTGGCGGAACCATGCTGTAGAGGAGTCGACATGGGAATTAGAGGAAGAGATGCGGGTGAAATACCCCTCGCTGTTCGATAATCTTGAGGTAGGACTTTTGCTTTAAGTTTCGAGGATGAAACTTTTTCTTAGTGGTATATTATGTAGTGTCTCGCTCCTAGCGGTTCACTATGTAAGGCTTGTGGCTTGGCTAACTCGGTCGGAACCGAGTATTGGGGAAACTTACCGTCGGTACCGAATCGATCACGGACAAGTGCATAAGAACCTTTCCAACTAATGGATTGGTTTCTCTTGAAATGCGTCCAAGAGTTTTCTCTGGATGTTTTGCTGCTGGATTTGTTGCTTGGTTTTGATGGATGCTTTTCTGATCGATTTTCGATGATTTGATTCTTGCCCGTTTTCATCGATTTCATAGCATGCATTCTTGAGAATTCTGAGAGAAGAGAACACAACGAGACGGATAATTAACCAAACTTTTGGTGCCAATGCAGACTGAGGCGTGACGGAAGGCTAAGCGTGCTAGTGTTCCTCTCTCTCTCGGCGATTCTCTAACTTGGTGAGTGTGGATCTCTGTGGTGGTATTGTCCCTCTCGCTATTCCTTCATGCCAACTAAAATAATTGTCTTGCAACATCTGTTGATCGATATCAGTTGCTAATGCCACAAGTCAATACCACTAAGAAGCTAGAGATTGAACATAGAACATTGAAATGAATGCTAGTCCATAGAACATTGAAATGAATGCTAGTCCATAGAACATTGAAATGAATGCTAGTCCATAGAACATTGAAAGAATTGATTACACTGTTAACAACATTGAGAATTGTGCTTGTCCCTTGAATATTGAAATGTGGGAAATGAATTGATGCCTATGATGGTGGAATACGAAATGTTGAGAATGCATATGTGTCTAGTACTTCAATATTCTATGCACACTATAACTGTTGGGTCGGACACACATTCGCATGACCGGGGACAACTTGTATACAAGGGGGTGACTGCTTCCTCGGACGGTATGCCCAGCGCTGGGGCCGATCCGACCATGGAGGAAGTGTAAACGTACTTTAAGGGTACGTGGTATCGGGACATTTCATTAGGGCTTGCAACCCGAGTGAAATGGCGCGCCGATTACCTTTCGAAGTCCTATATGGCAAATGTCCGAACTGGTGCACTAACACCAATGGTCATGTTGTAAGGATGTATGCTAATCAATGTCTTATGCAGGGGCGGTAAGTATATTATTATTATCCTGTATCTTATGCAGGAAAGCTGGATTCGGCCAATGGTAAAGTAAACATGGTTAATTCCATGTTGCATTAATTATGATTTACTCTAAATGTTGCCTGTCCCTAATAAGTTCATATCTTTAAAATGCTTGTCATTAATAAAATGTTGGTTTAGCTGAGTGGGCCAACGGGGCTCACCAGCGCATTGTTATAATGTGCTGACCCCTCCTCCACAGGTACTGGAGAAGGCTTAGGCGCACGTCCGAATTAAAGCTTTCTGAACTGCTGTTTCCTTTCAAGTTGTTTTTCCTAAAGACGCACAAAGTATTGCAGAGTTTTCAAAAGATAGCTGCTTACATTTCAAAGTACTAAGGGGGCATGATGTATGGAACGAGAAGTTATTTCATGGCAGCCTATCAGTTGTACTTCTTTTCATGATTCAATGTAGCCGAAATGGCATTTCAAATATTATCGAGAAAAGTTGTATTCTGACTACAATTATGAATAAAATGAGTATTTCTTCTTCCTATATTGTGTCCTCAATATTTATGAATTGTGGCTGGGTTTAAAATGTTTCAAATGATATGAATGTGCATGTTCTAGCCTTGTACAAGTGCAACTCCAGACTTGTACGGCATCACGCCTTAGCGAGGACGATCGATTCGGCGTGAATCGAAGCAAAGCGAGCGATTCTCCGAATCGGGGCGTGACAAGTTGGTATCAGAGCACGGTTTAGAATCCTCGGATTTTAAACATATTTTCAAAAAGGAAGTCTTGATGCAAATTTTCTCGATTGATGGTGTCGATAGCGCTGGCATGAAATAATGTTCCATACAATAAGCCCATAAATATTTTATGAGTGCTAATGAAATTATTTCTTTGTTGTAGAATGACTAAGGGTGATAGCTCAAAGACGAATTCATCGTCAGACCCGATTGAGAAACTGATTAAGCAAATGGAGGCTCAAAGGAAGCAGAGCGAAGCTCAACATCGCGCGCTTCAGGAGCAGCTTCAGTATCAGTTTCAGGAGCAGCTGGATGCTCAACAAAAACAAGTGGATAGTCTGACTCAGATTGTCACCAAGCTGACGGCCGATTCTAATGTTTCTGCAAAGGCCGCAGTAACCGAGACCGTGGAAGTGCCGGCAGAGAAATCTGAGACGCCGACACGGAAGAGACCGAGCTTCAAGTTCTCTGAATTTAAGAGTTGCGACCCGCCTGATTTTAATGGAAAAGAGGAGCCAGATGAGGTGATGGGCTTCTTGAACACACTGGAGGGCTATTTCCGGATGTTAGAGATTCAGGGCAGTAAGAGAGTGGAGTGTGCCACTGTACAACTTCGTCTCAAGGCCCAGGAATGGTGGATTTCGCAGAGACTGGCACTTTGCGGAAATAATCAGGATATGAAGATATCTTGGGAGGCCTTCAAGCAGGCTTTCATTACCCAATTCATTCCACCTGCGATCCGTCAACAAAAAGAGAATGAGTTCATTGCACTTCGACAAGGCAGTATGTCAGTGCATGACTACGAGACAGAGTTTTTGAAGAGAGTCGCATTCGCTGGGTACATGGTACCGAATGACGATGCCAAGCGAAAAAGATTTGTGCAAGGCCTGAATGAGGGCCTGGAGCGGGATGTTCTAAGTCGAAAGTGTACGTCTTACAGAGAGGCGTATGAAACTGCGCTCGAGATGGAGCGATTTCACCTGTCTGCTAGTCGCAAAACCACACAGAACTACCAAGGCAACAACCAGAAACGACCTTGGTCTGCGGGAAGGAATGACGCACCTAAGCGTCATAATACTGGTGATAACAGAGGGCATCAACAACAGCTGCCACGTTGCAATAAATGCAGCCGAGTGGGATACCGTACTGAAGAGTGTCGCGCGGGGTGTTATAAATGTGGCCGCATGGGCCATAAGGCAGCTGAATGCGGAGGCAGGGGAGGGAATCAGTATCCTCCTCATGGAAATAACAATAATCAGTATCGTGGGCATAACAATAATCAAAATCGTGGCCAAGCGCCACCAGCCTTACCAGCTCCAACTGGGAATGTACCGAATCAACAAGGTGGGCAAGCAAGGGTTTATGCCTTGACTCAGGCAGAGGCCCAGACCGCAGAGAATGTTATAACAGGTTTGTTGCTGTACAAAGGCATACCTGCAAGAGTACTTTTTGATTCTGGCGCTACTCATTGCTTTATCTCTTCTGATTTTGCAACGGAAAATAAAATTTGTATGACTCAATTAAAGACAGCTTTGTGTGTTAGTACTCCTTCGGGAGTAGATATGCCTGCAACTTTAATTTGCAGGGACGGCTACATCAAGATTGGAGGCAAAACTTTATCTTTGGACGCAATTGTACTCGACATCAAAGAGTACGATATCATATTGGGAATGGACTGGCTCAGCGCCTGTCATGCAACGATCGACTGTACGGATAAGAGAGTTGTGTTTCGCCTACCTGGAGAAATAGAGTTTTCTTACTCGTGCGGCTCGGCGTTCCAAGGACCTATGGTAATATCAGCAGTTACAGCAAGGCACATGCTGTACTCGGGGTGTGAAGGCTTTCTCGCTTCTGTCCAAGACACTCGAATGAAGAGTGTAGGCTCAAATCAGACCGAAATTGTGGCAGAGTTTCCTGATGTGTTTCCGGACAAGATACCTGGGATGCCGCCGGATAGAGAAATTGAGTTCACAATTGACACCTTTCCGGATACTCGTCCGATATCTAAGGCGCCGTACAGGATGGCTCCGGCAGAATTGAAGGAACTAAAGGTGCAGCTACAAGAATTATTAGACCGGGGATACATTCGCCCAAGTGTATCTCCATGGGGAGCTCCTGTGCTGTTTGTAAAGAAGAAGGATGGAACGATGCGGCTATGCATCGATTACAGAGAACTGAATAAGGCAACCATCCGTAACAAGTATCCTTTGCCAAGGATAGATGATCTATTCGATCAGCTACAAGGGGCGACCGTATTTTCAAAAATTGATCTTCGTTCAGGATACCATCAGTTGAAGATCAGACCCGAAGATGTTCCTAAGTCAGCATTCCGTACGAGATACGGACACTATGAGTTTTTGGTCATGCCATTCGGCTTGACCAATGCTCCAGCAGCCTTTATGGATTTAATGAATAGAGTGTTTCGACCGTTCTTAGACAAGTTTGTTGTTGTATTCATCGATGACATCTTGATCTACTCAAAGGACAGGGAGACTCATGTCGAGCACTTGAGAGAAGTACTTCAGACGCTGCGGGACAACCAGCTCTATGCGAAGCTGAGCAAGTGCGAGTTTTGGATGGACAGCGTGTCGTTCCTAGGACATGTTGTTTCGGCAGAAGGTGTTGCCGTCGACCCAAAGAAGATTGAGGCAGTTGTGGACTGGAAGCAGCCTGCATCAGCTAGTGAAATACGGAGTTTCCTTGGTTTAGCCGGGTACTACCGTAGATTTGTGAAAGACTTCTCGAGAATCGCCTCGCCTTTGACTCGCCTGACTCAGAAGGAAGTCGTATTTAAGTGGACGGACGACTGTGAGAGTAGCTTTCAAGAACTCAAGCAGCGGCTCGTCACGGCCCCAATTTTAGCACTTCCGGAAGGCTCTGAAGGATTTCAGATCTACAGTGACGCGTCGGGACTTGGGTTGGGATGTGTTCTCATGCAACGTGGAAAGACAATATCTTATGCTTCGAGACAACTCAAACAGCATGAGAAGAATTACCCAACACATGATTTGGAACTGGCGGCGATTGTGTTCGCATTGAAATTGTGGCGAAACTATCTCTATGGTGTGTCCTGCGAGATCTTCACGGATCACAAGAGCCTGAAATATATATTCACACAGAAAGAATTGAATTTGAGGCAGCGGCGTTGGTTAGAATTGATCAAGGACTATGACTTGACAATCTCCTACACGCCGGGTAAAGGAAATATGGTAGCTGATGCCTTGAGTCGGAAGTTTGTTGGGTCCCTAACAATAGCAAAAGAGGTACTACGGGATCTCGAAGAGATGGGCATCGAGTTCAGGATTCGTCCGCAGAATGTGCAGTTGGCTCAGTTACAACTTGAGCCGAGTCTCCAGGGAAGGATTAAGAATGCTCAGAAGAATGACCCATTCCTACAGAAGATACGCGAGTTGATTCTAGTAGGAAAGGCGTCAGACTTCACCGTCGAAGATGACACTATCCGTGTCAAAGGAAGATTGTGCGTTCCTAAGGATGAGGATATCAGGAAAAAAATACTGACCGAAGCTCATTTTGCGAAGTATTCCTTGCATCCGGGAAGCACAAAAATGTATAAAGATCTACGCTCAACTTTTTGGTGGCATGGTATGAAGAAGGATGTGGCGCTATTTGTGTCACAATGCATGGATTGTCAGCGTGTGAAGGCCGAACACCAACGACCAGGTGGAGAATTACAAAATTTGGCTATTCCACTGTGGAAGTGGGATAATATCTGTATGGATTTTATTGTCGGTTTGCCAAGAACTCAGAAGGGAAATGATGCGATTTGGGTTATCGTGGATAGATTAACAAAGTCGGCACATTTCATTCCAATAAAAGTCACATGGGGAGTAGAACGGTTGGCTCAGATCTACATAAATAAAATTGTCCGATTGCATGGGGTGCCAGCTTCCATTGTGTCGGATAGAGACGGGAGATTCTTGTCGCGATTTTGGATAAGTCTGCACTCGGCAATGGGCACCAAGTTGAACTTCGGTACGGCATACCATCCGCAGACTGATGGTCAGACAGAGAGAGTAAATCAGATTCTCGAGGATATGTTGAGATTGTGCGTACTCGACTCGAAGACAAATTGGGACGCACATCTCGCATTAGCAGAATTTGCCTATAACAACAGTTATCAGGCAAGTATCCAAATGGCCCCGTACGAAGCCTTGTATGGACGGAAATGTCGATCACCGATATGCTGGGATGAAGTCGGTGAACGGCAAGTGCTCGGACCAGAACTTGTGGAACAGGCCGTCGAGAGGGTCCGCTTAATTCGAGAAAGACTTAGAGTTGCTCAAAGTCGACAGAAGAGTTATGCGGACGTACATCGACGACCTTTGGAATTCATAGCAGGCGATCATGTCTTCTTGAAGGTCACGCCCATGCGAGGTGTGATGCGGTTTGGGATGAAAGGAAAGCTAAGCCCGAGATTCGTCGGACCCTTTGAGATTTTGGAGAAGGTAGCCTCAGTGGCTTATCGACTTGCACTACCTCCGGCTTTGGCTGATGTGCACGATGTCTTCCATGTATCCCAACTACGGAAGTACGTGCATGATCCAAGTCACGTAGTGAACTTTGATCAGCTGCAGCTGAGCGCTGACCTATCCTACACTGAAGAGCCTGTCCAAATTTTGGACAGGAAAGAGAAAGTTCTGCGAAATCGGACAGTACCCCTGGTCAACGTGTTGTGGCGGAACCATGCTGTAGAGGAGTCGACATGGGAATTAGAGGAAGAGATGCGGGTGAAATACCCCTCGCTGTTCGATAATCTTGAGGTAGGACTTTTGCTTTAAGTTTCGAGGATGAAACTTTTTCTTAGTGGTATATTATGTAGTGTCTCGCTCCTAGCGGTTCACTATGTAAGGCTTGTGGCTTGGCTAACTCGGTCGGAACCGAGTATTGGGGAAACTTACCGTCGGCACCGAATCGATCACGGACAAGTGCATAAGAACCTTTCCAACTAATGGATTGGTTTCTCTTGAAATGCGTCCAAGAGTTTTCTCTGGATGTTTCGCTGCTGGATTTGTTGCTTGGTTTTGATGGATGCTTTTCTGATCGATTTTCGATGATTTGATTCTTGCCCGTTTTCATCGATTTCATAGCATGCATTCTTGAGAATTCTGAGAGAAGAGAACACAACGAGACGGATAATTAACCAAACTTTTGGTGCCAATGCAGACTGACGCGTGACGGAAGGCTAAGCGTGCTAGTGTTCCTCTCTCTCTCGGCGATTCTCTAACTTGGTGAGTGTGGATCTCTGTGGTGGTATTGTCCCTCTCGCTATTCCTTCATGCCAACTAAAATAATTGTCTTGCAACATCTGTTGATCGATATCAGTTGCTAATGCCACAAGTCAATACCACTAAGAAGCTAGAGATTGAACATAGAACATTGAAATGAATGCTAGTCCATAGAACATTGAAATGAATGCTAGTCCATAGAACATTGAAATGAATGCTAGTCCATAGAACATTGAAAGAATTGATTACACTGTTAACAACATTGAGAATTGTGCTTGTCCCTTGAATATTGAAATGTGGGAAATGAATTGATGCCTATGATGGTGGAATACGAAATGTTGAGAATGCATATGTGTCTAGTACTTCAATATTCTATGCACACTATAACTGTTGGGTCGGACACACATTCGCATGACCGGGGACAACTTGTATACAAGGGGGTGACTGCTTCCTCGGACGGTATGCCCAGCGCTGGGGCCGATCCGACCATGGAGGAAGTGTAAACGTACTTTAAGGGTACGTGGTATCGGGACATTTCATTAGGGCTTGCAACCCGAGTGAAATGGCGCGCCGATTACCTTTCGAAGTCCTATATGGCAAATATCCGAACTGGTGCACTAACACCAATGGTCATGTTGTAAGGATGTATGCTAATCAATGTCTTATGCAGGGGCGGTAAGTATATTATTATTATCCTGTATCTTATGCAGGAAAGCTGGATTCGGCCAATGGTAAAGTAAACATGGTTAATTCCATGTTGCATTAATTATGATTTACTCTAAATGTTGCCTGTCCCTAATAAGTTCATATCTTTAAAATGTTTGTCATTAATAAAATGTTGGTTTAGCTGAGTGGGCCAACGGGGCTCACCAGCGCATTGTTATAATGTGCTGACCCCTCCTCCACAGGTACTGGAGAAGGCTTAGGCGCACGTCCGAATTAAAGCTTTCCGAACTGCTGTTTCCTTTCAAGTTGTTTTTCCTAAAGACGCACAAAGTATTGCGGAGTTTTCAAAAGATAGCTGCTTACATTTTAAAGTACTAAGGGGGCATGATGTATGGAACGAAAAGTTATTTCATGGCAGCCTATCAGTTGTACTTCTTTTCATGATTCAATGTAGCCGAAATGGCATTTCAAATATTATCGAGAAAAGTTGTATTCTGACTACAATTATGAATAAAATGAGTATTTCTTCTTCCTATATTGTGTCCTCAATATTTATGAATTGTGGCTGGGTTTAAAATGTTTCAAATGATATGAATGTGCATGTTCTAGCCTTGTACAAGTGCAACTCCAGACTTGTACGGCATCACGCCTTAGCGAGGACGATCGATTCGGCGTGAATCGAAGCAAAGCGAGCGATTCTCCGAATCGGGGCGTGACAGCTGCTGCCGCATAGAGGGTTCCGCTGAGTGTGCAGACTACAAGTAGTTATGGAAAGACTGATTCAATACGATTAATTCAGATCCTATCTTTGTGGAATTTGAATTAATTTTGTTGCTATCTTTGTGGGATTTGAATTAATCTCGTTGCTATCTTTTGGGATTTGATTCAATCTTTCCATAACTGAAGAGGCGGCTAGGGTTTCCACCCTCTCTCTATATATACTCTCTTCTGGCCTCCTTTGTGGGTACTACGAAAATTAAGTCAGAAAAGGAGAGAGAGAGAGAGGTGCTATTGCCGCGATTGTAAGTCCATCCGAGGAGTCAGAACAGAGGTGACTTCGAGCGTTCCACAAGTTCTTCAACTTGCTGGTTCCTGGAAGCAATTTGTGTGGGGCGAATCTTGCTTTGAGCAACGGTGTTTTGATACCCCAACATTTTTCTTCATCTCATCTTTCTCTAAATTATTATAACTCGTTCTGTCCCAATTGTAACACGTTTGCAAGAAAGAACGAGAGATCTTCTCTTCTCTATTTTCCTCCTCCATATTGTAATCGGGTTATTTGATTTTTGTATCATCGTAGATCACTGTTGCATCTGTTTTACCATCTTTGATCAAGCCCCGGGAATAACAAGCTAAAATACAATAGATAAGGAAATAGATATACGTCAAGCATATCGGTAAGCTAATCAAGAAAGGTATATGGTCTCCCTTATATAGTTAAGGCCAAGTCAATCAAAGAGTGACGGTATAAGCTAAGCAAGAAAATGGTTGGCAATTAAGGGATATGGGCTTCGGTAAGCACTCCTGGTAGGTGCGCCAATCTAATCAGTGCGATAGGTGCTGAGGTAAAGCAAGAATAAGGGACGAGCCTTTCACTAAGGCACGTAGTGTTGGTCTACGAATACAGTATTTAAATCAATCTCTTGCCCTTAAGTGCATCTCCTGACCTTAATGATAGTACTTGTGTAACTGGCGCATATAGGGATTGAAGTTGTGTGGACAATTAGCTAGAGCAGTTGGCGCTGTAGCGAAGCTGATTGCAAAAGAGGGTAAATCAGCTACATTAAGATTACCATCAGGGGAGGTCCGTTTGATATCCAAAAACTGCTTAGCAACAGTAGGACAAGTAGGTAATGTTGGGGTGAACCAAAAAAATTTGGGTAGAGACGGATCAAAGTATTGGCTAGGTAAGCATCCTATAGTAAGAGCCACATCATTCCTTCCAGGAGTAGCCAGGGTTAATTTTTAAGTTGATCCAACACTCCTTATCCGAGTAACTTACCCCTCACTCAAGTTTTAGTGGGCAATAAGAAAGCCATAGTCAGACTATTGCTTTATAAGCATCCGAACCAATTATAGTCTTACTTAATGATGCTAGTGAACCAGCACAAATTGATTGAGTTTACCTATAATGGGACGCATCTCTTCCATGTGATTGACGTCTGGCTTGGTTCGTTTATATATATATATATATATATATATATATATATATATATATATATATATATATATATATATATATATATATATAACACACACTAGCCTAGTGGTAATGGTGAGGCATACGGCCCGAGACATGTTGCCCGAGTGGTCTGGAGATTGATTTCCAATGAGAGCAGTGCTAGGGTTAGGGCTGCGACCTACTGCAATCTCGTAGCCAGGTGACGGCCAGACCTGGGATCTGGGGGCATCTTCGCTTGCGGGAGGAACAACACGGGGCGGTGCAATCAACGTGCAGGCCACTGAAGCGGCAATCAATGATGGACGATTGGGTCCGACTATAGCAGAAAGAGGGCACATAGCTGAGGAAGGGGGAGGCTGGACAACCGTCCAACGACGTTGTCGCCAATACATCGGTCTGCCGCATGCTAGGAAGATTGTAGCAAGCGTAGGGAACAACCGGAGACAAAACCCTAGAGGAGGGAATGGAGGAAATAGAACGGGAGTTAGCATGGGAATTGACTCACCGCCCGGTACCAAGAGCAGCAAACACGGAACACAAGTATGGACAATGGAGGACGCAAGGGAACGTAGCAAAACTTACCCATATTTGGGGGCAATGCAGGGAGCCCTTACCCAACTCCCCAACTGGGCTCTCATAGCGGAGGAGTCTCATGGGCAGAGGTATGCGGCCACAGGGACGGGATGATAGGGGACAACATGGAATATGTCGAACCTATTCATGATGAAGGAGGCAAGCGCTCGCTATTCATGGCAGAAGAAATACGGGAAACAGTTGATCTCTGGAAAAATATGTTAATCCTTTACGTGCTAGGGGACCGCCCTTTCTATGGACAGATAAAAGTGTATGCGACTTGGGTATGGAAACCAAAGGGGAATATGGAATTCTTCGCTCGTGAAGACGGATTTTTCTTCATTAAATTCGGGATCACTAAAGATGCTGAACAGATCCTGCATGGAGGACCATGGACGTTCCACGGACATTTGATAATATTGAAGGAGTAGAAACCTAACCCAAAATGCGAACACGATATGCTACTCACTATCTCAGTCTGGATTCGTCTACCAGGACTTCCTATACAATATACGTCTACCAGGACTTGCTATACACACTAGCATCATTGGTTGACCGATCAAAGCTGACGAGGCGACACAAGCGAGATCGAGACTATAATATGCCGGGGTGTTCGTCCAGATTGAAGCAGGCGCTCAATTGCCGAGGGAGATGGCGTACGAGATACCCTCCGAAGAAGTATTCTCCCATATAGTAGACTATGAGTGGGTCACACCTAGCTGCAAAATATGCAAACTTTTTGGTCACATGACGAATAATTGCCGTAACATGGTGGCACAAGCAGAAGCAATCGAAAAACAAAGCGAACAACCCAACCAGGGGCTTGCGAGATGCAGGGCGTGGAGCGGACAGATGATGTCGAGCAAAATAGAAAGGAAGTTTGGGTGGCGGTTGGACACAACGGGTGCACAGGCTTAGAAGTAGCAGTGGTATTGTTAGGGGCTTAGACCCATACAGACTCGTGCGGACTATTAGGGAGACAACAAGAGAAGGAAGCAGACACAATAAACGAAGACCAAAGGGAAGAGGCAATGCAGGGTGATGCTACCGACCCCTTAGACGGCCAGAAAGAAGGAGAACGCGGGTGAGGGCGAGGGCTTGTTGTATTCCAGTCTCAGACCTTATCAAACATGAAGAGACGCGCAGCGGCTACAGGGAAGGGCCACAAACCTATTGGCAGTACAAGCATAGGCTACTCCAATAGGAAACGTCAAGCAAGGGCATCCCCGGAGGCCGTTCGCTCCACGACGGTGCCGTCTTCCTCGGTAGGACAGGAGTCGAAGACTGATATGATAAGAAACAAACAAAAGCTGAGCCTTGTGGTGGATAACCCAGAATAGCACAGGTATATTTTACAAGGTAAGACACTTCAACCTAATGCCAATAAAACGGAACAGGGAAGGGAAGAGCCACTGTCATCTCCCCTAGACGACAGTGACACAGAAATCCAGGGACCGATCTCTGATAATCAATGTCGATTATAACTTAGAACGTCCGGGGGGTGTGCTCGATTGGGAGATGGAGGGAAGTACGAAGCCACATGAAGGAGGAGCAATGTACAATAGGAGCCCTACTCGAAACAAAGATGAAATCGCATCGTCTACTCGCTAGATGGACCCCTAATAATTGGGACCAATCTAGCAATCTGGAATTGTGCGACATGGCCCGGATATGGGTGATGTGGGACAAGTCACATTGGGAGGGTCAGGTGATACACACCACTGAGCAAGTGATAGCAATATCCTTCAAACACCAAGGCGGGTTGCAGTTTATATTCGGAGCCATATACGGTCATAATGATCGGAGAAAGAGAGAGGCTCTTTGGCAGGATATCGCTTATATCAAACACATAAAAGATGTAAACCATCAACTACCTCTACTGTTCATGAGTGACTTCAACACAATACTCTATCAATATGAGAAGATTGGGGGGAGGGGGCAGATAGTCCTCGACTATACTCTTTATGATTTCCAGAGCTACTTGCTGCATATGGGCCTCAAACCGCTATCTCGAGTTGGGCATATATGGACCTGGAACAACAAAGCAATTCGCCGACGAGTACTCTGCCAACTTGATAGGGCCATCGGCAATGACAAGTGGTTCGTCACCTTTCCACACTTACCAGTTATCGGGCTCGCGGCAGGTACGAGCGACCATTCTCCACTCTGCATCAAATTACTGACTCAAAGAGACCACAAGGCGTCACCACTTAGATACAACATTGGTTGGCATCTTAGGGATATGTGGAAGCCGTGAACACAGGACTACTAACGTCCTCAACTGGGACCATCCAATATCGTATGGTATAAAGCTCAAGCATGCCAAGGCTGAGCTGAAGCGGTGGGTCAGGGCCAGACCTGTTGGGAAAGAAACGCGGAAACCTTTCCCCAAACTGGAGAGTACCTGCGAGAGGACCGAGCAATACAACGCACGAACCCAAAAAATAAACACACAAAACATTCCACGCAGACACAGAGAATTTTTGACGTGGAAAACCCTTGTGGGAAAAACCACGGGCTGATCGGAGTCCAACCCTGAGAAGCCTCCACTAATGGAATAGAAGAATTACACCCTCTACAAACTCCTCCCGATCCAAATCGGATCCCCACAACACTCAGAGATAAGAACAATGATTACAAGGCTACGAAGAGCGAGAACGACGAGTAGAGATTATCCGAACACGATCTCCTTCGAATGGCGACCTTCAATCCTCCGTCTTCTTCTCCGAAGTTGTAATGGCACTCTTGCCTCCTTCTCTCTCAAACTTGTGTTCCTTGCGATAATGATGCGTTCTGAATTAGGGTTGAGAAAACTCAATATAACTCCCTAATCCCGCAGCAAACCTGGACCGTTGGATTAGATCCAATGATGAAAACTCATCCTAAAATCCGCTTCAGCCCCCGACGACATAGAGTTCGGCCAGAACTCTGTGTCGAGCAAACAGAACCTCACGCCAACATTCTGGAAGCGCCAGACCGAGTTCGGCCAGAACTCGGCCTGGGACCGAGTTCGGGCCGAACTCGGATCCCCTGCTTCCAGCAGCTCCAGCAGCAACAGCAGCAACTTCGTCGCCTACTTCCCAAGCTTCTCCGACATCGGACGGCGCTCGTCGCACTCCGGGGTCTTCTCCACATAGGTTGGAAACTCCACCCACTCCAACAAATCTCCCCCTTCACAACTATGGGGAGGATGTCGTCATCCCGACGACCTGCCTGCA
This sequence comes from Iris pallida, assembly GCA_029216955.1. Classification (NCBI taxonomy): domain Eukaryota; kingdom Viridiplantae; phylum Streptophyta; class Magnoliopsida; order Asparagales; family Iridaceae; genus Iris; species Iris pallida. The sequence continues at coordinate 32,268,462 of JANAVB010004800.1, read as the reverse complement.
GTACTCAAACTTCCCTCTTGGTAGAATCTTCGTGAACATATCAGCTCCGTTGTCATCTGTATGCACCTTCTCAAGCTCCGCGTCCTTCTTCTCAACCACATCCCGTATCCAATGATACCGAGTCTCGATGTGCTTGGACCGGCTATGAAACGTCTGATTCTTCACAAGGTGGATCGCACTCTGACTGTCGCAAAGCAAAGTATACTGCTCTTGCTTCAGTCCCATTTCCTGCAGCAGCTTCTTCATCCACAACAGCTTCTTGCAAGCCTCCGTCGCCGCAATGTATTCCGTCTCCGTCGTCGACAAGGCAACACACTTCTGCAACCGTGACTGCCACGACACCGCTCCTCCTGCAAACATCATCACGTAGCCCGAAGTCGATCGTCTCGTGTCTACATCTCCAGCCATATCAGCGTCGGTATACCCAACCAGCTTCGGCTCGTCACCACCAAAGGAAAATCTCCAACCAGCAGTGCCCTGAAGATATCGTAGAATCCACTTGACCGCACTCCAATGTACCCTTCCAGGATTTGAAAGATACCTGCTAACCGTACCAACTGCATGAGCAATATCTGGCCTCGTACACACCATAGCATACATAAGGCTTCCCACAGCTGAGGCATATGGAACCCGGTCCATATCTTCCTTTTCGTCCTCGGTAGATGGACACTGTTCCTCAGTGAGCTTAAAGTGAGCCGCGAGGGGAGAACTCACTTTCTTCGACCCGTCCATCCCGAAACGCTGAAGTACCCGATGAATGTACTTCTTTTGGGACAAGTGTAGCAGCTTGGACTCTCTCTCTCGGCTGATCTCCATCCCAAAAATAGTCTTCGCTGCGCCCAAATCCTTCATAGAGAAGGCCGCGCCCAGTTGGCGCTTCAACTCCGCTATCCTAGTGGCATTCCGACCCACTAATAGCATATCATCAACATAGAGCAATAAGATGATAAAATCATCATCGGCAAAATACCTCACAAATGCACAATGGTCCGACGTCGTCCGTGCATAACCATGCTCCCCCATAAACGACTCGAACTTCCTGTACCACTGCCTCGGAGCCTGCTTCAGACCATACAAGCTCTTCCTCAACTGGCAGACCAAATGTGACTTGCCCTTCTCACAGAATCCCTCCGGCTGCTCCATGTATAACTCCTCCTCAAGATCACCGTAGAGGAATGCCGTCTTCACGTCCATCTGCTCGACCTCCAAGTCGAAACTGGCTGCTAATGCTAGCACCACCCGGATAGACGAATGCTTGACGACAGGCGAAAAGATCTCATCATAATCCACGCCTTTCCGCTGACCGTAGCCTTTGACTATCAGCCTTGCTTTGTATCGAGGGCGAGTAGCATCATCCGTCTGCTTCACTCTGAACACCCATCGATTCTTCAAAACCTTCTTGCCCTTTGGCAACCGCACCAGATCATAAGTGGAATTGGTGTGCAAGAAACTCATCTCCTCCTGCATAGCCACCATCCACTCCTGCCTGTGTTCGTCTTTCATAGCCTCTGCAAAACTTTCGGGCTCTCCCCCGTCAGTCAATAGCACATACTCATCCGGTGAGTATCTCGTAGATGGTCGACGATCCCTGTCACTCCTTCTCAGTGGAGCCACTGGTGCTGGCTGTATACCGACAGCCTCCGCCCCTTCAGGAACTACCTCTCCGGCATGCTCATCCTCCTGAGGGACACCCTGACCACCATCAGCAGGCTGATGATCAAGGTTGGGAGCAACTCCATGTACCGGCTCCCCCATAACTGGATCCTCTGCGATGTCCTCTGGAAACTGCTCGAAGCGAAATGACTCTAACTCAGGCAATTCCTCAGCCTCAGAAGGCGTCTCGGAATCCTGAGTGTTGGTCATGGTCTGATCCTCGACGAACACCACGTCCCTGCTTCTGTAGAGCTTTCCTTTCACTGGGTCATAGAGTCTATAGCCAAACTCATCCCGACCGTAGCCGACAAAGACGCATCGCCTCGACTTCGGCTCAAGTTTGGTCCTCTCGTCCTTCGGTACATGCACGAAGGCTTTACAACCAAACGCCCGCAGGTGATTGTATGACGGCTCTTTGCCGTACCATACTTTATCAGGCACGTCACCCTGCAAAGGAGCACTAGGAGATAAATTAATAATATAAGCAGCTGTGAGAAGAGCCTCACCCCAATAACTGCCCGGCAAGTTTGCTTCTGACAGTAAACACCGCACCCTCTCCATCAGTGTCCTGTTCATGCGCTCCGCTACACCATTGAGCTGAGGTGTCTTTGGCGAAGTCTTCTGGTGTCGTATCCCTTGCTCTCTGCAATACGCATCAAAGGGACCGATGTATTCGCCGCCATTGTCGGACCGAACACACAACAACTTCTTGCCCGTCTCCCTTTCAACAGAGGCCTGAAACTCCTTGAAAGTATGCAGCACCTGATCCTTGGTCTTTAAGGCATAGACCCAAACCTTCCTGGAACAGTCATCAATAAAAGTCACAAAGTAAGAAGCACCACCAAGAGATTTTACCTTCATAGGACCACAGACATCCGAGTGAATCAACTCGAGCAACGCCGGCTTCCTCGAACTTGGGTGACTTTGGAACGACACCCTATTTTGCTTTCCAGCTAAACAGTGCGTGCATTTCTCCAACTTTGTAGACTTGAGCCCCGGAATCACTTTCCTGTTCACCAAGTAGCTCATCCCCTTCTCGCTGATATGGCCGAGCCGCCTGTGCCACAACTCGGTAGACGCATCACTGACTGCGTTCACCTCCTGTGCCCCCTCTGCGCTCCCCTCCATATAGTAGAGACCGGACTTCTTGCTTCCTCTGGCAATCACCATCGAACCTCTGGAAAGCTTCCACTGACTATTCTCGAAGAGACTGAAGAATCCCTCGTCATCCAACCTTCCAACCGACACCAGGTTGAAACGGATATCAGGGACATGATGAACATCCTTGAGAACAAGAACCGCACCCGTCTTCGTTCTCAAATGCACATCTCCAACGGCAACCGCCTTCGACACATCTCCGTTGCCCATCTTCAACACGCCACAGTCTCCTGTCGTGTAAGTGGCAAACAGTGCCCTATTGTGAGATACATGTGCTGAAGCCCCTGAGTCCACCAGCCAAGAATTGTCATCGCATGCGAGGTTAGTAATGACCTCATCACCTACGACGATCACATCGCCTCCATGCACCGAGGCCGCCGCTGTAGTGTTCTCTTCTTGCTTCCCCTTGTCGCCCTTCTTCTCTCTCTTCCAAGCGAAACAATTCTGCTTGATACGGCCCTTCTTACCGCAATGGTAACACTCTGAGTCCTCGTAACGACGCTTGGACTTCCCCCTGCTCTTGTCTCTGCCACCACCTGGACCCCTGTTTTTGCCCCTTCCGCGGCTCTCTGAAATAAGTGCCTCTGAGTGGTGGGATGTGGATGAAGTGCCCTGAGAACGTCTCCGTATCTCTTCATTCAACACCACGCTCTTGGCAAACTCCAGACTGACCACGCCCTCTGGAGCAGAAGCGATCATAGATACTCGTACGGTCTCCCATGAGTCTGGCAATGTACACAGCAGCCACAGTCCCTGAACTTCATCGTCGAACTTGACTCCCATAGAAGATAGCTAGTCAACCACGCCCTGGAAATCACTCAAGTGATCCGTAATAGACGCCCCATCTTTGTACCGCAGACCCATCATCGTCCGGATCAGGAACAACTTGTTTACCCCGGTCTTCTTCGCGTACAAAGATTCCAGCTTATCCCATAACGTCTTCGCGTGCCTAATATTGGCAACGTGGTTGTACACGTTCTCGTCAACGAACTACCTGATGTATCCGCACACCTGTATATGCTCGAATTTCCAGTCCTCCTCGGATTTATCACTGGGCTTCTCGGATGCAAATACGGGCAGATGCAGCTTCTTGACGAACAGCAAATCCTTCATCTTACTCCGCCAATAATGATAGTTTGTGCCGTTCAGATTCACCATACGCACCGGCTTCGCGTCCATCTCTCCTCTCTGGTTCCTCTGTCAACTCCTGACACCCTTTGAACCCAAAGCTCTGATACCACTCTGTTGGGAAAGAAATGCGGAAACCTTTCCCCAAACCGGAGAGTACCTGCGAGAGGACCGAGCAATACAACACACGAACCCAAAAAACAAACACACAAAACAATCCACGCAGACACAGAGATTTTTTGACGTGGAAAACCCTTATGGGAAAAACCACGGGACGATCGGAGTCCAACCCTGAGAAGCCTCCACTAATGGAATAGAAGAATTACACCCTCTACAAACTCCTCCCGATCCAAATCGGATCCCCACAACACTCAGAGATAAGAACAATGATTACAAGGCTACGAAGAGCGAGAATGACGAGTAGAGATTATCCGAACACGATCTCCTTCGAATGGTGACCTTCAATCCTCCGTCTTCTTCTCCGAAGTTGTAATGGCACTCTTGCCTCCTTCTCTCTCAAACTTGTGTTCCTTGCGATAATGATGCGTTCTGAATTAGGGTTGAGAAAACTCAATATAACTCCCTAATCCCGCAGCAAACCTGGACCGTTGGATTAGATCCAATGATGAAAACTCATCCTAAAATCCGCTTCAGCCCCCGACGACACAGAGTTCGGCCAGAACTCTGTGTCGAGCAAACAGAACCTCATGCCAACATTCTGGAAGCGCCAGACCGAGTTCGGCCAGAACTCGGCCTGGGACCGAGTTCGGGCCAAACTCGGATCCCCTGCTTCCAGCAGCTCCAGCAGCAACAGCAGCAACTTCGTCGCCTACTTCCCGAGCTTCTCCGACATCGGACGGCGCTCGTCGCACTCCGGGGTCTTCTCCACATAGGTTGGAAACCCCACCCACTCCAACAAGACCGAGTGGGGAGCTCGTATTGAAGATCAAAGAACTCCAAGCTGTCCAAACCAACCTACAAAAGGAGCCACTTAATTAAGCATTAGCCTCTACTGAATGCAATCTTATGAATGAAGTGGAAAAATTGCAATTAGCAGAGGAAATCTTCGCGGCTCAGCGAGCAAAATGTGAGTGGTTAAAAAGCGGCGATAAATGTACCCATTTTTTCTATAATGTCATCCGTACAAGGCAACACCGCAATCATATTCATCAGCTGCTCGACAACCAGGGAAATGTGTCATCTACCTCCAACAGTATCCGAAGAATGGCGGTCAGGTACTATACATAACTCTACAATCAATCAAATTATTTAACCAGTTTTTCTATGATTGTTCCCAAGCGACTGGTCGTCCAAGAAGGAAATGGTCGACTTCTTGCACCACTGTAAATACAGGAGTTAGAAGCCATAGTATAGAGTGCTGACCCTGATAAAGCCCCAGGCCCGGATGGCTTTGGAAGTAAATTTTATAAGCTGCACTGGAAGGAGCTGAAAGGATCATTAATGGAGATGGCCAATGAGTTTTTCAACCAAGGAAGACAGCTAAAAGAACTCAACCACATATTTCTCACATTAATACCCAAGAAAGAAGGGGCGACGGATCTGTCAAACTTCCGCACAATAGCATGCTGCAACTATCTCTACAAGATAATCACGGGAGTAATGTGTAGGCGCATGGAGGTGCTAATGACCGAATTGATATCCAAAAACCAAGCAACATTCATCAAAGGTCGATCGATCTCGAAAAACTCACTTCTAGTGCACAAGTTTTTCAGGGAATTCAACAAGACAAGAGGGAGGAAGGCTTGCATCAAATTAGACCTTCATAAAGCATATGATTTCGTAAATAGGGAATTTATGTGCACAGTGATGAAAGCCATGGGATTCTTGAAAGTTTGGGTTGATCGAGTATGGGAGTACATCTCAATGGCAATATTCTCCATACTCATCGAAGGTCGGTCATATGGGTTGTTCGCCATCAATAGAGGTCTCAGACAGGGGGATCTGCTCTCCTCCTATTTATTCACCCTCGTGATGGAATACTTCACTTGCCTTATGGACGAGGCGGTTGCATGGGGTCAAATAAAACCGTTATACGGAACGGTTCACCCTCAGGTTAGCCATCTAATATACGCAGATGATCTATTGGTATTCTTGGAACCGACACAGGCGGGTCTCCGGACACTGACAGACATTATGGAGAAGTTTGGTTCCATCACTGGCCTACAACTCAACAAAGAAAAAAGTCTGGTATACTTCAATAAATCTTGTCCCAATAAGGAAGAGAGCGCATTCACGTTGGGAGTCGGCCAAGCAGAGCTTTCTGTTAAATACTTGGTCATCCCACTGACCATGAATTATGCAAGAGAGAAAGACTGTCACAGTCTGGTAGAATATATGAAAAAGCATATCGAGGGCTGGCAAGCACATTGCTTAGCTTTCGGAGGAAGAATAGAACTGATCAGATTGATCATCTCGTCCATCATGAATTACTGGTTGTAGGCCATTCTCCAACCAAAAGGCACAATACGAAGAGTAGAAAGACAATATGCAAACTTTATCTGGCGAGGGGGGATGCATGCCATCTCATGGGATAAGCTATGTCTACCAATTTACGAATGAGGATTCGGTTTGCATTCTTTTGACGACATACAAAAGATAGCAGGGATTAAACTAGCATGGAGATACCTACAAGGTGATTCCTTGTGGGCATAGTGGATGCACAATAGGTATCTGCGAGGTGAAAACTTTTGGGAATACAAGTCTTCCAACAACGAGTCGGTAACATTTAAAAGTATCTTAAGACTCATGAGAGATATTTTACCCCATATCTCGCGAACTATCACTGATGGAGAGGGGACCGACTTATGGCTCGATCCTTGGATCGGCCGAAAGTTACTGTTACAAATTATATGGTAGCACATGGAGCGGGAAGCTAGAAAGGGTGATCGGGTTAGCAGGATCATTACTAACGGGATATGGCGACTAGATGAACATCGTTGGGCGCACATAGATGGCGCAGAAATCACAGAGACACGGATAGATGTGTAAGGAGGACGGGATCGTTGGGTTTGGATGAACACCATGGCGGCCAACTTCGAATTTGGGGAGGTTAACAGCAGATTCCGCATCAACCAAGAGAAGGTAACGTACGCAGAAGTCGTTTAGCTGAAAGGGATCCCGCATAAAATGCAAACTTGTATGTACAAGCTAATACAACGTAGGCTACTAACCAAGGATCGGCTGGAGCGATTTGGCGTACAAGTTACGGACCTCTCATGTGTTCTTTGCAACCATGCGTCGGAGTCTATCGAGCACATCTACTTTGTTAGCCCAATGATTATATCATATTTTTGAATATGGCTAATCGATTAAGTTCACCATAATGACATCACTAATATTCATGTAATCACTATCATGTTGCTACTTAAACTTAGCATTATCCTAATTGTTCTCTATATCAATATTGCTATGCTTGTATCATATTGTTTTGTTCGTCTAACATTTTCTTAGACATGCAGTAAGCACGATCAAGCTTTGTCAAACCAGGACATATGCAATGGGCCAAAGACGGCGTAAAGATTTCTCTGAACCGCCTAACGACCTATCCGGGGTCTCGCGTCGGGGGTTCCACTGCCCTGTCAGCGGACAGGGGTCGAGGGGGCAGCGCCCCCCATGGGTGTTCGGGGACGAAATCCCTGAAAGGTATTCAGATTTCCAGATCTGTTTATCTTTGGACGACCGTCGTCAAGTAAAAAAGGCGTCTTCAAGTCTGCTCAAATATTTGAAGAAAGGCGTCATCAAAGGGCTCTTGTTTTTCCTATTTTATCAATATAATTTTTCATATTTATTAAGTCTAGGAATACGATGTACACTACATCGTACTGACAAATAGGCTATCCAAGAAACATTTTTAAAATATCCTTTCATTTTGAAAACAAGCCCACTTATAAAAGCCCAAACTACTTCCTAACTGTTTGACTTTTCAAAAAGCCCAAAACCTTTTTACAAAAACCCTGACAGAACTCCAGGCGAATTTGGCCCGAATTCGGCCAGAGTTCGGTTAGTGAACGTTGCTTTTTGAACTTGGTCTTCCTGCAGTTACGGATCCAAAAGAGATTTTCTCATAGAGTTCTGCCCGAATTCTGCCCGAATTCTGTCATAATTATGGCTTTGGAAAAACTATAAATAGAGAAGGATTTCGATCATTTCAACACACTAATTCACTTTCATATCTCTTCTATATAAGCCTACTACTTCTTCCAAAGTGTTCTGAGCTATTCATTTTCAAATCCCAAGCCACTTATAATCCTCTAGTCGATTTGCCAGTGCGGTACGGTCTACAAGCTTCAGAGTGATTGTAATCAGAGGCTTGATTGAAGATAGACACTTCACAATTGAAGTTGGTCGAGTACTTCGGATCAAAGTTCGTGTTGTAGAAGTTGCAAGAACTTAGGATGAAAACTTGTGGTGATTTTTCATAGTGGATTCAACTGGAAGCTAGAGTTCTTCCGACTGGACTAGTTCTCACAAGAGGGAAGCCAGTATACATCCTTGTGTTTGCGTTTGCTCTCTAATCTCTACTTTTTATTTACATATCTGTGATATATATATATATTATGTGATCTTGTTACTAACACTTTAAAATAGTTAATTTTCGCTGCCTACTCTATTCACCCCCCTCTAGAGTATTGCGCTTTACAAACTCGTTCCTACAATCGGTCCTACATACTTCTCATGTCCAATGTCAAGGAACATCTGGCAGAAGCAAAGGAACAAGCTGGAATTGCAACCAACCCACGACGAAAAGATAGAAGAGAATCCAGATAATTTACAACATCAAAGTATGAGGAGTCTGGTTCCGTGAAGCATGTGCCAGACTCTCACTGTTTGGCACATATGGAAAGAACGTAAAACAGAGTATTTGAAGACCTGAGCATAGTAGAGACATGCATTATCCATAACATAGAATTTGATGTTGAATGCTTGGGCATGAAATACTAAAACATGCTGATGTAAGATGGCCTTTTTTCCTTAATAAAATATACCTGGTTCCAATTATATATATATATATATATATATATATATATATAATATTATATATATCTATATATTATATACACACACACACCGCACACTATATATATATATATATATATATATATATATAACTATATATATATGATATACATATATATATATATATATACATATCTATATATATTATTTTTCTATAGATCTACATATATATATATCTATAATATATATATATATATATGTGGGTGTGGTGTGTGTGTG
>JANAVB010004800.1:32223176-32248072 GCA_029216955.1 Iris pallida | reverse complement strand
TGGTCCACATACACTGCAGAGGTACTCGAGGTGCTCCGGCCAGAAAATCAATCCCTCTAAGAGTATTATCTACGCCCACCACAACATCAAAAGAGAGCAAGCAGTTAATCTATCCAACTTGACATCCTTCGCTGTGGCTCAACCCCCTTTCCATATCGGGATGTCCCCTGGTATATGGGAAATACAACAGTAGCATCTTTGAGGATTTGTTCAAGAATCAGGAAGAAGCTAGAAGGGTGGCATAAACGCCACCTTATCTCCGGACGGCAAGATAATCCTCATCTAACATGTGCTCACTTCCATCTCCATCCATATCCTTGCCGCGTGCTCTTCGCCTAAGAAGGTAATCTCCACGATCGAACAGATTCTGTGTTTCTTTGGGGGCATTGCAGCGGCCAAGACAAGCATCATTGGGCTAGCTGGGACTCAATGGCTCGTCCTTCAGGCGAGGGGGGCATTGGTTTCACCAAACTCTCCAATATCGTCAAAGCTTTCTTTATGAAGTTATGGTGGAAGCTCGCACGAGCAACAACTTATGGACCGGATTTATGAAGGCCAGGTACTTCAAGCACGTTCACCCGTCTGTGGCCACCCACAATAGCAGATCCTCGGCGGCGTGGCGTCGGATCCTAAACGGGCGAGACCTAGCCGAGCCAGTGATGAGACTTCAACTGGGGGATGGTGAATCTGATCCATTCCTGGAGAGATGGGTGGGAGGCACACAGGAGGGAGTCGTTGGAGGTAAGGAGGAAAGGGTACGTATGGGGCTTTTAAGATTATTTAGTGTGCCTAACTCTATATGGCAAGCCAAATTTGAAACTAAGATATGGGACGGTCAACCTAAGGAGGACCATCAAGATGGACTCTCTACCCCTTAGGGAGAGTTCGTGTGTCAATATGGGAATCAACAATCGTCTTTTACGGCGATTTTTACTTCGAATGCAAAGGATAATTCTATAGGAAGATAGAAGGAAGCTATGGACTATGCCAAGAAGTCAAAGAGTTATATTATCAATTTTGGAGTCTAAAATCAAGTTTGTCTCCAAGCGCAAAAGGAGAACCCCGCTACTTTGGGATTATGTTCACAATCTATAATATAGTAATATGACTGGTTGGGTTATGTGGGATCTGGGTTTGGCAAGGGGATAAATCCAATGTTCAGACTAGATGGTCACAACTAAATTATCAACAAAAGAGGTCTTGAATCATGGTCGCGGTGGTTTATGGTCATAGTGACGGATGTATCGTTTGATGTTGTGGAGCGAGATCACGGTCAATAGTAACACCGTTGGGGACAAATGGCCTTTAGTCGTAGTGGATACTTCAACGCTACCTTCTACGCCTGTGATAAGAAAGGAGGTAAGCCGATTCAGGATGCTTTTTGGTAGAATTCTAGAGATGTTTTTAGCCTTTGGACTTGCTGTATGGCGAAGTCTGGTCATATCTGGACATAGAAAAATAAGGATATTCACAATCATATTTTTATATAACTGGATCGTGTTCTATGCAATGGTCGGTGGCTCGATATATTCCAAGTTACCCATGTGGAATGCTTGCTCTAAGCACTAGTGACCGCTCGCATATTGTGACCAGATTGACTGACCAACCGGTATTCTAAGGCAGACCATTTAGGTTCAACAATGCGTGGACTCATGTAGAGGGATATGAGAAAGAGTTCCAACTTGGCTGGAATACCGTAGTAAGTGGAACTGCCCAATTCAAGCTGGCTTCCTTGTTAAAAGCTACAAAACTAAGGCTTAAGGACAGGAACAGAATGAGACCTTCTCTTCCTCTTCACAAGCTTGAAGCCTGGCTTGCTAACATCTAAAACCAGGTCCATTGGGACCCACACAAATCTCACCTCATCGAGGAGGAAGTTACTCTTCAGGACTCCCTGCATATGGAGAGATTCTTGGATGAGCTTCACATAAGAAAAACGGACAACGGAAAAAAATGCAACAGGTTGATAGATGGAGACAGGTGTTCCTATGTTCTTCTATGCAACGGTGAAAGCAACGCAACACATGAATGCCATATACGATCTTCTTGATCCAACTGGGATGCCTATTACTGATGCAAATGATATAGGAGATCAAGTGATCCGGTTCCTCCAAGAACTTTATGTTGGCCCAAATAGTCATTGGGCAACCTAATTTTGATATTGCTCGAATCATGATTTGATATGACTTGATACGACATAATCAGTACATCAGTCAGCACGTCAGCACAAAGTCAACACTGCATATCGCAACTATTCTTGTACAATAATGACGTCTGGATTTTATCATTTGTTATGTATTTTATGTTTCTTTTATAGGACAATATGTGCATTGACTCGTGCTTGCAGTTGGTTGTCTTTCTACAACCCACCATAAGAAGCCTACATATTAGTTCAGTCTATAAACCAAAAAGCCAGTCCATTTCAAAGAGCCCAAAATCTAAGCCATTTATACTATGACCTAACTAGTCATAGGGCAACCGAACTCGAATTGAGTTTTGCCTGAACTCAGACACCAATACCCTGAACCAGTATTTCTTTAGATAAGGTCTTCCAGTAGAATCGACTCCAATGTTCGATTTTCTGAACGTTAGGGTGACCCGAGTTCGGTCCCCAGAACCCTTAATAATAGATAAGAAAGCCCCATTCATTTCAACTCACGCATTCTTTCTTCTTCTATCTATTTAAGAGTTCTACCTGAGCTTTAACCATTATATCTACCAAGTTTACAACCCCACAACCAACTATATACTGGTGCAGTCTTGATTTAGAAGTTGGTTCGAGTTGTAAATTGTAAGTCCATGAACCTTTTTCCTCCTTTATCATTTTTGTTATTCTTATTATCCACTTATTGACACATATAAGTAGATACACACACACTCTCTCCCTCTCTCTCTCTCTCTCCCCTCTCTCTCTCTCTCTCTATATATATAGATATATATATATATATATATATATATATATATATATATATATATATATATATATATATATATATATATATATATATAAGAGATTAGGGTTTTGCAAAAACCAGATTTACTAGGGACTTTAACTCAAATTTTCAAATTCAAATTGTGATAGCCGATCACCCCTCTAGCAATAATTTAGAATAACCAAACGACTAAGAGAATTCAAACCATCTTAGGATTGAAATCATCAGTCCTAATCCAAACTCACAATCGATCTTATCAAAAACCTTGTGTATATATATGGAGGATCGGTTAGTTTCCCTCTTTCTAAACCCTAATATATCCCCTGATCCCTTGAATTCATGAAGGTTGGCACGTTCGAGAGAGTAGTTGTCATGTAGAGATATTTGATTCTTCAACAGGTAAACATCTTCCCCACACAACCATGTCTTTAATTCCTTAAAACTAGTTGACTGTACCATGCTTCCATATGTAGTCTAGGTAGTTGAGAGTATGCATAAAAGAACCTAGATGGAGAGGTGTCTGTACCTTAAAGTTTAATTATAAGCAAAAATTTCAACAGTAGCATTAAAGTTTATTTAAATTGCGTAAAAGGAACAAACTTGGGGAAATTGCAAACTCAGCATCGTCGCGCCCCATTTTTGGGCGTCAAAAATTAACCACCCCTCCACCTGGACATTGTCCAAAAAAAAAAAATAATAAAAAAAAAGGGCGCACAAATAAGGGGTGCCAAATTTGTTTACCTCTCCGAGAAATAAAAAAAAAAAAAAAGGGCGCCCAAAAAAGGGGCGCCAAATTTGTCTACTCTCCGGAAAAGAAAAAAAAAAAAAAAAAGGGCGCCCAAATAAGGGGCGCCAAATTTGTTTCCTATGCTCCCTGCTCACCGTTCACCAAAATTAATCCATCATTTTTTTTTCCCGCTCACCGAAATTAAATGGTTTTTTATTTTTATTTTTTCGGGGATAATGGAAATTCGTAAATGGAAATTAAAAATGGGCGCCCCTTTTTGGGCGCTATTTTTTTTTTCTAATAATATATGCAAATTTGGCGCCCCTTTTTAGGCGCCATTTTATTTTTATTAATTTTTTTTTCATTGACTAAGCCGGATTAGGGGGGTTTTTAATTTTTGACGCCCAAAAATGGGGCGCGACGATGCTGAGTTTGCAATTTCCCTAAAGTTTGTTCCTTTTACGCAATTTAAATAAACTTTAATGCTACTTTTGAAATTTTCCGTTGTTTGTGTGTGCCAAAAACATACGTGTAACGGAGAATACCTATATCTATGTGTCAGAGGTTAATAATTTTAAGTGTTGTGTGTGGGTCAAATAGTTGGGATTTTTGCCTTGGACAAACAATCTAGATTCAAGACAAATATTAGGATATCTACATGAGGGAGCTGTGGTGTCCAATCTATAGGTGATACCTACAAAAAATTGTGCACAAGTAATGCATAGAGGCATTCTGTGTGCAGTTGAGAGTCATACTAGGCAGTACCTAGGCCTTGTACTTGCAGGAGTAGAACAGACGAGTACCCCATGGTGTGGGATAGGCAATGCTAGTGCCAGTGTAATAGGAGGAGATAATAGGGATGTCAATATCCAAGCTAGTATCAATAAGTATCAGACCCTAGGCAAGTAATGATGAAGGGCAGTGGAGGATTTAAGAAAGGAATAAAGGGGATAGGGAGTACTAGTTCCAAAACATGGTGAACAGGGTGTTACCTGTAAAATAAGCAACAAGCAAGTAACCTCTACTTCGGTATATGGGAATGTAGGGATCAAGGTGCCTTGTAGCATATCACTAATGTATCTGCAGAGACTAGACTATATCCTAGGGTACCAGAGTGTACCAACCCCTTTTTGTAGTACCTGTGTCTACTAGGTAAAGGAAACTTTCCTATTAGCAGAGCAGCTACTCTCCTAGGTATATCTAAGTACACAGGAAGTTGGAAATGGTAGAAATCTACTCATATAGGAAGAGAGATGATAGTCCCTATATTATTTCCTGCTGCCAAGGGAGTTTGGAAATATTTAATTAAGGGAGGAGTATGTGTATATGAGGTCAATGGGGGGCATGGCAGGCTAACTAGAGGTAGGACATGATGGATACCTTTCAAAAGTAGAATGGAATAGGCAGGTACCTACAGCTTGGTCTATGCAAGAATGACCAAAACAGGATCAGCAAGGGCACGTTGTGCGTCTGTAATGCAAAGTGTGAACTGTTGGACTAGGAGGAAGCCTACACCAGTCCTGCAATTGGGACTTATCTGTGCATAGGCTAAATCAAGGCAAAAGGTAGTCACAAGAGTAGACAACTACTCATATAGAGAGCAAAGTAGCAGTCTTTACCTCTATCTCCTACTGCTATAGTAAATGGAAGTAATTGTTCAAGGGAGAGGTATGTTTATGTGTGGTCGAAAGGAGGAAATGAACTTTGGGTATCAGAAAACTGAATTACAGGTAATTATTAGAGTGTCAAGGGTAAGGAGATATGTTGGATATCCCTAAAACATGAGAGCAGTTCAACTTTGAGACTGAATGCACACACCATATCAGTCGGGGATTATGCATTATAGGCCACTAAACATAGAAGTACAGTACTGATGCCAGTATGCACATGTTTATTGCCAATGGGCAAACCTGTGTGATCAAGGGAAGACTAGTGCCTAGGGAGATGTAACGCCCCAGTCCCAAAATACGTAGGACTATGAACGTAGACATGCCAGCTGTATACATACGAAGTATATGGGACTCGTATGAATACATAAGCTGTAAAATACAGTGAACCAAGAGTAATCTAATCTCATCCACACAAAATGAAAGAATAAAGAATATCATATAACCAACTATGAATTGTCTTTGGTACATGTAGTTGGGCGGAGACAAATCTACTACCAACTATGAAAAAAAATATATCACAAAAGAAAGTTTGGTGAGCGAAGACGATCAAAGTGCAATCATCCTCGAAGACATAGATATGATCATGGCCACGGCTAGAGCACCTGCGAAAGACAAGAGCACACACCTGGCGAGATAACTAGGTCCTCAGAGGGACGTAACAAGATACAGAAAGAACATGCCATATAACTGAATATATATACTATGTCATAAATCACAAGTAAAGTAAATAGTCCCACTCGTAACAAGATCCAATACCTCATCATCGAGACAGTGGACTACCCCTACAACCAAACAAGGACAAGGGGTAGCACACTATACCGCGATGAAATATTTTCCCAAGCTACTAATGGGACGGGGTGATATGACATTTGACGAGGGTTACCTGACCATTCTAATGTGTTTATGTAATAAGAACAAACCTTCAACGCATGGGCACTCTGGCTCAGGAGCAGTAATCTTAGGTATGGCCCCCTCAGGATACCAGGGACCTCAAAGCATAACATTTATCGAATGTCAGAGGCCAGCAGTAAATCAGGTATCAGGATCCAGGGCCGTATCTTCCGTGGAGATAACCGGCAATAGGGAAGTGCATACTTGGCCCATACGTTAAGGAACTGTTCTTCCCACCCAATGCCTAACAGAGTCACATCCATGACTCATATACCTCTATTAACTGCTAAGTCTCCTAACATGCCTCTATTAGCAGTTAGCCCTAACGCATGCGCATGGAGGATCAGCCCACATGCAAGAACCTCTACATGCTACTCATCTCACACATCCTCGTGGTACAACTGTGTCAAGGTGTATGCGATACACTACAGAAGGTAGTCCCTTAACTCTAGGTCCATATGCAATCGAAGGATAATAACAAAGTACATCTAATATCACTGAGCAGACAGTAAATCAAGAACTGTAAGAACTGAAAATAAATGAACAGTGATATGTAATAAAATACAACTGAATATAAACAGTATAATGGCAAGATATTTTGCCTGGTGGGTCGCCTGGTGTGGTGCGGTGTTCTTTGACTTGTCTCAATAGTCCAATAGCCATGGTCGATGGGTAGAGGCCTGAAGTTGTGAGAATTAGAAGTAGGAACTAGTCGTGATTAGTCACGATCAATAGTGCTAATCGAGGAGAATTTGTGGAAATACGTGCGTATCATATTTTGAAAATATTTATGATACTTAAAAACTACGTATAAATTTTAAACAAAATATCTTAAATATTTAAAAATCATAATGTGAAACTACCTTTTTATTAGTCAAAATATTTTAAAGTAATACTTTGCAAATCTAGAAAATTATTCTTAGGGTTAAACTAAATTGTAAAGATGTAATTTTTGTAGTTCAAAATCCTTAAATAAAATAGTATGCAATTATATATATATTTTTCCACAAATATTTTTAAATACTAATCAAAGTATTTTTATACAATTACAATTTTGAAAATAATATTGTCACTAATAATACCAATGGCAAAATACTCATACCCATAAACACTCATAAAATAAAATATTAATAATACTACTGTTAATAAATAATAATAATAATCATAATAATAATGATGATAAATAATAATAATAATCATCATCCTAATCATAATAGTAGTAATAATAATAATAAATAATATAACGACAATAATAATAATATTTAATAATAATAATGATAATAATAATAATAATAATAATAATAATAATAATAATAATAATAATAATAATAATAATAATAATAATAATAATGATAGTATCATTAATGATAATACTAATAATAATAATATTAATACTAATAATATTATTAATAATAAAATGCTGTATTAAAGAGGGCTGCTCTCTGTTAGTAAGTGAGAGAGAGAGAGAGAGGATGAGGAATAAAAAAGAGGGGGTTGGTGACCTACCGAGGGAGAACGACGGGGAGGATGCGATCGGCGGCCGGCGCTGGCACGGGTAGGGAGTCGAGTGCGGCAGTGGGCGAGTGGTGGCGCTGGAAGAAGAACGGCGTCGGCACCGTGCGGACGGAGCGGGTCGCTCGGCGGGAACGCGGCGGCGGCGTCTCGTGATGGCGGTAGACGGCTCGGTCGGCGCCAGGTTTTGGGCACGACAATCGGGAAGGCCAGGACGGCGAGGTCGTCGTCGACGATTTGGAAGCGGTGGCGGACGACGGAGGTTCGGGCGTGACTGAGCGAGGACGGCGGCCGTGGGGAATCTGGTCGCTGGTGGAGGCGCCGGGAAGAGGAGCGCGTCGGCGCCGTACGGTCGTCGGGCGCGCCTGGCGCGGAGGCGGTGGAGGAGATCGGTGCGGTGTTCGAACCGGCGCGACGGAGCGCGGAGTCCGGTCAGGTTAGGGTTTCCCACCCTTCTTCTTTTATGGGTGATGGTGGTGGGGTGTTAAGCGGCGATGGTCGAATTGGGGTGGGGGAGACAATGGCGATGGTGGTGGCGAGTGTTCCAGGGGGCTGTGATGATGGCAGGGTTGTGTTGTCGGGTGGTGACGGAATTGGTCCGACGGTGTTGTCGTGGTCAGGGTGGTAGGGTGGCTGATGTGGAGGTTGGTGAATGTACTGGAGAGGTCGGGGGATTCTGGTGGTGAATGATGGCGACAGGGCGAAGGTGGCTGTCGGGATGCGGACGATGGCGGGGTGGTATAGTTCTGGTTGAGAGAGTGGGCGGTCGAATTTGGTGGGTTCGTACTATCGTGTTGGGAGTTATCCGACACGATAGACGAGGGATTGGGTAGTCCGGGATTGTCGGACGGGACACAGATATGTATTTGTAGAAGAAAAATATAGTGGAAGAGAATGGAGACACCGACACGATGCACATCTGGTTTGTGGAGAATTTATGGATGAGTACCTCTCCTTATATAGGAGGTGGGAATTCCCAGTTGGATAAGACTAGTATTCGTTTAAACCCCGATAGATAATTCCATATTTTAATTTAAAATAATTTGAATCAATTCAATAATATCTCTACAAAGTATAAACTAGATAAATCTTATTATTTTTTATTTCAAAACTTATTTAAAAATTACCAATAAAATCAAATTTCGTTTTAAATCACAATTGATACTTTTAAAATACTTTTTCATATAATTTAAAATAATGATAAAATAAATTTTGAAAATTAAACTATATACATGAATTAAATTCATGTAATCGCATGCAAATAGAATATTTACTTAGAATATAATTTTTTTTTCCTAAATTACCAATAAAATAAATCAACCTTTTATAGTAAGTAAAAATGAAAATTTGGAATTCTCATCGCGACACATTTATAAATTTAAGCGATTTAAAAATATTTATTGTTTATTATTTGAAAACCATACTTCTAAAATAAAATATTTTTACAAAAATATGTACCTTGCACATATTCGCACTCGACGCGCCATACGAAAATACGAATTTATACGCCACGTATAATACAACTACGAGACATACAAATACAAAATAATAGGAAAAAAAATCAATACCAAATTTATTTATATATAAAAAAATAGTAGAAATTTAGGGGTTTTACAGAAGAACTGTTGGATTTGGAGGTTTAAGTTGAGTAATAAACTGCTTAGTTATAAGTAGCAAATCCCACGTAGGTACTAGACAGTTTGTAGCAGAGGTTGGAATGTATGTGGAGAGTACAAGATTAGAGATGAGAGATGATGTGAGTACATAACAGTAGTTGGAGGACACTCTTGAGCTTGTACATATTACTGTATCCTAATTGGGGGAAAAACATGTAAGTTGGTATCAGGGGTAGCAAGGGACATTAGTGTAGCAGTTAGGATATGACATGTGAGCAAGTCAATAGGTGTAGAAAAATAGATTAAGGTGTAGGGGAGATATCAGTTGTTGCATAAGTATCTCATGTAGGTATGGAAGTAGGTACCTAAAGAAGAAAACCTTACAAACTATAACTAAGGAATAAGTTTAGATCCAGGTGCCATATAGATGACCATAGAACACAGGAACATATAAGGCTAATAGTTAGTAGGCAAGGTTGTCGCTTTTAAATTCCAAATTTATACCTATTAATTTAAACTCTACATATAGGTTCTGTGGACTTTGACTCAGCAGTTGACCCAAGCCAGCAGCTCAGTACCACAGGCAAGTATACCTTGCCATTTTTTTACAGTTTTATTTACATGCTTATTCCTTTCATTATCCAGTTTCTTCTAATTGATTGCTGACATGTACTTTCTCATATCATGTATACTAGTTTCATTGCCTCATTGATATATAGTCATTGTTCACGATTGGCCTTGTAGTTCATATTTGACCTGTTTCTCATATGTGCTTGATTGAGTCATATCGTAGAATGAGTGCGTTATAACTGAACTGATATACCTTATTTCCTATTTTCTCAACATACGAGTCCACACTAGGGACGAGGGTTGACTGTTTGAAATCACCTATGAGTCCACACTAAGGGCGGGGGTTGATTGCCTTGAACTGACCTACAAGTCCACATTAGGCGCGAGGGTTAGTTATTTGTTCAAACCTGTGAGTCTACACTATGGGCGAGGGTTTGGTTATCCATTGATCTCTTGTCATGTGTTCACCTATTTTTCTTCCAGCAGTTCATTTATGCGTAGTTATTCACATATTCGTGTATCATTATTGCTTAGTCTTTTCTTGCTTATATCCTGGATTTCTTTTATACATGATAAACTGTTAGATAGGCATGTTTTATGTATCTTGCTAGTCTCCTAAGGACCTGGTAATCTCTCCAGCTTTAGTCGAGGTTGATCCAGGAGCAGACGAGCAGGTGTATGAGCCGCATCGTAGTACCACTGCAATTAATGATGTCATTTGATGTTTTAGCATAGTTTGGGCTCAGTTATTTTATTTTCCTATCTCTACGTTTTATTTTCATCTACTAATAGTGGATTTGTCTCCACCGGACGTAACTTGAATTCTTAATACTCAAAGCTTCATTTCTTATATTATGCTTCATTATTCAGTTCTTCAATATTTATTTATTACTCATTTGAGTTAGTTGTACGTTTACTTCTATGGATGAGATATAGATTGTCTGGATTGTTCTAGACTTCTGTGACTTATGAGTTTATAGATCACAGCGTTCTACCGCCGACACTGCGACATAGGCTAGACTTGGACACGGACTCGTATCCAAAAAGCGAATACGGGTCATGACAAGTTTTTTTGGTGGCCCATACAGGTCTACGTTAATCACTTCGGTTACGTTACTGTACCGACGTGAGCCTACAAATAGGATTAGCCTCTTAGGATCTCATCCACATGTCTTGACATACTATTGATCTTTATCCTTGATTTTTATTGAATCCATGACTTGCATCCTGCTTGAAATTCTTTAGCGGCTAAATCTTTTCTTTTGTTGTAGTTAAATGGATTCTCAAGACAGAAAAATTGCTCCCATGAATACCCCATCAACCGCAGGCGGATCTTCCACGAACGGGACCCCACCAACATATGGAGGCCAGTTTACTTACTTGGACGAGATGTCATAGCCGCAGGCCTCAAGATTCTACAGAGACATCATTCCACCACCCTCGTAATTTCCTCCACAGACTCCACCACCAGCACATGTACTGCCTCCAACACTTGTACTGGATAATGCTATACTTTTTGGCATCTTCCAGAAGCTCATCGCTTCCAAGACGGAGTAGGCCAACATTTTTTGTGTCACTTTGAGAGAGGCTCTTCAGAGGAAGAGCTGGGTCGCAAGCCGAAGAGGAATTCATGGACCGCACGGAGCCTTTCTTCAGAGGAAATCATCGCTTCCAAGGACTTCATGGACCTCAGGCCCAAGGAATTCCTCTTCGGCTGCTACCTCCTCTTTCCGGTGCCTCTACCGGCGACACCTTGATTCCTCTTCGGAGGAGGTAGCAGCCAATTAGGATCGACAAAATGTCCTAACGCTCCAGGAAAGACCTCAGCCCAATAGTTTCATCCGCCGCCACGAGTAGCCCTATATCAAGTCCAAGATGTTCCCACCTGCCATTATTGCATGAAGAAAGGCTACATACAAGATGATTATTGCGGTAGGTTTGTTTTGTGTTGGACTTGTGGATCCAACCAACATATGTCTCGAGATTGCCCGAAGAGAAATACGACGACACCACAAAGAGTAACTGATGGTAATTCCTCATAAGTTTATAGTAGTAGTATTGTAATGGTCCTATATTAGACATTGGCTTGTGAATACTTGAAATATTCTAATGGCAATATTTTAGACTATTCATTCTAGTCAATCATGACCATATATGTATACACCAACATTTATTTAGTTATTAAATTTCGAGGACGAAATTATTTTTAAGGAGGGTAGATTTGTAAGTCCATGAGCCCTTTTTTCCTTCTTTTATCATTTTATTATTCTTATTATTCACTTATTGACACATATACGTTGATACACTCTCTCTATATATATTTATTGATTGATTAATAGAAGTACCAGGGACCTTAACTCAATTTTCAAATTAAAATTGTGATAGCCGATCATCCCTGTAGCAATAATTCAGAATAACCAAACAACTAAGAGAATTCGAATCCACTCAGGATTCAAATCATGAGTCCTAATCAAAACTCACAACCGATCTTATCAAAAACCTTGTCTATATATATGGAGGATCGGTTAGTTTCCCTCTTTCCAAACCCTAACATCTTCCCTGAGCCCTTGAGTTCGTGAAGGTCGACACGTTCGAGAGAGTAGTTGGCAAGTAGAGACATTTGATTCTCCAACAGGTAAACATCATCTCCACACAACCATGACTTTAATTCCTTAAAACTAGTTGACTGTACCATGCATCCATATGTAGTCTAGGTAGTTGAGAGTATGCATAAGAGAACCTAGATGGAGAGGTGTCTATACCTTAAAGTTCAACTATAGGCAACCATTGTTTGTGTGTGCCAAAAACATATGTGTAACAAAGAATACCTATATCTATGTGTCAGAGGTTAATAAGTTCAAGTGTTGTGTGTGGGTCAAATAGTTGGATTTTTGCCTCGGCCAAACAATCTAGATTCAAGACAGATATTAGGATATCTGAAGGGGGGAGCTGTAGTGTCCTATCTATAGGTGATACCTACAAAAATCATGCACAGGTAATGCACAGGGGCATACTGTGTGCAGTTGAGAGTCACACTAGGCAGAACCTAGGCCTTATACCTGCAGGAGTAGAACAGACGGTACCCCATCACTACCAGAATAAGTTATTTTGGCGACGTAATTAGCGACGCTTGATGAAAAAGTCGCTATATTTTAACAATTTAGCGACGTTACTATATAACGTCGCAAGACGTCACAATTAGCGACGTTCGGCGACGTATAGCGACTTCATTTTGTATTAAAAGACATACGTCGCGGATATGTCAGTAAACATCGCTAATGTCACTAATATTAGCGACGTTTACCGACGTATGAAGTAAGACATCGTTAATATCGGTAACATTGCGACGTTTACCGACGGATCATAGTGTCGTCGCTAAATTGAAAATATAGGGCACGTTTGAGTTTTCATTCCCCCCATTATTTTGATCCCTTCCCACCAAACCCCGATCCCTCGGCGACCCCCTCGGCCCCCGACCCTCCGCAAACCTCGGCGACCACCTCCGGTCCTCGGCGACCTCCTTCCCCCTCGGTGACCCCTCGGCGACCCCCTCTTCCCTCGGCTCCCCCTCGGCTCCCCCTCGACGACCCTCGGCGACCCACTCCAGCCCTCCGCTCCCCATCGACGACACACTAGCCTCCGTCTCCAACTCCCCTCCATCTCCAGCTCCCCACCGGCGACCCCCTCCCCCGTCGACGATCCGCTCCTCCCCGACTAGGTAAACTCTAACCCACCCCCGCCACCGGAGCACCCCTCCGCTGGCCGGCACACCCCACCCCCCGCCACCGGAGCACAACCCCTACCCCCCTGGATCGGCCGACGTACCCCCTACCCGGCATACCCCCTACCGGCATACCCCCCCTCTCTCTCTCTCCACCATCCCCCACCCCCGCCACCGGAGCGCCCTTCCGCCGGACGGCACACCCCACACCCGCCACCGGAGCACCCCCCCTCCCGCGACCGGCCGGCGCACCCCCCTATCGGTATACCGGCACAACCCACCCCCGCCACCGGAGCACCACCCTCCCACGACCGGTGTACCCCCCGTCCCCCTCCCCCCAAGGTTTATCCGGTCAACCCGGTTCTCTCGTTCGATTCTCTCACCGGTGGGGCTGGCTCGGCCGGGAGAGACTGTACCCTATGGCTCGACAACCAACCGGAGTAGATACTCTCAGAGATCCATCTGAGTAGGACGTATACTCTGAGAGATCACCTTTACAAGAATGATATCAGTAGTGGGATTGAGTGTTGGAGGAGATATTGTCAGATTATACGTCCTATTCAGATGGGTCTCTCACCGTTACTATTTTTTTCTGACAGCATAGTGGATGTGCTCCGTCAACAGATTCTTGCTCTGAGCCAAAACTTTGCCCCAGAGCTCAAGTGGACATCCTTCGTGTAGAGCTCGAGTGAGAGGTTTCTGACAACATGATGGTCTCCTTTGTTAAAGTATTCGTGCTCATCCCACAACCAATCAATTTTTTTTTTATTTCTAATCTCTTGAATATGAAGCTCTGCTTCACATTTGGCTCTACCTTTTAGTATATAAGAACCAAATGTGAAACAGAGGTTCATATTCAAGATATTAGAAATAAAATTTTTTTCGATTGGTTGTGGGACGAGCAAGAATCCTTTGACAAAGGAGACCACCGTGCTGTCAGGAACCTCTCGCTCGAGCTCTACTCAAGGATGTCCACTCGAGCTCTGGGGCAAAGGATTGACTCAGAGCGGATTTCTGGACAGAGATAACGAAGAAGATGGCTGCCAAAGCTTATGTAAGTTTTCTAATTCTTTATACAGGTGTTGTAGCCATCAAAATCCTAAATTGGCTATCTAGATTAGAGTAATAAATCTGACTACACTACAACAGAAATACCTTTTAATGACGGCTAAAAAATGTCACTAATGACCAACCATGACGCTTTTTTTCCAAAGAAAGCGTGATGAAAACGGGTGTTATAAATGTTTTTTAAAAGCGTCATAAAATAAACGTCATGAATATTATGAGTTTCTGCTACACTTATTTTCAGCGTAGTTTGAAAGCGTTATGAATAGATAATCTCTATAGACTCAATTCAGCACATTTATAACGCTCAATTCTGCACATTTATATATTACTTTCCAAAAAATTATAGATCAATGCTCAATGTTGCTCAATTCAATTTCAAAACATTCATTTTGAACCATATTCACAAGAAAACATCTAAATGTCATAGAGTACCATTTAATCCATTTACAAATATATACATAATATATATCACCATCTTCATTACATTTTTTCAAAATAGGACATCCAAATACATATGTTTACAACTACTACTAGTAAGTAGACCCTCAAAACTATTAGTACATTGGCTTCAACTTTGAGCACATCAAAACTGTCGGCATCACGTAGCAAAATCCTGAAAAAGATAAAAAAAATATTACCAAAAGACCACCTCATGTCTTAAGAGTTGGTACCAAGTTTCCAACAAGAAACTAGCAATTGAGGATCATGTAATAAAATACTTTCATATACATTGAATCTAAAATTAAATCGACATGAAAGAAACAAGGGGTAAAAAGCATTAAAATACCTACCTGTAGTAATAAAAGGGCCTGAATGTAATTTGGTGCAATTTAATTGGTGCAATTTAGGAGCATTCTCAAAGTTCCCGTAGTCTAAAAAAGGGCCTTAGATGAAGTGTATGGAATCACACTCATCTCCTCGACACATTAAGACAGAACAAAAAGGAATGGCATTTACAAACTGAAAGGATATCTCCAGCAATTTTATATTTTTCAAACTAAATTGTATGAGAATAGATTAGTAGGTAGAAGAAAAAGCTTACAGCTTTGAAGTGACACAATCAGGATTTTTGAAAAATGTTATCCGAGACCCCAATCTCATTGTACTTCCCATGTGTGTCCCTGATCCCTGTATTCACAAATTGATGTGGTCAAGAACTACCATCTTTAGTGGTTGAAGCACAAAGTAAACAGTGTTGATAAACAAAATACCTCAGGCATGAAAATAACAACAGGATGTGGTGTTTGAGAGTCGAATTCTTCACTATTTGCCCTTTCCAATCCCAAAACCTAATCATTACACAATAAACGGAGATAAAATATCATTCAGGGAAAAGACTGCAATTTTACATCATAACAGCAGGTTCTGCAAAAAACAGAAGATACACATACATATCTGGAATATTCTATAACAGATATCTGCAACCCCAAGCAAATCCCAAGATAGGGTACACTATTCTCTCTAGCAAACTTCACTGCCAATATCATTCCTGGCACGCCACGGTCACCAAATCCACCAGGAACCAAAATGCATGCACAACTCTAAATTTAAATAATGTCAAAATAGTCATATAGAGGCCTGGATGTTTAAGTTATTGATGTAAATAAAGAGGAAATGTCAACATATGCCACAAGTATCACACAATTGAAAGAGGGTAAGAAAGTAAAATATTACTACAAGGATGTTACCTATCGAAGAAACTAGATGATGTCCTAACAGATCTCTTCACTTCTGGAGTTTTTGAAGGCTTTCCAGTGGGCGGGAAGCTTTTGCTAATTTCTGAAGAATTTGGAGTAGTGCTTGCCAAGCTCTGCCTCTTATTTGGTGCCACTTTAAGTTGACTACTGCCAGCAACAGTTGCAGTAGTGCTATTAATAGAAGGCATTACTTTGTCATTTGCTCTTCCAGTGCTTTCTCGCATAATCCTCTGCTTCTCAACCTGTAAGATCGTTTTGTACATAAGATGTGAAAGTGAGAAACAATTAAACAAGTACTAAAGAATTGGACAACAATATCTTTCGTAAAAAAAACCTTTAATAAGCTAGAAATAGGTTAAACTGAAAAGACTACAGGCTGCTAAACAATCACAACTAATTGATGCACAAGCTTACAGAGACAAAAACAAGCTTTAAAGCATGAACCAACATTCAACACCCTTTTACCATTTATTACAAGATGTACTAAAAAGAAAGTCGAGTAAGTAGCTTCAAACATTACAATCTCAGAAATATGGCATTCAGAAATAGTGTGGAAGAAGTACCATTTATTACAATAATGTGTCATTCCAAAGATACAACAACAACAACAACACCACCACCTTAAGTGCCATTCCAGAGATAATATGAAAAATATGGCATTCAGAAATAGTGTGGAAGAATTACCGGTGTTATTATAAGGCTATACCAAGCTTGGTTATAAAGTTAAAAGTGTGGGAAAGATGTATGAACAATAGAGGCAATTTGCATTAGATCCAAATCTTTAACTGATGCTACAAATTAGTTGAAGAAAAGTCAATATTCGACTTTTGCATAATTCATGATAGATAAAACCATTCACACTCTCCAGAAAAAATGGACTCTCTGTACACCAACTGTAACTTTACACATATTTGCAAATTTAGATATAATTAGTGAAGCCTAAGTTCTCTCTGGCAATATTGTTGTGATAATAAATTAAGTGCTACCTGAGAGAGCACATCATACAATACCATGAGTATGAAACAAAATAAATTGTTCGAGCATTTCAAATCTGTGCTATAACTTAGACTTATTTTGCTCTTGAATCAAAGAAAATACTCCAGAAATAACTTCATATCATGTCTTCTTGCAAGAATGTCAAATTGCTAGTAAAGATGAGAAATGTTAAGTATTTTCCATAAACACTGAAGAGAGATGTGCTATTGTGAACATCAACATGTTCACAAATGGCACAAGTATTTTCCATAAACACTGAGAAATAAAAACTTCAGAACATGTGCTATTTGTGAACATCAATTGCCTTTGAACTTGAATTCAAAATTGTTTTTTAGCCATTTAGGTAGAGAATCTTTCAAGGGCGAAAAATAACCACAGGTTTCACCAGAAACCTACTCTAACTGTCATGCCTAAAATGTGAGTAAGTGACACTAATTTCCCTTGATGATGCTTCTTACTGTAGATCAATGTGTTCAACTTTTGTCAATTAATGCATGACTATAAATTTCAATGTGTTCAACTTTTGTCACCTGGGAATGTGAGTGTCACTTACTCCTTGATGATGCTTCTTACTGTAGATCAATGTGTTCAACTTTTGTCAATTAATGCATGACTATAAATTTGAGTGTCACTTACTCCCCTAAAATGTGAGTGTCACTTACTCCTTGATGATGCTTCTTACTGTAGATCAATGTGTTCAACTTTTGTCAATTAATGCATGACTATAAATTTCAAATCAACAATGCGACACTATAATCAAGTGAACTTAAGTACTTCGATGGACAACCCAGGTTGTATGAGATGATGATGTCTATCTCAATAAGACAACACCATAACTACAATCTCTACTGTATATGGAAGTTGCATTTTGATTCTAACAATCCAACAAGATAACTTTTGTTTGTTGCAAGTGGTGTCAACTACTGCAACAAAGTTGCAAGCCCTCCCCCAAATGCTGCAACAAAGTTGCAAGCCCTCCCCCATTTCTCAGTGATCTAGCAATTAGCTAGTAAACACAACTTTTATACAACAGTTACCTACTAGAATCAAATCCAAATAATAGTAAAAGAAAGGGAGAAAGCTTAGACATTTCCTACTGATGGATCAATCATATACTAAAATCGAGCTCAACGAATGTTACTTGCTAGCGCAATGTATAAACAAGACAATTTCTGAGAAAGATTTAGAGATACCACTTCTCACCGGTCGAGCAACTTGGCGGCGGCCCCACTCTCCCAGGCCTGGTACATGCTCTTAAGCACGAGGTTGTACGACGCAGTGTTGGGCGTGATCCCGTACTCCTCCATCTGCACCACGAGGTCGAGCAGCTCCCCGGCCGTCGCCTCCAGCATGAGGTTGGCCCTCAGGTAGTGGTTGTAGGCTCCGACGTCGGGCTTGTTGGGCTTCCTGGAGGCGTCGAGGGACCCGATCCAGAACTCGAAGAGCTGCTTGAGGTCGGACCACCTCTGGGAGGTCATCCAGTCGGCAAAGACGTCCATAAGGCCGGGCAGGAAAGGCCAATCGTCGGATCCCTTTCTAACTAGGTTTAGGGTTTTGGATCTAGGGTTAGGGTTTTGGAGTTGGGGGAAAGGAAGAAGAAGAAGAGGAGGAGAGAAGGGTGTTGCTGAACTAGCTAGAGTTAGGGTTTTGGAGTTGGGGGAGAGGAGGGAGAAGAAAGGAGGAGAAGGAGAAAATCCACCAGAACGATTTTGGTGGAGGAAATTTTTTGTTGAAACTCGGGGTACAACAAGAATTTTGCCAAAAATTAAAGTTAAAAAATATTACAAGTTTGCCACCGCTCTAAACTATTAATAACGCTTTGTTTTATAAACGTTATAAAAAGCCCAGAAGTAGCCCAAACCGTCATAAAAAAAAGGTATTTTTAACTTAATAACGCTTATGTATCAGCCGTCATTAAAACTCCTTGTCGAGCATCATTAATAGGTCTTTTTGTTGTAGTGCTAGTTATGCTAGGTTGTTCAACCACAGTCATAAACAGTACGAGGATGAGATTGGTGCAGTAGCAGCACCAGATGTGTCTGTCCGCGACGAGCTGCTACGACGGATCTAGGAGCAGCACCGGATGTCCATGGGCGAGAGGTTGAGATTGGTGCAGAATTCGTTAGCTAATAGCAGTATGAGGATGTATTCTACTATGGATATCTACCACCAGCAACTAGCAACGTTGGAGCAATATTGTCCTCTGGGTGCGCCTTCATCGTCGTCGACTCCGCCGGCGTCACTACCTCTGACTCCACCGACATCACTACCTTCTTCATCGGTAACGATTTTACGGGAGGAGTACGAGATATTTCTATCCTTGAGGCGCGGCGGTGTCCCTCCTCCTCCAGATCCGCAGTAGTCCGTGTTAGGACTGCTTGTTTGTTTGTGTTTATTTGATTCTTTGTTTGTGTAGACTTGGATGTTTGTGTGTAGACTTGGATATTTGTTGGTTGTGGCATGTAGACTTTGGTTATTTGGTTGTAGACTTGGTTATTTGGTGTGTAGACTTGGTTATTTGTTGTGCTATAGAATTGGATATTTGTTTACTTGGTTAGTTGGTTTATAGACTTGGATATTTGTTTGTGTTGATTTACATATTGTGTTATGCTGTTGTGATTTACCGGTGTTGAGTGTTCCAACGAAGAGGTCAGGGAACCTAGGCATTCAAAGAAATTATGTATTTATTGTTATTTAAACTGCAGAAAAAAATGTGATTCTGTGAAAAAATTTAGATTTTGTGATTTATTTTTTTAGTTTTTCTGCCAAATTTAGCGACGTTTACCGACGTTTACCGACGCTTACCGACGCAATATGACGTCGGTAAATGTTGCTATATTTATTTTTTCTGCCAAATTTAGCGACACAGAGTCGGTAAATGTCGCTTGTTTAAGCGACGTTTACCGACATTACAAACGTCGCTACATTATCGAAGTTACGACGGTAAATGTCGCTATATTACCAACGTTTATAAGCGTCGGTAAACGTCGGTAAGTCCGACGATTAGCGACGTCTTATCAATCAGCGACTAGGATTTTCGCGACAAGAATAAAACGTCGCTAAATACGTCAGAATTTGTATTTAGCGACGTTTTATACCACTTTAGCGACGTTTTGTGCCGTCGTTAATTCGATATATTCTAGTAGTGTATGGTGTGGGATAGGCAATGCTAGTGCCAATGTAATAGAAGAAGATAACCGGGATGTCAATATCCAAGCTAGGTATCAATAAGTATCAGACCCTAGGCAAGTAATGATGAAGGGCAGTAGATGATTTGAGAAAGGAATAGAGGGGATGGGGAGTACCAGTTCTAAAACAAGGTGAACAGGGTGTTACTTGTAAATTAAGCAACAAGCAAGTAACCTCTGCTTGGGCGTATGGGACCGTAGGAATCAAGGTGCCTTGTAGCAGATCACTAATGTATCTGTAGAGACTGGACTTTATCATAGGGTACCAGAGTGTACCAACCCCTTTTTGTAGTACCTGTGTCTACTGGGTAAAAAGAACTATCCCATTAGCAGAACAGCTACTCTTCTATGTACATCTAAGTACACAAGAAGTTGGGAAGGGTAGACATCTACTCATATAGCAAGATAGATGACAGTCCTTACATCATTTTCTGCTGCCAAGGGAGTTTGGAAGTATTTAATTAAGGGAGGAGTATGTGTACATGAGGTCAATGGAAGGCATGGTAGGATAATCAGAGGTAAGACATGATGGATACCTCTCGATAGTTGAACAGAATAGGCGGGTACCTACAGCTTGGTCTATACAATAATGACCAAAACAGGATCAGTAAGGGCACATTGTGCCTCTGTAATACAAAGTGTGAATTGTAGGACTAACGGAAAGCATACAATAGTCCTGCAATTGGGACTTACCTCTGCATAGGCTAAATCAAGGCAAAAGGTAGTCACAAGAGTAGACAACTACTCATATAGAGAGCAAAGTAGCAGTCTTTACCTCTATCTTCTACTACTATAGTAAATGAAAGTAATTGTTCAAGGAAGAGGTATGTTTATGTGTGGTCGAAAGGAAGAAATGAACTTTGGTTATCAGGAAACTGAAATATAGGTAATTATCAGAGTGTCAAGGGCAAGGAGATATATTGGATATCCCTAAAACATGAGAGCAGTTCGACTTTGAGACTGCAATATGCACACACCATATCAGTAGGGGATTATGCATTATAGGCCACTGAACATACAAGTACAGTGCTGATGCCAGTATGCACAGGTTTATTACTAATGGTAAACCTGTATGATCAAGGGAAGATTAGTGCCTAGGGAGAACTGCTGGCTTTGGGGGTTTAAGTTGAGTAATAAACTGCTTAGTTATAAGTAGCAAATCCCATGTGGGTACTAGACAGGTTGTAGCAGAGGTTAGAATGTATAGGGAGAGTATATGATTAGAGATGGGAGATGATGTGAGTATATAACAGTAGTTGGAGGACACTCTTAAGCTTCTACAGATTGCTGTATTCTAATTGGGGAAAAACATATAAGTTGGTATCAGGGGTAGCAATGGACATTATTGTACCAGTTGGGGTGTGGCAAGTGAGCAAGTCTATAGGTGTCGAAAAACAGATTAAGGTATAGGGGTGATATCAGTTGTTGGACAAGTATCTCATGTAGGTATGGAAGTAGGTACCTAAAGAAGAAAACCTTACAAACTATAACTAAGGAATATGTTTACTTCTAATAGACATAAGATCCAGGTTCCATATAGATGACCATGGAACACATGAACATATAAGGCTAATAGTTAGTAGATAAGGTTGTCTCTTTTAAATTACAAATTTATACCTATTAATTTAAACTCTAAATATAGGTTCTGTGGACTTTGACTCAGCAGTTGACCCGTGCCAGTAGCTCAGGACTACAGGCAAGTATACCTTGCCTTTTCTTTATAGTTTTATTTACATGCTTATTCCTTTCATTATCCAGTTTCTTCTGATTGAATGCTGACACGTGTTTTCTCATATCATGTATACTAGTTTAGTTGCCTCATTAATATATAGTCCTTGTTCACGGTTGGCCTTGTAGTTCATAGTGGACATTTTTCTTACATGTGCTTGATTGAGTCGATCGTATCGTAGAATGAGTGCGTTATAACTGAACTGCTATACCTTATTTTTGATTTTCTCAACCGGCAAGTCAACACTAGGGGCGAGGGCTGACTGTTTGAAATCACCTGCGAGTCCACACTAAGGGCGAGGGTTGATTTCCTTGAACTGACCTGCGAGTCCATACTAGGGTGAGGGTTAGTTATTTGTTCAAACCTGTGAGTCCATGCTAAGGGCGATGGTTTGGTTATCCCTTGATCTCTTATCATGTGTTCACCTTTTTTTTGCAACAGTTCATCTATGCGTAGTTGTTTACATATTCGTGTATCGTTATTGCTTAGTCTTTTCCTGTTTATATCCTAGATTTTCTTTATGCATGATAAACTGTTAGATAGCATGTTTTATGTATCTTGTTAGTCCCCTGAGGACCTGGTGACCTCTTTAGTTTAGTTGAGGTTGATCTAGGAGCAGATGAGCAGGTGTATGAGTCGCATCAGGGTACCACTGCAGCTGATAATGTCATTTGATGTTTAGCATAATTTTGGCCTAGTTATTTTATTTTTCTGTCTCTACATTTTATTTCAGTCTACTGGTATTGGATTTGTCTCCACCAGATGTAACTTGAATTCTTGATACTCGAAGCTTCATTTTTTATATTATGCTTTATTATTCAGTTTTATTACTCATTTGAGTTAGTTGTTCGTTTACTTTTGTGGATGAGATGTAGATTACGTGACTTCTGTGACTTGTGAGTTTATAGACAACATTCTCGCCGACACTACGGCGTAGGCTGGACTTGGACACCGACTCGTATCCGAAAAGTGGATGCAGGTCGTATCATAAATAGCTTGGAAAATATTCCAGTTTTTATACTGTTCCAGAAGTTAGCAAGTCCTTCGAATAAAAGACTTGCAAGTTAAAGTAGTACTTTTCGGATAAAAAACATGTGTTGTAAGGAGCTGCAAGCGCTTCGAATTCAAAGCTTGTGTTTCACGTGATAGTGAATTCAACATCGAGTTAGAGTACTCGAGATTTGACTAGTCCTCTCATAAGGAAACCAATATAAACCTTGGCGTTTGCGTTCATTTCTTTGAACTTATTTACATTACACATTTATTTAAATACTACTGACTTCTAATTAGATTATTACTGCCATAAATATTTTTTTGAGGTGATTTTCTTTTCGCTGCATACACACACTCTATTCACCCCCCTCTAGATGTGCTCACGTTCCTACAATTGGTATTAGAGCGGGTGCTCCTTATAGAGGTATTATTGTTCATACCAATTGCTCCTATAATTGGTATCAGAGTAAGTACTTTATTATTTGGCTTAACACCCTTAGAGTAGATCCTTATTATCAATTGTTGTACTCTGTTTCCAACTGCCTACAATTGGTATCAGAGTAGGTACTCCTTATATAGGAATTATTTCTCATACCAATTGCTCCTGCAATTGGTATCAGAGCGGATTATATTCAAATATAAAACACCCTAGAGAGTATATATGGCAGACGTGAAATCTATATTCACAGGTGAAGGGCAATCCACAAATAGACTTCTACTATTTGTTGGTACAAATTATACCTATTGCAAAACATGGATGAGCTTCTACCTGAAGTCTCTAGACTTTGACTTATGGTCATGTGTTGTCAATGGCTACAAAAGGCCTACTATCCCCTCTATTTTGACTTCCTCAATTATTAACAAGTCTTATTATCGTTACATGGAGGAAGAAAAGTTGTTCGCTAGCCTTTATGTAAAAGTAATGCATGTTTTTTTTATTGTGCTATAGACATAAATGTATTCAATCTTATTACTACTTGCATAACATCTCATAAAATGTAGAAACTTCTTGAAGCTACTTATGAGTGCTTATACGAAAGCAAAGTTAGCGACTCCATAGAGGAGGATAGTCCTCATAATGATGCAAATGTGTGCATGATGACATTAGAATTTAAGGTACAACACATTTCCTTATATGAAGAAGAGCTTGTATGCCACAAATTCAGAAGATTAGGCCACATCATAGAATATTGCCCTACTACTGCTAGAAAGGAGAATCGCTATTAACGATAAAAAAGGAAGTTCGTCGCCTCGCAAGTACGCTAACATAAGCATATGATTTGAAAGCTAAGAAAGTGACCCAAAAGAAGGAGAAAGCCCTTGTCGAGCTGCAAATATATGCTCAATGGCATTATCCAACGAGGTACATAATAATCCTCTTCTTGAAAAAAATGAACTATCTTATTATGAGTTATCTGATACTTTCAGTGATCTATTGTAAGAACACAAGAAAGTATTAGATAAGTATAAGCAAGCTAGAGAAGATATTCTATCCTATAAGTGTGATATTGAAAAGCTTACATGCTTATTAAATGATGCTAGAAATACTTCTACTTTTGTTAATTCTACTAACATTTTCACACTT
>JANAVB010004800.1:32178176-32215676 GCA_029216955.1 Iris pallida | reverse complement strand
TCGATCGATCTCGATGTGCTTCGTTCTGTCGTGCTGAACTGGGTTGTTAGCTATACTTATTGCTGCTTGACTATCACTCAGAAGATGTAACAGTGCTCCCTTATCCAGCTTCAACTCTGTCAGCAGGGCTTTCACCCACAGCAACTCTGACACTCACAGAGCCATTGCTCTGTATTCTGCTTCAGCTGATGACCGTGCTACCACTGACTGTTTCTTGCTCCTCCATGAGACCAGGTTTCCTCCTACAAAAATACAGTATCCCGTGGTAGACCTTCTGTCGTCTATACAGCTTGCCCAGTCTGTATCACAGTATCCCTCAACTTCTATGTGTCTATTCTTCTTGAACCATAGTCCTTTTCCTGGCGTTCCTTTCAGATATCTCAAGATCTGAAACACTGCTTCCATATGACCCGTTCTTGGATCATGCATGTAGCGACTCACTACACTTACCGCAAATAAGATATCAGGGTGAGTGTGCCCCAGATAAATCAATCTCCCTACAAGTATTTGATACCTTTCACGATCAACAGGCTCTCCTGCTTCTGCTTTTAACTTGTACTTCTGGTCAATTGGAGTGACTGTTGCTTTGCATCCCAGCATCCCTATCTCCTTTAGCAGATCTAATACGTATTTTCTTTGTGAGAGAACAATTTTTGTTCGCCGTCACACACCTCGATACCCAGAAAGTACCTCATTGCTCCTAAATCCTTCACCTTAAACTCTTTTGCGAGTTTTGACTTCAGCTTAGTAATCTCGACTTTATCATCACATGTGATTACTATATTATCCACAAATACAGCAAGTATAGTGATGTGGCCTCTTGCATGCATGGAGAAAGACCATATGATCTGCATTTGTTTGATGGTATCCCATGCCTATAATAGCCTTTCTGAATCTGTCAAACCAGGCTCGAGGAGATTGCTTAGAGCCCGTATAGCGACTTCTTTAGTTTACACACTTTACCATGCGACGTCCCTCCGTCTGATTCGGTCGTGTAGCACCTTGGCGGGAGTTCCATGTATACTTCTTCTTGCAAGTCCCCTTGGAGAAAGGCATTCTTCACATCTAACTGATATAGCTTCCACCCATAGTTTGCTACAATGGAAACCAGAGTTCTCACCGTGCTCATCTTTGCTACTGGGGCAAACGTCTTATCATAGTCGATGCCATATGATTGTGTGTATCCGTTTGCAGCCAACCTTCATCTTGTACCGCTCTACTTTTCCTTCTGGAGTCTCCTTCACTGTGTACACCCATTTACATCCACAGCTTTCTTTCCTTTGGGTAATGGAACCAGATCCTATGTCTTATTTTTTTATAGTGCCGTAAGTTCTTCCATCATTACGGCTTTCCACCTTGGATCTTTCTTTGCTTCCTGCCAATACTTAGGCAAAGAAGTAGAGTCTAACGATGCAATGAAGGCTCGATAAATCAGAGAAATGTTAGAATAAGACAAGAAGTTGGCAATATCATGTTCATAATCATCATACCGACTAGGAGCCTTACCCGTATTGATGCGAGAAAGATCTCCTTACGGGAGCAATAGGTGGTGGAGAGATCATACCATCCGAGTCGGAGAGATCCGCATCAGAATCAGAGTGATTCAGTGCGGGGGCAACATCTTCAAGTGTTGGGGTAGGAGTAGACGAAGGACTTGGTACAGTAGGCACTGAAGGCACAGTACTGGACTTCTGCAGCTCTTTTTTCCTTGTCTGCTTCTCCTCCTACATAAAATATGTATCTTCTTCTTCATTCTCCGTATCGGAGTCACTGCTCTCGCCTCCTTTCATCCAATTTTCTACGACCGTGCACGGGACTGATCCGACTACCACAGTTTGGACTTATTATCTCCTCCTCACGTCTAACACCCACTGTGTTAGATGTGTCACCAAATACCGAACCTTTATCCGAACGATAGTATGGTTCCTGCTCTCTGAATGTAACGTCCATGCTTACAAACAGCTTTCCGCTCAACTGGGCTCCAACATGCATATCCCTTCTGAGTCGCCGTGTACCCGACAAAGACACACTTAACCGCTCTAGGATCTAGTTTGCCAACTCCTGGCCTATTATCTTGGACAAAACACACACACCCAAATACTTTTGGTGGAACAGTGTACGTTGTTGCACTAGTAAGCATCTCCAACGGTATCTTCCAGTCCAATACCTGAGATGGCATTCTGTTGATGAGATAAGAGGCCGTCAATAAAGCCTGCCCCCATAAGTGTTTCGGGACATTCATAGTCAACATCATCGTCCGTGCGACCTCCAGCAGGTGCCTGTTCTTCCGTTCGGCCACACCATTTTGTGCCGGTGTATAGGCACATAAAGTTTGATGTAGTATTCTATGAGTGGATAAATACTCAGCAACCCTCTTATTAGTATACTCCGTCCCATTGTCAGACCGTAGGCACTTAATTTTGGCGGTATATTGTGTTTCTACCAGGCGATGAAAATCCCGAAAAGTCTCAAAGACATCACTTTTATTCTTCATAAGGTAGACCCATGTCACGCGGGTATAACAGTCAATAAAAGTGACGAACCATCGAAAAACCGTTAATACCGGTTGTAGGACAAGGGCTCCATACGTCCGAATGTATCATATCGAATACAGCTAAACTCTTTTTCCCTCGAGCTCACATACATGCTTCTAGTATGTTTTTCTAGCTCATATGTATTACAAAATAACTTCTCTTTATTGGCCCTTTGATATAAGGACGGATATATTCGACTAATAACTTTGAAGGAAGAATGCCCGACACGCTGGTAGTGGAGGAGCAATTCGTCTTCTACACTGCGACGTGAAGCGTCCAGTTGTACGTCTACAACTAGAGATGCCAGTGCTTTGTCCAGTCCGGTCCTGTCCAAGTACCATAGCCCCTTTTGCCATGTGCTAGTCCCGAATCGTCGTCCTGTCCCCTTCTCCTAAAAAGTTATCTTAGGAATGTCAAAGGAAACAATACAGTTTAGATCTAGGATAATGGCACTAATAGATATAAGATTGACAGGAAAAGATGGAGCATGCAAGACATTGGTGAGAGTGATGGAAGGGGTGCATGCGACAGTGCCTTTAACCATTACAGGTCTGGAGGTACCATCAGCAGTCTGAATGCTCTCCGACGTCGATAGGTGAATATAGTCCTGGAACTCACTGCGGGACACCGTGACATGGCGAGATGCCCCAGAGTCCATAATCCAACCTGGCTGATGGACAGATGCAAGAGCACGCACAGGTAAACCTGTGCTGGTTTGGGCAAAGCAAGTGATGTGATCCTCCGAGGTAGATGACGCCCCAGGAGTGACTTGACTGTCGTCTGAACCCAGCTTCGTGCCTCGTAACCTCATAAGGAACTCCCTCTCAAGAGGGGTTATTTCAGCCAGTTGGTTTTCTCCCCTTCTTCTACCAGATTTGCTTTGTGTCCTCCAAAATAATTCCCCTTTCTACCAGTATATTCGCCTCTACCACCACGACGTCCTCTACGGCACCGTCCGCGATCACTCGACTGACTTCGCAGGAGTTTAGGACAAAATCTGATGTAATGCCCAGAGTCACCACAGTTGTGGCAGACACCGCCCACA
This sequence comes from Iris pallida, assembly GCA_029216955.1. Taxonomy (NCBI): domain Eukaryota; kingdom Viridiplantae; phylum Streptophyta; class Magnoliopsida; order Asparagales; family Iridaceae; genus Iris; species Iris pallida. The sequence continues at coordinate 32,212,097 of JANAVB010004800.1, read as the reverse complement.
GAAGGAGGCTGATTGAATACGGCAAGGGCAGACTTGTCAATAGCAACTTACTCCCCCTGGAAGCAGCCCTTGTTGGGCATCAACTTCAATCGAGATTCTTCTTCCACCATGGCAACTATGGCTTCTTCCAAGGATGGAAGCTGGGTTTGTGCTAGAAGAACATTCCTTCTCAGCTCAAACATAGGATTGAGCCCCTTCGAAAACCTTATCATCCATTTACGTGAAATATAATCCAGGAACATCTAAAAATATTTCACAAATGCTGGTTCGACCTGTGCATCTTCCATCTCAAGAGGATCATAGTGATCCAGATCAGACCAGTACTTCTTCAACTGAGCTGCGTACTCAGAGATGGTACATTCGTCTTGTGCCACCCTATCAAGTTCATCTGCAGTTGGAAGACCCGCATAGGGTTGCCCGAGCCTGAGTACATATCCTTCAAAGTCTGCCATATATCAACAGCAGCCTCCATCGTCTCTACATTGCCTGACACCTGGTCGGTCAATGAGGCTGTCAACCACCCAGCCACTACGTTGTTGACAATCTCCCAAACCGTAAACTCTTTGAGGAGGGGTCGACTGGTGCCTTGGTTTGGCTATTAACATAGCCAACCAAGCCACATCCCTTCAGCGTCCGCATCGCCTGCCGCGACCACTTCAAGTAGTTGGACGTTTCTTCCAACTTTGTCTCCAGCTTTTCCAACTTTTTATTTTGTAGGGTGACGGATCCACATCAGTATGGGTCACACGTGGGGTCGCCTCGGTTAATCTCTTTGATAAGATATCATCATCCAAGGCCTTCGTCCCTTCTGCCGTCAGTTTACTACCCATTGAATCCATGGCATCTTCAACTATAATTCGTCGTCGTCTTCGTCGTCGTCAAAGTCTTCAACAGAGACTTGACGAATGCGCTGTTAACTTGGCCAATACCGGCGCACGCATGTAGATCTCGATATGAAAATCGGGGATGGAAAACAAATACAATATTTGATAATTCCAGGCGACGAAATCTAGGAACAGATGATGCAAATAAAGTATTTGACTTTCATCTGTCTTCGAAATATACCCTTTTTTCTTTATTTTTTTCCTCTTTTTTTCTCTCTTTTTTCTCCTTTTTTCTCTTTTTTTTTTAAAAAGATGGCTAGGGTTAGGGTTTGGATGGGGATGGAGTGACTATGGTTAGGGTTAGGGTTTGGATGGGGCGGCTAGGGTTAGGGTTAGCATGTGCGGGAGGGGGGGGTAGTAGCAGGTAGGGTGTAGCAGCAGGGGCGTTCGGCCAGGGGGTGGAGTAGCAGCCGGGGGTTCGGCCGGGGGGGGTGGGTCGGCAAGGAGGGGTTCGGCCAGGGGGGTCGGCAGGGTGGGGGTCGACCAGGTGGGGTAGGTCGGCAAGGAGGGGTTCGACCAGGAAGGGGTGCGAAAAAAAGAACTTTGCAAGCACTTCCAAAGAAGGTACAAAATAACAAAAAAAATCGAGGGCGCTGCACAACAGGTCCGGTGGGGGGGGTCCGGGGGCGCTGTACAGTAGGTCCGTTGGGGAGGGGGGTCTGGGGCGCTGCACAGCAGGTCCAGAGGAGGGGCAGTTCCGGGGGCGCTACACAGCAGGTCCAGGTGGGGACAGGTCTGGGGGCACTGCACAGTAGGTCTAGAGGGGGGAGGATAGGTCTGGGGGCGCTGCACAGCAGGTCCGGAGGGGGGTAGGTCCGGAGGCGCTGCATAGCAGGTCCGGGGGGAGGAAGAAGTAAAAAAAATTCTATTTTTTGTGGAAGGGTTATGGCTCTGATACCATGTAGAGAATAATTATGGGATGATTTATTGATAGGCTATTGCCACTACTTATAGAGGGTCCAACTCCTCTTCACAATATATCTTCTGATGTGGGACTAAAGTCCCTTTTTGGTTATCAACAGATGTAATGTCCAGCTCTGCATGATGTCTTCAAATGGTTCGTTAGCGAAGCGTTGTTTGGTTCTGGGCTATTTCAGAGGATTTTTTAGAGTTTTGCTCGGTCAAAGCAGTCATGTACTTCTTTAGGTGGGTGGTTTCGATAAACCTTTCTTTGCTTTACCTGCACACCTAAAAAAGATGTTGCATGTTTAGTCTATTTTGCCACTACCAGAATAAGTCGTTTTAGCGACGCCTAAAGACGTCGCTAAAATGACAAATTTCGTCACTAATAATATTTACCGACGCAATTACCGACGTTTTGGACTTGTCGCGGAAACGTAAGTCGCTGATCTTTAAAACATTGCCAAACGTCGCAAGTACCGACGTTTACTGACGTATATATACGTCGGTATATTATCGACGTCTACCGTCGTATCGTCGGTGGTTTAGCGACGTGTTTAAAGTCGCTACACGTCGGTATAATCCTGGGAATTTACCGACGTTTACCGTCGTACTACCGACGTTCAATGACGTTTACCGACGTTCTCCGACGTATAAGAACGTCGGTAAACGTCGGTACCCTGGAAAATTTTGCAGATTTACCGACGTTTACCGACGCAGACTTACGTCGGTAAACGTCGGTAAAAGTCGCTAAATCTGCAAAAAAAATAAAAAAAATAAAATACAGAATGTCCTTTTCTTCCTGCAGTTAAAAAGATAAGCATAACCAATATTGGACTGTTTTTCAAACACACATATTTACTGAACACAGGCCATATACACACACACCCATGTAAATGACACACAATCACACACACACTGTTTTCCCTCACTGTACACAGGTTTCAGTCCCGACATACACAGGTTTCAGTCACTCCTACACACACACACTCACTCTCTATCACACACTTGTCACTCTCCCTTTACTTCACTCTTTCTAACTCTCTATCTTCCTATGTATATATATATATATATATATATATATATATATATATATATATATATAATGTAATGTATATAAATATGTATGTGTATGTAATATGCATCTAAGTATATTATGTATATATGTAGGTATCCTATATATTATATTATGTGTGTGTACCATTATATATATATATTATATATATGTATGTGTGGTATACATATATATAGGTAGCCTATATGTATATATATATGTATGTAATATGTGATTTCCATGTGTAGGCCTAGATGCAATAATAGGTTGTGTGATGTTGGTTTTGACTTTATATTTTGTAGGTTGTATGGGCTTGATATACTAGCATAGGCTAGTTTAGCCTTGATTAGACTAATATAGACTTGTTAGGACTTAGAACGATTGTTAAACCTAGTTAACATAACCAAGACTTGTTTAGACCTAGAATGACTTGTTTGACCTAATTTAGACTTGTTGGACCTAGTTTGACCATAGTTGACCTAGTTTGACTTCTAGGGTTGACCAGAGTTGACCAAGAGTTGACTTTGGCCTAGATTGACTTCTAAACGTAAACCACAGAAGCACATTAACATCCAATTGAAACGAATAATAACATAAACAACAGTATAACACAATGTAGCAGGCAACAAATAGAATGGGATCCAACAAATAGAATAGGATCCAACAAATAGAATAGGCACAACCAACAAGTATCCAAATAACCAAGTCTACCCCAAATAACAAAAGTCTACAACCAAATAACCAAAGTCTACACACAACCAACAAATAGAATATGATCCAAACATCCAAGTCTACACAACCAACAAATATCCAAGTCACAAACAAAGGATCAAACAAACACAAACAAACAGTCCTAACTAGGACTACTAGGGATCTGGTGCAGGAGGGGCACCGTCGCGACGAAGGGATAAGAACAACTCATACTCCTCAAGTGAAATCGATACCGATGGAGCAGGCAGTGACGTCGGTGGAGTCGGTGTCGAAGAAGAAGGCGGTGGAGGCGGCGGAGTTGACGACGATGAAGGCGCACCCGGAGGACCAGCACGCTCCAACGCTGTAAGTCGCTGGTGGTATGAATCCATGATAGATAACATTCTATCACTGCTCTGGAAAATCGAATCCTGCGTCAATCTCAGCCTCTCGGCCATGGTCACCTGTCCTGTTTGCAGCTCCGTCACCGTGCGCTCTAACCCTCCAACGCTGCGCTCTGTCCTCTCAGTCGTCTCCATGAGCTCCATAATGCCGCGATCGAGCGCATCCAATCGTGCTAGCAGCATAGGATCGTCCGTAGGGTACTGAGACTGCTCCTCGATCCGTCGTAGCAGGCCGTCACGGAGAGACTCCATCATCTGGTGGACTCGGGCAGACTCCTGAGACGGCTGTGGACCATGCACACTAGCAGGAGATGCCCTAGAGGACTGGGTCACAACTAGGGCGCCATAGGATCCCGTACCGTAGTACGTACCCCTACAGAGTCCACCAGCGGTGGTCATCCACAGCTCGTCCGCCGACGGAGCTTGAGTGGGCTGCGAGGAAGTACCGGCCTCTCCTACATCAGGTGCACTAGCAGCCGCCCGTTCCCGCAGCCTCTGATTACTCAGCGTAGAAAGTATGGATAATACTCTATAATTTCTAATTTTTAATTAATGTACTTATTATTACTAACTACATGAATATTTATTTGCATCATATTTACTAAGTTATATTAAAATTGACACGAAGTATTAAATTAAGATAACGTATTGTAATACTTACATAGGTCTGCTCGGCCCTCTCGTCAATAAGGTCTTTGCCCTTCCGATGGTGGCCAGGAAGACGGTCACCATGTCGACATTACCGACCTTCCTTACCTGTAATTAAATATATTATCTTAGTAATAATTTATCGGTTTTGCATTAAAATAATATTTCTAAAAGAGAAAGACATACCAGACGACGGAAATATTCCGTCATCGGAATTGACCCACCGCACCACTTCGAGGCATGTTGCCTAGCCGCCTTGGCCTTCTCCGACTTCTCCTTGTACCTTGGCTCGTCGAATCGAGCCTTCATCGCATTCCACTGATCAGGGGTGATCCAACCTTGGATCGGCTTTCCGGCACGATCACGATCCTTCTGATCATTAATAGCGTCGCGGATCACCTTGGCAGCGACGGCTGGAAACATCCCCTCGATAAGCTCGGCCCGGTGCGGTGGATAGAAAAACATATCCTAGAAGAGTGCAAACCAAATATTTATCATTTATATATAATATGCAAAAATTATATGATTCATGTTAAAAGCAAATATATTTTAACCTTGAAGCGCGCAAACCAGAAGGCCTTTCTCTTGTCCGGAGCATCAGAGTAGTTAATCCAAGCACCACCATAATTATGGCTCAGCATATGGCCTGGACGTCTCTGTACCTCTGGGGGACGATATCTATACAGACATATTATATTCATAAAAAAAGTTAATTTATGATAAAAATAGAAAAAAAAATTATAAACCAAAACACCTACTTTGTACCGTCGGCCCAGATCTCCATCCTCGTCTCCTCCGGAGGTGCGCACGCATCATTTGCATGATGCTGGTCGGCCATGGGTACAGCCTCCGCCATCTGCTCATCTGTCTCCATCGTCGTATTAGTTGCAGGAACGCTAGACGGGCGAGCACTCTCAACAGGCCTAGAACTACTCGTTCCATGAGATATGCCACGTGACGTCGTCCCAGCAGGCCCAGCTACTGTCCGATATGGAGATGTAATCGGCGACGAGGATCCAGAGCCGGTACCAGTAGGAGGTACCGAAGGAAAACTCTGTCCTCTAGAAGTACCTGTAGGAAGTACCGGAGGATCATGACCTCGTCGTCCCCCCGGAATGATCTGCGATGACCTGCCATACCTGATAACAGCATATAATAATACAACAAATAATAGAGACTAGAAATATGAAAGTACAACAAATAATAGAGACTAGAAATATGAAAGTACAACAAAGACAAGATAATAACCAAGACAACATATGATGATACATTCTACAATAAACATCTAAGTCCAGATAATATATTCTAGAAGAAACATCTAAGTTCAGATAAGTATATCTCTCTCAATCATCTTCAGAATAATCATCTTGTTCGTCTTCCTCGACCTCATCTTCCTCTTCCACCTCATCTTCACTTTCATCTTCGCCTTCGTCGGCTTCATCTTCCTCTTCGGATAATTCTATATTTTCCACATGATATGTCGTGTAATGCATAACTTTCGTGGAGTCCACATCGACAATATTGGTTATAAGAGGTAGCTCGTCCTCCTGGTAAGCTTTTTCGTCAACATCAAAAGTATCTCTAGCTTTAGTCTTGCATACTGCCCACCAGTCAGACTTCGTTGCTCCCCGTCTCGGATAAGCTATGAAGTATACGAGCTGAGCCTAAGTTGCTAGGACAAACGGTTCGTAGCCTTGATATCTACGCTTGTAGTTTATATCCATATGACCATGCTTGTCAATTTTCCAACCTTGATTTTCAATCGGATCGAACTATTCACACTTGAACAACACGATCTTTGTAGGTTCTCTGCCATTATTATATGACAACTCCTTAATCTCTCGCAAGATACCAAAGAAATCATTTCCTGGATTGACGTCTTTGTAGTTCGAAGACTTGATACACAAACAACTATTTTTCGTGGAATCAAGATCCAGGAAGCTGTCTCTGATCGGAGCATTTGTCGACTTGAACCGAAAGCCATTGACACAGTAACTTGGCTATATTTTAACAAAAGTAATTGGTCCCTTGGCAAGAGTTCTAATTAATTCAATCTCGGGTGAAATTAGATGATCGACCTGAATATCAAAGAAGAGATAATAAGTTATTTATTGCGCAGTTGCATTAGAAGAGGCCAGTAATTAACGAGCTACTTACATATTCGCTCAACCAAGAAGGAAAATGACGTCTCATTTCTTGTTCTAATGCTTCGTCTGTTAGGTAGGGTCTAACCAGCCTCAACTCATCATTATATATGCTGGAAAATAACAAAGCAACCGCCGATTAGTACAATAATATTAGCTTATACTATTACATTGAGATGACGTAAACTCATCATCCAGAGTTACTTACCCCTCTAGCTTCTCTACTTCATCCTCATCGTAATTGAGTAATACACACAACTGAGCAGCCCTTAGCTCTTCGTCATTCAAATATCTCTTCTTCATTTTCCTCGAAGGCTTTCCGGACGCATTGAATACTTTTAGTATTCCATCACTAAATTCTTGATATCCGTCGTCGTTTCTCGGAGCCCTCGTTCTATTCATAGCAACATAAGGTTTGAAATAGGAGGAGCAGAAATTTGTAATCTCCTCGAGAATATAGGCTTCACAAATAGAACCCTCTACCCGAGCCTTATTTTTCACCTTTCTTTTTAGGTGATTCAAATGTCGCTCGAACGGGTACATCCATCGATATTCGACGGGTCCACCAACACGTACCTCGTAGGAAAGATGAATCGGCAAATGCTCCATAGAGTCGAAGAATCCAGGAGGGAATACCCTCTCTAGCTTGCACAGTATTACCGCAATGTCATTCTCTTGCTTTTCTAGACGATCAACGAGCAATTTCTTAGAACAAAGGTCCCTGAAGAATATGCTAAGCTCCGTCAATGGATCTCAAACTGCCTGCGGTAAGAATTCCCAAAATACAATCGGAATTAACCGCTCCATGAATACGTGACAATTATGGCTCTTTATACCTGTCAGTTTGTTCTCCTTGAGGTCGACGCATCTTCTCAAGTTCGAAACATACCCATCTGGAAATTTCAGACCTTGAATCCACCTACAAAGCCTCACTTTATCCTCCTTCTCCAGTGGGAAAATTGCCTTAGGCTGCTTCAACTTCTCATTCCCGTCCTCTATCAAATACAATATAGGACGTCTACATATTTCTTCCAAGTCCAATCTAGCCTTTGGATTGTCTTTCGTCTTCCCTTTTACGTCCATTACAGTATTAATTATGTTGTCAAACACATTCTTCTTGATATGCATGACATCAAGGTTATGTCTAATCAGATTGGTACTTCAATATGGAAGATCCCAGAATATACTCCTCTTCGTCCAGTTATGAGTGCGACCAAATCCGTCACACTTGTAGCCCGTAGCAGGCTGCTCAATAGCTCTTGGTAAATCTTTTACCTCTTTCCATATCGTGTATCCGGGCCACCTTGGCGGGGGATTAGCCTTCTCCACAATGCCAGTACGAAAAGCATTCCTGTTTCTCCGGTACGGATGATCCTTCGACAGGAATTGTCGATGACAATCGAAGAAGCACGGTTTGTTTTCGTGTTTCAAACAAAAAGCTTTAGTGCTGTCCATGCAATACAGACATGAAAGACGACCATGCGTGCTCCATCCAGATAACATTCCATAGGCTGGAAAGTCGTTGATGGTCCACATAAGTGCTGCCCGCATCTGGAAATTTTGTTTTCTAGATACATCGTACATGTTGGAACCTACTTCCCACAGCTGATTCAACTCATCAATCAACGGCTGTAAATACACATCGATGTTCTTTTTCGGATTATTCAGACCTGGGATAATAACGGCGAGGAACATATACGGAGTCTTCATGCACATCCAAGGCGGTAGATTGTACGGGGTGACGATCACAGGCCAACACGAATACTGGGATCCCAAAAGTCCGAATGGGGTAAAACCGTCGGAGCAGAGACCCAAACTGACATTACGCGGATCAAAAGCAAAATCTGGATGCTCTCGATCAAAGTGCTTCCATGCTTCTCCATCAGATGGGTGATCCAACACTCCTTCGGTATGTTTCCGCTTATGCCAAATCATATTTTCTGCAGTTTCCTTCACCATAAACAACCGCTGCAATCGCAGCATCAATGGCAAGTAGTGCATCGAAGAGGTAGGCTTCCTGGCACCGACAGACTTTCCTCTACCACATGCCTTGTAGTGATCGACACCACAAAATCTGCAGGCGTCTTCATCCTTGTCATCTTTGTAGTAGAACATGCACCCGTTGCGACAGGCATCGATTTTTTTGTATCCCATCCAGAGCGATCTAACCGTCCTCTTAGACCGGTAGATGTCTTTAGGCAACTTCGCACCCTCAGGCAATATTTTTATAAGCAACTCCATAAGACGGTTGTAGCAATCTTGCGACATGATAAAATCGGACTTGATGCTCAACAATCTTGTAACCACCTCCAACGGTGAATGATCCTCACAACCAGGATATAATGGAGTCCTTGCATTCTCCAGCAACTCCATGAACTGTACAGCATCGGGGTTCGGTGCCTCCTCAGGTGCATCATGATCATCCGGATCGAAACTAGGCCCGGCCGCGTCAAAAACCATGTTTACCAATCCATCGTCTTAAGGAGCGTTGTTGTGGACATCCACATAAGGCTCGTACTCCGATGCTAAAGACACAAGTTCTCCGTGCTCGCTCCACTGATAGTAATTCGACATGAAACCCTTCGAGTATAAATGATACGTGACATTCACTTCTGGATGATATTTCAAGTTGCGATATCTCATACGCGGACACTTAATTTTGGTACCGTCCATGTACCGAGGGAACGCCTTGGCAAACTGCAGGAACTGGTGTACATCCTCTATGAATTCATCCCGCACACCGCACATGTCATCAGGATAACGATTGTACATCCATGAACGATTCCGCAGATAGTAATTTAGCTCCATATCCATTTGAGGATAATTCTGTAAGATAGATACATGCACATCGTTTAAACACTTGTAAAAGTAATATGCGTATTAAGCATGACATATCCTAAACATTGAAATAGATACTAAAAAGACAGTAGGTAGACAAGTATGTACATCATGGTTCCCCCTCTATATATCCTTCTTTCAACTGCTCTATACTCTAACTGTTACTCTTTGCTCTTAGACACATCCACAAACCCTTTGGCACCTACTTAAATATACACAATGGTTCACCCTCTCCCTTGTTGTCTAAAATAAGACACAAGTCCCTGCTACCAAATGCTACTGCTATATTCCAACAACAAACCTTGCTGCCTCCAACCAAATCAAGCTAAGCCAATGCAATGCAAGGTGAAATACATATGTGTATTTTCGTATTAATTTGGATTTGGATGACCATGTTTGGGCTGGGCTAATAAGGGTTTTCATATCCTAATTATTTTTTCTTGGCCTATTTATGAAGGATAAGGGAATGTCATCTATGTGTTTTCATTGAGGAGATTCAAGGAGATAGCCTACCATTTCTACAAAGAGAACCATACTGTAGAACTCACACTTTAAGACGATAGATGAAGGAAGACTTGTATGGAGGATCGTCTACTTTATTCATGGAGTTGTCATAGGGTGTTGAGCGATGTCATTTTATTCTTTTCTTCTTCTTCTTCTTGGGATTTTTGAGTATTGGATCTTGAGGCAAATGATCCAACAAATATTGTAATTCATCTTGTATTAATCAATTAATATATACTAGAATTTTTTCTGGTGACAAAGTCACCATAAAATACCATTTTCTTTTTGTCTTGATTCTTGCATAGTGGTTTATTATTTTCCAAGTAGGTGTTGCTATCATTTTTTGCAATGCAGCGATCCTTAAAATCTCCGGCCATTAGGGATATTGGTAAACTAATATACCTAGATTATCCAAAAGTACACTTGCGAACTAGGATAAAATAATTAGTTGTGTACTAAACGTCTCTAAGTGTAGAAATGTTGCAAGGTGAAACAATGTATCAAACACTATATCGAAACCCAAACCCAATATGCAAATCCAAATTAATACGAAAATATACAAGTGTAAGTAGGGGATTAAGTGTACAGAGGTGAAATACATATATATGCATGCTTGGGGGTGTCCACGTGTGCAACAAATGGACATAAAGTGTCCAAAACCTCACGAACACAGTATATCAGTGAACACATGGTCGTAATGTGTCTCCGTGTCCATTTTGGACACGAAAAACACCTCAATTAGGGTTAGGGTTTACCTTTAGAGGAGCTCGCGGTGGTGGAGGAGGAGGATGAGGACAAGTTCGGTAGTGGAGGAAGAGGATCTCGCGGTGGAGGAGGAGAAGGGGCTCGCGGTGGAGGAGGAGGAGGAGGGGCGTCGACCGGAGGCGGAGGAAAGGGGTTTGAGCGGCGCCGGAGGAAAGGGGGTCGGGCTGTCGTCGAGGTCGGGGGAAGAGGGGCGGGAACAAAATATTTGGTGAGAGGGAGAAATAAAAAATCGAACCGAGGAACCCTATTAGCAGCAAGTTAGCGACGTCTGTAAATACGTCGCAAAGCGTCGATGTATTTCTAATATTCTGCGATGCCATAAGCTTTGCGACGCTAAACGTCGCTGAACTAATAAAACTGGCGACATTTTCCGACATATCAACGACGTTGGTTTTTATTACACTAAAGGTAGTCGCAATATGTCGCTGTTTGTCGCTATCAGCGACGTGTTGTGATGTTTACTATTCGCTAATTCTAGAAATATTAGCGACGTTTTACGTTGGCATCGCTAATTTCGTCGCTGATATGACTTATTTTGGTAGTGTGCTATATGTTGATGCTTGCTATTAAAAGAAGAAAAACTACGTAGATAAGGGAGTTATGCCATTCTGTATCTTATTATATGGAACATAGAATATTAACTTGATGTAGTAGATATACTTTCATGTTGCTACTCTAGACATAGACTATGTATTGTTGAGATAGATTTACATAGCATAACACAACTTTATATCATCACATGGACTATCTAACTTGTTACTGTAGAACTGACTTTTGTATTGCTCCAATAACTTATCACATGGATTATAACACTGTTACAAATTTACATATAATATTGTTTTATCATTATAATCAAGAAGACTATCATATTATGTTTTGGAGGAAGTAACATAGAAAGATCTAGGACCGTTAGCTCGCTACGCAAAATCCCTAGACTGAGAAGTTCGACTCGAACGATGGCTCGAGGTATATGAAAATGTAGAAAAGATGTGTCTTTATATATGCTAGTTAGAGATGCCTTATGATTATTTAAGATTTGTACCATGCATCTGTATAGAGTTTGTCAGTTCACATAGTTGCATCGTCATGGACAACTAGTGTTTAAAGTTTTTGATTACTCGAACGAATCTCTGGGGCATCGAGATCGTGTCAGCCTAGGAGGAACGAGAGTAGCTGTGCTGATTTACTAGCACTGGTAATTCAGAAAACATTAATTGAGATCGTTACCCGCATTAGAAGAATCCCCGTCTAACCAAACTACACTCCATGATGGCTTATGATGCCAGTGGGCCTTTATATAGAGTTTGTCTGCATGCTAACGTCAATCTACTTGCAGGTTTATCAGATCGTTTATAGAGTCAAATACACTATACATTATATATTTATTAAGCCTAATGATTGTATTCTACAAAGACTCACTTATAGCACATTGAGTATTGATTTTGATTAATATTATATATAACTGACAAGGAAGCATGGATAGTAAGTAGTGGTAGCTTGAACTCTATTATGTGACACTTATGTGCCTGTGACACAAGTATTACTTTATATTATTCTGTGCCATGTAACTGATCCTAAGGCAAAATTAGAAAGACTGCCAAAGTTTGCTTGCACTCACGTAATTTGTTGAGTTGCTGAGTGGCCACTCACCAGTGCATTTCTATGTATTGATCCCCTACCAGTGCTTTATAGGGAGAAGTTTGCTTGGACATGCTGAGGTGTTGGAGCTCGATTGACACTTGTAGCTATTCAATATATGAGATCTTTTCATTTTATATAGAGGACATAATGTATGGAACATCATTGGTTGTGTAGTTCTCGAGTTATAAGCCTTGTGGCATGATTTATTATATTAAAAAAGAGAGAGTTAGTGTGTTTGTAAGCGAGTTGTTCTTGTCTTCGAGCCCTTGTCATTTCATTCATAAACCACTAAAGAGAATCATTCTTTTGCATATGTTATGCCTGTTCAACATTTCTTCTTAGTATTTTCTATTGCGATGACTACGTATTCTTTTGTATATTTTGTACAAGTGCAATTTAGACTTGTACGACATCATGTCCAATGACGACTTTCAATCTTACGGGATTGTGATGTAATACTTTGGTATTAAAGTATGGCTTTATGTCCTTGAACCCTCAAATTGACTTCTTTAACTCCGATGTTACTTTCGTAATCTAAGTCTTTGACTCTTTCTCAACATCCCACTAGGTGTTCCATACAATACATCTTGATATGTTATGGACTATTTGTCATGTGGGTATTTTTTTGATCAGGAATAGCTTTGTAGAGCCAGCAGTGGGTTCAAGTTGTTTTTGGGGCAGGATGTTGGTTTGAGTAGTCAGGTATTTGGATGGGAATATTTTCGGATGAGAGTAAGTTGGATTTGGTTCAGTTTTTTTGGAATGAGTATGATGTTATCCGTAGTTGTGCTGTAGTATGTTGTTAATTTGAAAGGAATGTGCTTGGATTTTAAGGAATGGAATGAGATGTTCGAGTGGATTTATTTATTTTAATTTGGAGGAATATTGGTATCAGCGTGGCTTGATCCTGAATATTGTTTTGGTTAGCCCGGATTATACTTGATTGACTGAGGATTTGGATTATTGATTCTATCTTATAATAGATGGGATATTGCAAAGCCTCAATTAGTGTTTTGTTGGTTGATATGATTTTAATGTATCATATAAGATTGGTTTGGACAATTGGGAATGGATTGTGCAAGATTTAGATTATATTGGATAAGGATTTAGAAGTGCAAAATGGACGGCTTCGTCGAGGAAATCAATTTGGATCTTGTATGAAATTATGGATTGCATTGAGTGGGATAAGTTTGGAATTAAGTAAGAAGACTTGATGGCGTGATAGGAAGTTCGTTTGAAGATATGAGAATGACTCTAAGATTTGAGATTTGTATTGCTCGATGAACTGGAATAGACTATAACTGGTTGATCTTGAATATGGATAAGATGATTTTAGATCTAGTTCGAAAAATATCTTTGGATGAAACAAAAATTTAGTAGAGAATGTATGTTTCTTGGTTATGTGTAAGTCAGAGGATATCAAAGTGTACCACAGAGTGATAGACATTGGCTCGAGTATATTAGGATTCAGATACCGATGATTGTGTCGTATATTTAATATTTGAATTTTGCTATCTTGATGGATGATAACTGATGGACTATTAGTAGATCGAATGATGGGAGTCAAAGTTTCAGATGACTTGGTTGAAGTGACTATGAGCATGACTGGTGACTATGAGCATGACTAGATGGATATTATTTAAACTTGGTTCAGTGAATATTGAAATTCTTGGTGATTAATCATTGACTCGGTGTAACAAGATTGATGGCTTAGAAGAATTTTGCAAGTCAATCAATATCTTGGATGGATGGAATAAATATGCAAAATTGAAGCGATTGATAATTTTGAGAATTATCTTAACTTGCTGATTAATATTAACTTAGTTTGATGACATAAGTGAGTGGGATGCATGGATCGAGGACGAGCATGATTGGTATTATAAATATGCGATGAGTGGTGGATTTGCGATCGAGAATTTATAACTTGAGATCCGTAGTTTAGAGTTATGACTTTGATTTTGTGCTGAGTTATGCAAATTTGGAATGATACAAATTTGGGGACTTATATTATAAGAGTTACTTAGATTTATGTTGTTGAACATATTATAATCAAGGATGATTGTTGGAATGGATCTACCTAGGATGGCTTTGTTAGATAGACTCCGACCCTTAAACTTTGAGGATGTCGATATTGGTAGGATGATCTTTGCTGGATGTTAGATGTTGAGTGAGAGAGATAGGTTTAATATGCTATATTGTTGACTATGGTTTGACTCTATAATTTGGGGTAAGTACAGTAAACTTGGTTGCGTATTGGAGATGGTGATCTTGATATCTGACTATAGTCTGGTGAGCTAGACTAATAGTTACACAGACATCTTAATATTGAGTAACAGGATCAGTTTGATTGAATTAAGAAGAGTCGCCTAGCTAGACTAGTGTCGGGGTAGCATGATTGAGAGAATAGGCTTGGATGTGATCCGATCCTTAGGAGTTCTTAGATGGATTGTTACGATTAGAATGACATATTGTATTTGTGTTTTTGGTGGCTAGGTCATTTAAAGTTGGATTGATTATTCGAATTGAAGAACGATATGATATCTAGGACTTGTCGGAGTAATTGATTATTGTTTGATTGTTTTATTGGAATTTTACTTAAGTGGAGGTGACAGATGAAATTTCGGTTGAAGAATTAGATTATGATTCAAAATTGTGTGCTTGGATGAAGTGATTGATGATAGTACAATCCTTGGATGTAAATTGACTTGGATTTGGATTGATCTTAGTTGAGGTAATATTATGGATCATATAGGCTGGAATACATGGAAATCGATCGCATCGTTGTCAGCAATTGATTAGAAGAATTAGTTGCTGAATCACGTAACAGATTAAATTGTTGGTTCGTGGTTTCATGTTGTTAGAGGAAAGTCACAAGAAAAAGGAATACAGGTTTTGATATATTACAAGTGAGAGATGAATTAAAATTGTTCCTTGTGGAATAAATGTAGACGAATTATACTTGATTAGACTTAGACGATGTTATCAGAATTGAGATCATGTTTGGAAAGAGTTTGAATTGACAGTTGCATAGAAAGTGATTCAAAATTGGTTAGTTGTCTTTTGGATTGCAAAATTCTTGAAAGACATAATATGGATCGACCCAATAGTAATTTCAGAGATAGTGGAAGTTTGCTAAGTTGATTATTGATCCGTTTGTGATTGAAGATTTGATGTAGTCATGTTAGATGATCGGTTGGTATTTAAAATTGATCTCTTAATAATTGAATTGGTTTGGTGAGATGTAACACTTGGTTTTTATTTGGTGATATTAGTTGATTTCAGGCTACGTTTGTTGGATTGAGTAGATTGATGTATAGTTCTTGGGTGGGTTTGCTCTAATTCTATGTTTGGTCCCTTGGAGTCGTGAGCATTAGCTATCATGTGAGTTTGCTCAGTATAGTTCTGCACGAGGCACATTATTGCAAAGGTAGAGTGACCTTGCATTGTTTGAAGAATGAAGGAAAGTTGTGTTTGATCGATCTCTGATTTTATGCAAGGCGTGTTCAAGTTGGATATTGAGATGGTTCATTGAGTTTTTCATGTTTAGCTATTTGGCTATTATTGGTGCAACTTCTTCTAGAGTAGGCTTGGGATTAAGTATAGAGAATTATGCAAGCATATTGGTGGGTGTAGTGAGATTGTGCAAGTGTTGATCAGATTTGGAAGTCACTGATTGTTTGGTATTAGTTTAACTTGTTTTGATAGTCTTGATACCATGGTGTCAGCATTAGAGTTTGAGTAGCAGTTTTCTTAGGTGTAGTTGGTGCAGTTGGGTGAGTTTGTTCTCAGAAGTTTCGAGAATGGAACTTTTTCTAAGTGGGTTATTATGTAATGCCCCACTCTGCTTGGTGCCTTGAGATGGTTCGTTGGTGAAGTAAAGTTTGGTTCGGGGCAATTTTAGAGGTTTTTGCAGACTTCTGCTTGATCGAAACAGTCATGTGCTTCCTCATGTGGGTGGTTTTGGTGAAGCTTTCTTTAATTTACCTTCACACATAATACAAAGTATGTTACCTGTTTAGTTTGTTTTGTTATAAGTTGATGCTTGTTAATAAAAGAACAAAACCCACATAGATAAGAGAGTAATCCCATTCTGTATCATAATGTATAGAATATAAAATATTAACATGTCTTAGTAGATAGAATTTTATGCTACTACTATAGAAATAGGCTCTGTATTGTTGACATAGATTTATGTAGCATACACAACTTTATCGTATCACATGGATTATTTAATTTTCTACTATATAACTGACTTACGTACTGTTGCAATAACTTATCACATGGATTATAACATTGTTATAAATCATTATATAGAATGTTGTATTATCATTATAGTTGGGAAGACTATCATATTATGTTTCATAGGTAGTAAAGTAAAAAGATTGGGGACCGTTAGGTCACCAAGGCAGTATCCCTAGACTGGTAGTTTGACTTAAGCGGTGGCTTGAGGTATATGAAAATGTAGAAATGATGTGTCTTTGAATATGCTAGTTTGAGATGCCTTATGATTATTTTCGTTTTGCACCATGCATGTATGTAGAGTCTGTCTGTTCACATAGTTGCATCGTCATGGATAACTTGTGCAAAAGGTTTTTGGTTCCTAGAATGAATCTCTGGTTCACCAGGATCGTGTCGGCCTAGGAGGACCCATGGTAGCTGTATTGATGTAGCACTTGTATTATAGGAACTTTCAGTGCGACTCGATACCCACGTTGAAGAATCGTATTCTAACCAAGCTACAGTCCAAAATGGCTTGTTCTAGTGTCCTTCATATAGAGTTAGTTTGTATGATAATGTCAATCTGCTTATAGGTCTATCGGGTCGTTTACAGAGTCAGGTTGTCATAACCCATACCCGATGTATGGGCATGAGTACGAGACAACTTCCAGCCTACGCCGCAATATCGGCGGTAGAATACTGTCTAGGTCTATTATACTAACTAACAATATAAATATCAAAACCTGTCAAGATATCTCAACTCCAGACGGAGGACAAATAATGATAATATTTATACTCAATCACAATGACTAAAAGGAAGATAAATGGCACGATAAAGATAATGACATGATATGAAATATCCATGAGTCTAACATAAAATAATACAAGTCCACAATGAGTCTAAGAGTCATCTATCTCCAATAACTACAGTCTCAAAATAATAACATGTCAGAGTCATAAGGCTGGAGATAAATCCAGTACAATCTAGTCTAATTGAGTCGCTAATAAAGCCTCCTCAACTTGAGCTAAACCCTCATGAATTAGTATCTTCTGGTCTACATCTACTACATAATGTGGGCCGTAGTAGATAGGACAACCGTTATCTAAATTTTTTGGAAAAAATATATCCAGTCAAGATTGAAGCGAAGTACATCTCTAATAACAGTTCCAAAAAAAATGATAAAGACTAGTAGCAGTAAATAGAGAGAATATACAAGGAAAGCGGCATGTACATGAACATAGAAAGATATAAGTAAAAATTAAAAATGAGCGTAAGAGCAAGAGAATAGGATATATCATGTACAAGAATTAAGAAAATACTATCTATGTGAGTGAGCACTAGTTTAAACATGTGATCAGCTTGGGAACTTGATACAAGGGTTTATGGCCTGGTTAATCATAGTGTAGTGTATGAATAACACTATTCAAGGTTCAAGACTTGATGCAAGGAGGGTATTGATCACATATCTATGCTAAAACTCCCCACCACCGACTAGTATCGTAGATCCAACCATGGCACGTTACGACACAGGATTCTCTGAAGAGGTCACGAGCCTTCGCAGGGATCGGTGTCCACACAATGCACAAGAACAACAACAAGACTTGCACAAGATACACCAAGATATACAAGAAATAACATCTCATGCTAGACAATACCAATCCGTGTAACCAATGTGTCAAGAAATCATGAATATCTACACTAATTAAAAGAAATATAAAAGTTATCATAAAATAGAAAATTATTAGAGAATATACTCATCTGAGATCCGGTGTGAAGTATCAACAGTATCCGATACGATGCCTCGAAGACCTAATATGGAATATCAATGTCAATTTGGTATTTTGGAGTGGTAATCATTGATATCTAAATTAAAATATAATTTCTAGATCAATTCTAGGTCGTGGAAGTCAAACTAGGCCAAATCTAGATTAACACAGTCAAACTAGATCATTTCCTAATTTATAGGTTGATTTTACCTATTTACAAGGTTTATAAAGTTATACTAGATCTTAACAAGTCACTATTTGATTTTTAGGTACTAACTAGGTCAAACTAGTCACTACTAGTTAATACTAGGCCAATACTAGGTTTCTAGACTATACTAATAAGTTTTCTAGCATATATTGCCCTAGTATATACTTCTACCTATAATTTCTAGTAATACCTTAGCCTATAGCTATTTACCTTATCCCGTATCATGGTATCTTAATTCGTATCACATATTTATCTAATATCTTAGTCCGTATCTCAAATACCTTAACTATTCGTTAATACCTTAGTTCTAGGGTCAAGGGTAAACTAGATTTTCTAGTCCGTACTAGTCAATACCTTATTTCTAAGTCCATACCTTGAAGGTATTAGCCATACTAGTTAATATTACCAAGTATCAATACATATATCTTACATCTCTACTAGTTACCTACTATCTAGGATTACCTTAGCCAATTTATCCTTTATATATCCATGGATGTACCAAATGCCTATTACATATATCATTGTCTTTACCTATCCATAACATATTCCAATATATCATTTACCCATATCTAAATATTTATCCTTTACCTATATAATATACATATATCCATATATTCGACTATGGACCCATATTGCTAACCATTTACCCATTACTATACCCTCACACGTGTTTGTCTAAACTTACCTATGGTGCTAGGTTACTTTCTTACTCATATACTATATATATATATATATATATATATATATATATATATATATATATATATATTTTATATGGATATATATATATATATAAAAAAATAAAAAAAAAAAAAAAAAAAATATATATATATATATATATATATATATATATATATATATATATATATATATATATATATATATATATATATATATATATATATATATATATCCATATAAAATATATATATATATATATATATATATATATTTTTTTTTTTTTATATATATATATATATATCCAAAAAAAAAAAAAATATATATATATATATATATATATCCAAAAATATATATATATATATATATATATATATATATATATATATATATATATATATATCCATATACTCTACATGTTATAGTACACCAAAATAACCATGTACCATATCCACATGGTATAATATACCTCTTATACTATACATATAAATATATATCTATATTTTTATGTATCCTATAATATTGGTATCTGTATGATACCTAAATAAAATATATATAATATTGTACCCTTACTATTCTATACATATCAATGACTTACCTTGCTACTAATGTTTTTACCTTTACCCTCAGAATTACTTTAACTTCCTATACATATACATATACACCTATATATACGTATATAGATAGCATATCCTTAGGATACCATGTTCTACCTAATACTTGACATACCCTATACCATGATATGTCATGATACCTTAATTTATTAAGTATCACACATTTTACACCATATCTTGGCTACCTTACCTATACCCTATGTAGCATAACATGTATTCTAGTATCTTATTTCTATATGTACATATACCTATAGATATTTACCTTCGATCTTTGATACATATATGTATAAATATGTATCCTATGTTACCTACAATTGATACCAAGATATCTATCTCCTTATCCTATAACATGTATAGCTATAGATTATAGCAATATGTTTACCTATATACCTATATATCAATATATCCTTATATTCCATTACCTATCCAAATTACCCTAGGATACCCTATGCTTACCATATTCTACCAATCATACACGCATGAACTCACTCATCCTACTCGTGGCATTGACATATTGATATTATCTATTACCTAGTTCTAATAACTAATATATTAGTATCTTGATTAATACCTTATACTCCTAGATACTTATCCAACTAACTCTAATACTAATACTTGATACCAAATATGATACCTTACTCAAGTCACAAAACTCACTTATCCTTACTCATGATACTTGAGTGTCATGATACCAATATCCTCATGGTACCCAAGTATCATACTAGTACCTTACCCAAAACTTTAATACCTTGACACATAACTTATCTATACTTGGCCGACATGATAACTACTTGTATCAACACTAACACAAACTAACTAACACATATTACCTAACAATAATATATATGTACTATATTATACATATACTTGACAACCTATGATACCTACATTCACTTAATATTCGTACTACTTAGGCTCATAGGATATACAAAATGTCTATGTCGTATAGTCAGTTTTCTATTTAAAACTAATATTGTACCTATTAGACCTATTCACTAAATTCGAGGATTAAAGTATGTCGTAGCCCTTCGTATCAGCTTTCCGAAACTTCTAACGGATTGCAATTTTGTTTTCGGAAGCTCCCAAAATCGCGAAAAGACCGAAACTCGTTCGTCTTTCGTACACCTGACACTCAAACAGTTTTACAGAAAGTTCCATAACAAATTTGGCTTATTAATATATATTTGGAAAGCTAACTTCGATAAGGTTCTTTTAAAAAATAGAAGATTAGTCGGAGTCCAGAGCTACGAGTTATGACATTTCTAAGTTGCTATGACTACTAAAAACGATGATAAATATTATGACGAATTTGGGTTGTTTTGGACAAAAGAACACATGTATACACCCAAATCTAACCGTGTGTATCATGAGATACCATGACACAATACCATGTATCCTATTTAGGACACATACACCCAATTATGACTCGAAAAGGACACAAAATCCCTTTGGGAACACGTATCGAACACTTGGTAGTCACAAATTCGAATTTCCCCTAATTTAGCCACAAAACTCATATAACTATTACTATAAGGCCTTCTAGTACCTAGTTATTCTCCCTAAGGGTGGTCCTTAGCTATGGATGGGTCCCTATAGATTTATTATGATAAATTAATAATAAAATTGATGGGAATAGGAATTTATACCTATTGGGGGATGGATTCCCAATGAAGCTCCTCCAAAGGACACAAAATCAAGGATGGACACACTCCTCCTAGCAAAGCTCTCCTCCAATGTCCTCTTTGCTATTCCAAACTCCTATGCCTCCATGGAGATTTAATTGATTGGAAATGGAAAGATTTGATTAGGGTTTGGTAGGGGTTTGGAGAAATTTGGGAAGAGATAATTTTGTAAAAGAAGGAGGCTAATGAATGAACAAATAAAATGAGTAAACCCTAATAAAAATATGGCTCTTATAGTAGGATTTGGGTCATGATAAATATCAAATTTGGCCCTGTCCATTTGTCATGAATGGAATCTAATTAACTAAAGGAAGGAATCTCTACAACTAAAAGGAATTTTCCTTTCATGACAACTTAATTAATTCTAATTGCTAAGGTCATGACTAACAATAATTAGCACTAGCACTTGCAAAATCTAATTGGTTAGCCACTAACTGGCATTAATATAATTCTAGGCAACCACTAATAAAAAATAATGTATATAAAAAATAATCAACCTAAAAAATTACCAAAATATCCCTACGTTGGAAAGTAGTAGTTACACAGGTGCACTACACACTGTATATTTATTGAGCCCAAGTTTGTCTTCTGTAGACACACACTTGGGACACATTAAGTATAGATTTTGATTATATGTAACTGACATGAAAGGATGGATGGTAAGTAGGGGTAAATTCAACTCTGGTTGTGTGACGCTTATATGCTTATGACACAAGTATTGCTTTATATTATTCTATACCTTGTAACTGATTCTAAGACAAGACTAGAAATACCACCTAAGTTTGCTTGCACTCACATAAAGAACGTGTTTGTTCTTTTGAGTGGGCAAAAGGCTACTCACTAGTGTATTTCTATGTACTGATCCCCACCAGTTCTTTGTATGGCAGAGTTTGCTTGGACGCACTGCGGTATTGAAGCTCGGTTAGCAGCTTGTAACATTTCAGTATAGGAGATCTTTTCTTTGTATTGACATAATGTATGGAACGAAGTTGGTTGTATAGTTCTAGAGTTATAAGCCTTATGGCATGATTCATTTTATTGAGAGAGGGGTGACTCTGTATCATAGTTGTTCAATCGATAGTTTTGGTTCTTATCTTATACAAATGCAATTTAGACTTGTACGGTATCACGCCCAGTGATGAATTTCGGTCCTACGGAATCGGGGCGTGACATTTGGTATTGACATTTTGATTGAGCAAAATGATGGACATGAAGCCAATTTCTATTGTCAACATGAACGACATGAATTATAATTATTGGAGCAGAAATATGAAGGATCTACTTTTCATCATGAAGTTACATGTATCGATGTTTTATTACAAGAATGACAACGATAAATCAGAGGAAGACTAGCCATTCAAGCATAAACAAGTCTGTGGTTATATTAGACAGTTCAAAGGTGTAAATATTTTATAATCGCATCGCAAACATTGACCATACCAAAATATAATAGGAAAATGGAGTCCTTATATACGCAAAGAAAACCAACACCAATTAACTATTTCTAATCCAACAGATTATGGGTCTGAGGTACAAGGACGTTACGTCGAATACAAATCATTTGGATGAGTTCTAGGGTGTGGTTGATCAACTGTTAGGTATGGGGGTCAAATTTGAAGACAAATATTAGGACTTTGGTTATTGGGTACTAAACCAGACTTGTCGAAAACTGCATGAGTGTCTATAATCACTTTTTGTCACAATGGTACCATGACTCTAGAGTTTTCCAAAAGTGTGACGTTGAACAAGGAGATGTGGATAAAATCTTTGGGAACATCTTCTTTGTTATAGTTCGAGGCATTGATGTGAGATTTAATGACCCGCTCCGCCCTAGCGGAATGCCGATTCAAACAGCAAGTGCAACAACTTAAATGAATCATTGGCTCAAAGAGTTTCTTCAACCCGATGAAGGATCGATGCGAATCGACGCAAGTGTTAATTTGTTCCGAGAGAAACCATTGAGTCGGTTCGAAGATTCTAAGAAATCGAATCGATGCAACGCACAAGTCAAATTTGAAGAAATATTGACTTTAATTGATTTCGTGTGCAGGCTACGCTATTATGCTGAGTGATAAGAGGTACAGGATACGCTTTTACTGAGTGATAAGAGGTCGGCATTTTGCCTTATTCACAAAAATGTCCGCAAAACCAAAAAATTACCTTACAATGAACTAAGGCAAAGTCAATGGACTTGACCCTTCAGAAGAATCCAGACTTAGACTTTCGAAGGCGCGCTCAGAGTCTCGCTCGGCCAATGCGATCATCGCTAAAGTGTGTGGATCCGATGACCCTATCTTTGCTTAGCCTAGACACATAATAATTCGGACAATATTGCTAGAATCGCTAGGCGATAACTCCCTGCATGCTAATAAAATGACTCAACACATCTAGCTAAGAAAATAATCCCATCTTGCATGGTTGTGTAGAACATGGAAAGGAACTTGGAAAGTTACTTGAACCTCGCACCGCACTCCACGCTCGTGCAAAGGCACAACTTACTTTTGAGTAGAATTATCTATGCGTTAACTCATGAACGAAATACTTGTCACTTAGAATGTACTACAACTTGAAGCACTAAACAATAAATGGTTAACTGAAATGAGGCAGGAAGACTATAAAATAGTCATTCCAAGTAGAGTAATAGAAACATCGAAAGGCTTCAGGACCGTTGGGTCGCCAAGGCGGTTCCCGTACAGGGTGCTGCATAATGAATGAATGAATGAACGAATGAACGAATGAATAAGTGAATGAATGTATGAATAAATGATCGAATAAGTGAATAAATGAAAGAAAAGGCATAAAAGAAGAGAAAAATGATTAGCGACAGGTATGACGGGGACGTGCAACAAGGCTCGCTACCCACGCTGCATGGATGTCGTCGCAAACCTAATCGGTAATCGACTATGGTCAAAGACAGCCTATGGCTCAAAGACAGCCCGTTAAGTTAAAAATGATAAGACAATACGAAATGGTCGTGGACAACTCGTGCATGAGAGAAAGAAGTGAATAAGGATTCCAAGGCAACGATCAACGACATCATGGTTGGCCTAGGCAGAATCATGGCTTACGGGCGGCTTGTATGAGGGCTTGGTCAACATAAGAGGCGTAAGTCGGGTATTGTCTGGCCTATCAGGGTGTACCAGCCATCACCGGCTGATAGGGAACCATGATACCAAGATGAGTAGTCCAAATGACTTGTGGTGCCAGCGACCGGTGCATATATATTAAGTTGGCTCGATTGCGGTAATCCGCGTGCGAGACCTTACATTAAAATAAGTAATCTGTAAAATCTGAACAACTGAGCAACTGAATAAAACATATCCGAACAAACTTGAGATCAAAACATCTTAAAAAAATATGAGTACCTGAATGAAACGCAACTGAACAAATTTTAAGTATGACACATCTTGGCATCTTAAGTACATCATTCACCGAGACAGATAAACATGTTTGGTAATGATAGCGAGTGGCCAAGCTAGCCTCCCCACCAGTGCATAACAATGTACGGATAACCACATAGATTGTTTGCAGCCTGCGGAAGAACCTCATTGGGTGCGAAGACTTTCCTCGAACGTGCTAAGGCGCGGAGCTAACTCTGGAGCCTTGGAGCATTGTAAAGGAACTGAAGCACCATATACAGGACATAATGTATCGAAATATCGCCATAAATTATTCCATCTTGTAAGCCACTTGGCACGCCTTTTAAGTTTTAGAGAGAGAAAGCTTTAGCGAATTGTAATCTTGGCCTAGCGTCACTTGTAATACTTCTTGAATATCAATAAAAACTATTGAGTTGTTTCAATTTGTGTTCATTTACTTTCCCCTGCAAATGGGGACACTCTGTGCGACCTTGTGGCCTAGCTTTAATCGGCTGTTTCTGGACTTGGCCTTATACGAGCGGAACCTAGGCTCGTACGACATCACACCTTAGCGAGGACGATCGCTCCTCCGGGAGTGGGGTGTGACATTTTGGTATTCAAAGTACGGATTTACGTCCTTGGACTTTATTTTGATTCTCTCAGTTTTAAAAGCTCGATTGTGGATAAAAGAAGTGTAGGCGCTCTCCCATTGTGCCTTGGGATGTTCCATACAATAAGTCTAATATTTTCAAAAGGTCGTTCAAGTATTTGGTTGAACGGGATTGATATGCGAAGGCCTTATGTCGAACTGTATTAGACTTGAATTGAAAGGAAACCATGCTAAAGTTAGCAAGTTGTGTGCATGTCTGAATGACCTTATGCTGACAATTGCGAACAAGTGTACGAGACCGAAGTATAGTTTGAATGGGATGGCTATGCATACAGCCTTTTGGCTAAGTTGTGCCGAGTATCCCGCAACTAGACCTTCTGGTGCGAACGAGTTTGCGAGCGAGATTGACTATCGCTCGAGACAAGAATAAGTTAGACTTATAGTCTATATCAATAGAACGCTATCGGACCAACGCTAAGACGAACACGGGAAATGGTTCTTAGATTTTGAGGAACGGACGAACGTATATTTGAACGTGTCGATTGTGAATCGAATGATCTTTTCGAGGATTTGTGGAATGACTTGACCCCGAGTGGTGTATGCAATAGTCTCAAGGAAGAATAAGAGTAAGTATTGACGATTAGTCGAGTGGCTTGAACCCTGAGTGGTGTATAGACCATCTTGAAAATTGTTCGAGCGAAATTAAGGATTTACGGATAGCAACGAGTGTATCAGCAAGCGATGTTATCGCGCAAAGCCTTAGAACAAGTAACGCTTAGATGGTCATAATTTTGAGAGTCTCAAACGAGATATCGTTCGGACGATTGTGAATGTGTAGTGCAAGTTACAAAACAGTTGAATAGAGATTCAAAACGATAAATAAATGGAGGTCTTGGTCGAAAAAACTTAGTAGATCGTACACGCGATTTCGAATTTAGTCGAATAGATTAAAACTTTAGTTGATGTGAAATACTCATATAGATGAGATTGAAAATAGCTCGACTGAAAGATAACGTACATGAATATTGGTTTGAAGATACGAAGAATGACTAAGGATTTAGAATGGATGTTGCTCAATGAATTGAGTTAGCATGGAATATTGCGAATTGAGTGTAAACCCACAAAATTTTCGAGGATTTTTTTGTTTATATTTTTAGCCACTTAACTAGCACATTAGCTATAAGCATCACTAGATTGTGAAAATAATATTCTGTTCATTAAGTGCCTTGACTAGCACATTAGCTATAAGCATCACCAGATTTATGTATTGTAATATTTTGTTCATTAAAATTATCAAAATCATGTCTTGGTTATCTTTTAAATGTTTTAATATTTATTTATTTATCTATTTATTTAGTTTTTCTTGAAAGGATTTGAAAATTTATATATATTTGTGAAAATAATACTAGTAGTAACATGCACTTCCCCTAAATTATGATACCCTATTATTTATAGTGATTATTATTATTATTATTATTAATATTAATATTATTATTATTATTATTATTATTGTTATTGTTATTGTTATTATTATTGTTGTTATTATTATTATTATTATTATTATTATTATTATTATTTTATTATATATATATATATATATATATAAATATATATATATATATATATAAATATATATATATATATATATATATATATATATATATATATATATATATATATATATATATATATATATATATATATATATATATATATATATATATAAAATTTATATATATATATATATATATATATATATATATATATGAGTAAATACCTCTATATGAGTAAATATCTCTATACAAGAAAAATGCTACATGCATGTACAAGTTATGTATGAATAATTTAGAAAGATATTTTTATTATTTTTGAAAAATTATTAAGGGTTCTTTATTTTAAATTTTATAACCCTTTTATAATTATGGATAGCCTGCTTTTTAATCGAAGATTTTGTTTAATTGCCATGTTATAATTATAAAAGGTAATGTTGGTATAAAATTATTGTTCATATATTTTAAGGAAATTTTTTATATATTTATTTAGATTTTTGTCCATATATATATGCATATATATATATATGTTAATTTATGCTTTAAGAAAAAAAAAGAAAAAAAAAAGTAATATACACCTTCCCTTCCCCACAGTACATACTGTTCCTGAGCAGTAAAAAAAAAACTTTCCCGAGCCGCAAGACTCTGTGAAACGTGAATTTTAGAGGTTTCAAATTCGATCAAATACTGATCAAATCTTTACCCAATTTTTCTGGTATAATCCCTGATAGATTCTCTTCCATCTACGAAAAACAATCAAATCTAAAACCTATCCAATTATACCAAAAATCCAATCAGAAACTGAGTATTATAGAATAACTGAAACTTGTCATTAGAGAGCTTTCGATGAGAAAAAAACTTGGAGAACTCTGCTCGTAGACTCAAATATTCTATCCCAGCATCTCCCAGGACCTGAGGTGACCTAGTCCCACCACCTAAAATCCTGCACCGACGCCTTGGTTGACCGACAGTCGCCGAAAACTGAGGGACAGAGCTCCTCTGTTTTGAAACCAAAACTAAGGTACGATATTGGGACTCAAATTTCTTTATGGTTACTCGAGTATTTTTGAATCTATAAATTCCCTTAGAGAGCTTGCATAACCATCTTACAATATCAGTAAATAGGTTTAGATGTAGTCGAGTGGCCTGCCCACAAAATCGACAAAAAAGTCGACAAAATCTATTGTCTCAACTGACAAAATTGGATTTCATGTGCCCCTGTTTGAAGAAATATTCTACCTAATCCAGTAAAAATTTGTTAAAACTTTCTGAACAAAATTTAAGACCACATATAGCTCTCTAATTCCTTTCTTTTATTTAAATTTTTCATCCTCTGTGATCAATTATTTTTGAAACCGAAGTTAGAGAAAAACAGTTTTTAAAAATAGAAGTTTTTAGAAAAATTTGCCGATACGGTGTGCGTCCCGACAAACCAGACAACATGGTCCTGTACTATACACATCGAAAGGCGTTTATGGATGTTGCCGACGTGTAGAAACTGACGGAACTCGATTTCGTTGCGTGTGCACGACGAAATCAATACGTATCCGTCAAGATACCCCCATATCGACACTTTGCAAACTAGCACATAACTTCGTGCACGTTCGTCGGTTCGAGACAAAAATTATGCCAGCAGGACCGAATCATTTTTTTGGTCCTGTATGCCAAGTTTGGTCTGAATCGGAGAAGGTCGACCGAAATACCTTTTTGGCGGGCCCGCAACCCGATCCAATGGACGAATTTGTGCACGGCCCGCCGGAATCCAACTTTGGACATACAGTTGGGTTCCTCTCCTCAAACCGGATCCCTAGACATATAGTTTGATGACTTTAGAGACCGTAGATACTGGCACGCATTTCGGTGCAAAACGGGTCCAACGGAGGATATCGTTTTGACCCGAAATTACAATTTTGCCCCTGTTCTAGAATTTGACTTTCAGACAGGCATTTCCTAGATATATCTTTTATATCAAACCCGTTCGTGATATTTATTTCAGCATCCGGAGCTCTTGTCGATTTTGACTTTCGTGCGACAATTCTGATTATTGGATTAATTTTGCTGCTTCTCACACCACACCAGACGTAATACCAGGCAAGATACCCTGCCATTAGCTGTTTATTTTACTTTAGCTCATATTCATGTATTTATTCATTATTTATTTTTTTGTAAAATAAACTGTGCTACACTGTCATGATTAGATAGATTTTACTATGTAGTTCTATTTCCCGTACTTAGTATCTTTATGCATATCAACCTTAGATTTAAGGGACCACCCTTGTTGTGTTGCATTCAGAAGGCCTTGACACATTTTTGCCACGAAGTCGCGAGCCGCATATAGAACTCGGACATACGTGACTGGCTAGCCACCAGTACGTATAAGCTGTGCGATAAGGTTTAACCGCTAATAGTGTTGCATGATTAGTTTGACTTAGCGGTTAATAGATGTTATGTGTTGTGGATACAACATAGTAGTCATGGGGCGGAGAGGACAATACCTTAGCGTATGGGCTACTATATACTTTACCTTTTATAACCCGTGAGCTCCGTCGGAGATGCGGGTGAGATTACCCATGATTATTGACGGCCACTGACGTTCTGCGGAACGTTATGCTCTTATTGATTGGGCCTTTGGTGTCCCAAGGGAGGACCATGCCGATCCCATTTTAGCTAGGGACTATGCATTGGAGGTTATTCTTAAAACTGCATTCACTTAGACTGGTTAGGCACCCTTATCCGTTAGGTATGAGTACTCTTGGCTTGGGTACTTGTATCTGACCGTGACTTGAAACAATAACTTGTCGTGAATTAGTTCGACACATCTTGTCCTTGTTTGGTTGTAGGTGTGGCTTACTACTCCGATGAGAAGGTATTGAACCTTGTTGTGGTCCGGATACCATATTGGATTTGTGACTTGGAAAGATACTTCATCGTGGGTTAGTGTGCCATCTTCTGTCCTTGTTTGGTTGGGGGGATGGTACACTAATCCAAATGGTGAGGTATTGGACCATGTTATGATCCGATCTTAATTATTATTATTGAGCAGTTATATTCAGTTTATATGGTATGATATTGTGTATCTTGTTACGTCCCTCTGAGGACCTGGTTATCTCTCCAGGTGTGTGCTCTTGTCTTTCGCAGGTGTTCTAGCCGTGGCCGTGATTATCTCTATTTCTTCGAGGATGATTGCACTTTGATCATCTTTGCTTCGCTCGCCAAACACTTTCTTTTGTTATGTATTCTCTATCTTTTAAAATAGTTGGTAGTGGATTTGTCTCCGCCCAACATCTTGTATAAATACATTTCATAGTTGATTATATGGTATCTTTTATTCCTTTATTTTATGGATGAGATTAGTTAGTCTTGGTTTTACTACATTTACAGCTTATGTATACATAAGAGGATTCTATATATTGGGGTATACTTCGTATGTATGCAGCTGGCATGTCTACGTACTTAGTCCTAAGTATTTTGGGACTGGGGCGTTACATATTTTTGTGGTGGCCCATGCTTGTCGTTTCAATTACGTTATTGTATCGTGCGGGCCTGCAGTATAGGATTAGAGTCGAGGATCTCATCCACATACTTGACCTCCTATCTCGATTCCATCTTCGAACTCTCACTTGACTCATTGATTGCATCTTGCTTGATCCCTTCTACCGTCAATCTTATCCTTCCTTTGTGCTTGGTAGCGGTTAGAAAAAGGACTGGTGGGCCTCATTGGTTCACTTATACTTTTAGTTGAACTTTTATAAGTTGGGTAGAGTGCCTCACAACCTAGTATTCTTTTCATCCTTATGACCCATTATAGAGGATAGTACTTGGACTACCTAGACTATAAATCCTTAGAGGACCATACCTCATTTCATCGACCAAAGCCTTAGCCAAGAAGACTGTAGGACGACTGTATAGGCAGGAACACTGGACAAGACTTAGATTCTTAAGTAACTTGGACTATTCATATTTCTTTCTATCATTATCTTCTGTGCTTATAATTTTGAACTGTCTCAACTAATGCTGCTAGTATAGTCTATTTTTGCAAGCTTACCCTTTTATCAAGCTTGTTTCAAGACAAATATTATTTGGGCACGTCCACTAACATATTGTCTAATCAAAATCGATGCATGATGGTCTGATCAACCTAGTGCATTTGGTTCGCTCTTCTTATGATTACTCTACGTGGATTGAGATATAGTTGAACTTGTCCTTTATGGTCTCATCCACAACGGTCTTGACAAACTTCCTCTTTGAATTATTCAATCGCCCTTGAAACCCATATTTGCAAATTCGATCCCAACTCCCTCGAACTCTTATTTTTTTCGTCACCTATTTCGAAAAATAACGCTCGTAGACATGAAGTATTCTTCTATGGCCATGAAGGCTATATATACATAATCGTTCCATCTATTCGAAATCGGAGAACTATCTTCAACTTGATTCATATCTACTATATCACATTATGTCGTCTAGTATTCTTTTATAATCCAGAGTCGTTCTACAACATCACGACTTTGAAATTTTTTTCTCTAACCCCATTAAACCTAAAACCTTATCTTAGTTCTATAGAGTATAGATTGTAAGCCTTCTAAATTTTTAGGATTTATTAGGACTACTGATTGATAGGATAAGTTGGTTTCCATTAGGATTATAAATTAGTGCCTCATGAACACCCTCTTTCTATTTAGATCATTTGGTGTCACCTACCTTGACGTTGATATTCGAAGTACGAGACCAGCTGTCACCCTCCAACAAATTCCATATACAAGACCTAGAGGAGTCCACCTCCATTTAGGCATATCATGTTCCACTAAACCACGTCCCCTTGTACTCCATTTTCATGATACGACTTTTAGGACAAAAAGGCTAGCTATAACCCTTACCGTAATACCAATGTACTTCCGACCTCAATTAGAGATCCAACATCAACTCAAATCTTTCAACCTAATATATGGTTGTGATCTACTCGAAGTCCATTACACACATGCCACTAGTGTGCCACTCAATAGAGTTTTTATGTGCTACTTAAACACAAAAGTCACAGAAGGCACATTTTTTGGCTTAAGGAACCTAGTAACCCATCCTACTAACAATTAGCTCAACCACTCGAGTTGAAACTTATTCTAGGCTGCCCTCACCTAGTAGAAATGGTTCAAATTGATTTTAGGGATCTTGTCCAGCCAATATTGATTTAAATCCAAGATATAATTAATCAAAGATTGGTTCTAATTAAACTAATAAATCAGTTGTTCATAACATCCCCTCCTCTCCATATCACCTGATACCCTCTACTATTACTTTGACATTTGGAGCACAACACTAGATATTTCCTTCCAACAAGTTTTACCTTTATGAACTAGACGAGCCATTCTACACACATGACATACATGTCCCACACAAACACACCATCTTGAACCCCATTTCATTTACACCACATGTATAACACAGTTTCCTTAGAAAGAACCATAGATATCCATTTCGTCCCATTTGATGTTTAACCATGCAATATTAAGCCATTCCCTCAGTTGAACTGAATACCCATGATCCATGCAAGACTATGGACACCCCTCATTGTAGAATATGGTACCAGTTTGGGTTTCTGCTATAACTACCTCATCCATAATTTCAAAAATTGATTTATGATTTTATGTAGTTACTCTTCCTTCATATTCAGCCTCATTATATTTCTATTAATTGTTATATTAAGTTTTATTTTAATTTCGAGGACGAAATTTTTATAAGTTGGGTAGGATTTAAGCCCCCAAATTTTTTGAGGATTTTTGTTGTTTACATTTTTAGCCTCTTAAATAATTTATTTGAATTATTTTATTTATTTATAAATATAGTCTTAGTCATGCTTAGTTTTTGTTATGCACACTAACTAGACAACATGGCACGACTAGTGCAGTCAAGTGCCTTGACTAGCACATTAGCTATAAGCATCACTAGATTTATGTATTGTAATATTCTGTTCATTAAAATTATAAAAATCATATCTTGGTTATCTTTTAAAAGTTTTAATATTTATTATTTATCTATTTATTTAGTTTTCTTTGAAAGGATTTGAAAATTTATATATATTTGTGAAAATAATAGTAGTAGTAACATGCACTTTCCCTAAATTATGATACCCTATTATTTATGGTGATTATTATTATTATTATTATCATTATTATTAAGTATGGATAAATTATTTGGTAAATGATATATATATATATTTATATTTTTTTTTTTTTTGGTAAATATATATATATTTATATATATATATATATTTATATTTTTTTTGGTAAATATATATATATATTTATATATATATATTTATATATATATATATATATATATATATATATATATATATATATATATATATATATATATATATATATATATTTTAACCAAACAGCATTTTATTGAATGAAAAAAGTGGCTCTAAGCGAGCTTTACAAGTGCCAGGGTCCAAAATACTAGAAAACCCTGGAAGACAAAGTAGAAAATACGTAAAGGTAAAATT
Source organism: Iris pallida (assembly GCA_029216955.1). Taxonomy (NCBI): domain Eukaryota; kingdom Viridiplantae; phylum Streptophyta; class Magnoliopsida; order Asparagales; family Iridaceae; genus Iris; species Iris pallida. Next base: position 32,178,434 of record JANAVB010004800.1, on the reverse strand, counting down.
CGAAATTGCGCAAAATTTCTAAAACTGAAGACCTAGAGTCTGCCAGAAACGAAAGGAGCGGGTGTGGGCGCTCGGTCCTAGGGGGGAGGTGGGTGCCCACTGCCAGAGGAGGGGTTGATTTTTTTTTTTCTCGGAATTCAAAATTTGAAAAAGAAAATTCAAGTTTTGAAAAACCGCAAAGGGGGGGAGGGTTGGCCAGGCGAGCACCCCGAGACAGGGGCACGTGGCCCCATGGTGCGCGAGACCCAATGGCGCGGG
>JANAVB010004800.1:31983176-32173176 GCA_029216955.1 Iris pallida | reverse complement strand
TCAAAGATCGATGTACGATAACTCGGGGGTACTCCGATTCGATGAATGATGATCGTGTTAAAAGTTATTGTTTTGATGGATGCTATGTTTAGGATTTTGATAAAAATGAATGTTTGGATGAAAGGGAACCACAACGATGACGATCTTTTCTTGTACGAGTGCAACTCCAGCCTCGCTCATATATCACGTCGAATTAGGTACGATCATTCTGCGTGAGCACTAACATGGTGATTCATGTCCAGCAAAAATGATCAAACTCGGAAGATCAAGGCATAGCAATTTGGATTGCTTCGACTTGTGGTTTGAAGCGAAGGTGAATTCGAAGATTGTTCGGACTTGTGATTGAAGATTAAGTAAACTTGAGGATTGAGTAGACCCAATCTGCGTATCGAGAATGAATTAGTCTAGACCTAATGTTAGAGTTACATCCCGATGAGGACGATTATCTTACGAAAAAGTTGACATGGTGATTTCATGTCCACCGTAGATAATCAGACTCGTATGAGATTGGGGTGTAACATATTGTAATGCTAGACGACCTTATGATGGAATACGTAAATTGTGTTGAATGACTTAAATAATGTGGTATAAGAATTATGGTTTGGTGACAAATCGTATCATGGTGAAATTGACTTATAGGTGGATTATATTGAACATATTCGAAGAGATAGACTATACAAATTGCTAGTTTGGACGTACGATATTGATATGCTAGGATTTTGTTGAGCAACAGACTCAGACCCCGTACGAAGAATGACCTAATACGAATAGGATAAACACTGCTCGATGTTTAGAAATCCGATTAAGACGAACTTGGGTAGAGTATCCCGTACGAACGAACTATGGTTTGACCATAGGATTGGGATGAGCATCGTTCAACGACTTTGCATGATGAACCAAGAACTTGACTTGTAACTATGACCTTGTGAGCTGACCGAGCGGATAGGTGGACAACCCTATGCCGAGTGATTGAACTTGTGTGACCGACTTTAGAGTATCGTTCGGACAGACGATAAATCTAGGGCAACAAGACTTAGAGTTAGGACGTAGAACTGGGTGTATATGTTAGCGACAACGTTAACAGCCCCAAACTAAGTGAATGATAAAAATCAGTGATTCGCAAAAAAAGTTGGGATAACGAATTTGAATCATTGATGGAAAGAAGTACTTGATGATAGTGGAATGCTTGATTTGGATCAGACAAGAATTACTTGGAAATTTGGTCGACTCCGTTAAGAAAAAATCATAGATTTCATAAGACGAGAACGCTTAAGAAACGAGTTGGATCATCTCGAGGATCGAGATAGATGGTAGGAAACGAATTGGAGTTCGATTTTAAATCGAGTTCGTAAAATGATCTGCAATTCGAAACTATCATGGGTAGCTTGTCCGACTTCGCTATCACTAAGCCTGGTTGAAATATATATTGTAGAGGCTAAAAATCAAGCTGCTCCACCTATTAAAGTATTCGATCATCAAATGGAGTCAAATCATTACATTGTGCCAAACCATCAAGTTGTGCAGCATCAGGTTGCGCCAACATCTGGTTGTACTGGAGTCTGGTTGTGCGAGTGCCACGTGTTGCACTTCCTCGAGAAGCTATAACGGCATTATCATTACCTGACAACTGACGGCACGAAGATTAAGAAAAATCCATTCAAATCCCGCACAACACGACGCTCGAGAAGATTTTGTCAGCATGTAATTAATGCCGATAGCTGGTTCACGAAAGTCATTGTGTGGCACAAGAATTAATCAGTACAGCACATGAGACCTAGTCAAAGGCGCCAGTTGTTGAGTTGCTCCTAGGCACAGCCTGGCTAGTTGGCGCCACTTGATCAACTCTTATTTTAAAAGTAGGGTGACGTGGCGCGCAAACCACCAACTTCGCAGAGCGTGCTCACTATACTGCCCACGACCACGTGCATCTCAATCAAATGATGCCAGGCGTCCATAGTATTTGGTGCAACCTCTCACACAAGTTACTACATTGTGCCCACGCATAACCTGATGAAGCTCGCGTAAGGTGATCAAATAGTGTTCAGAACAGAGTACAGAGTGACGTGGCACAGAAGCCACTAACTTTGCAGAACGTACCCACTATACTGCCCACGATCACGTGCATCTCAATCAAATGATGCCATGTGTCCACAACAATTAGTGCAACCGTTTACGCAAGTGAATAGGAGGTGCACAACCTGAAGCGCGCGCAACCCAGAATAACTGCTAAACAGTTATTTCAAGAACTCTATAAATAGAGTTTCAAGTCAATCTCAAAGCATCAAGACGGATCATAATATCCTACTAAAGTACTGTTGCATCCTCCAGAGGCTCGTGTCTTTGATATCATGTCGACCAATGGATAAAGTGATCATCTTCTGATCAGATTCCTATAGTTGTACTTCCCCAGAAATCAATTGTACTCTTGTACTCTTTTTTAAGTTTATAACGGAAGTAATTTTTTGTTCTTGCAAACAAAATGACGACTCTGCTGGGGATAACTTTCTCCTCCGATGAGAAAGTGACAACTCAATATGATATCGCATCAATCGGCAAGACGCAGAAGACCCTGGTCATTCAAGTCGACCAGATAGCCTACGAGGCCATGATCAATGCTGGGGATACCAAGCGCACTGCTGTCCGCTGTTAAGAGCAAGACGCGCTCTGTTTGGACTCCTGAGTCCTCAACGGCACAATCCCCTGCCTCTACGCAACTTGCGCCCATCACTGTGTTGGCGCAATCTAAGGAAGACGGTCTTTTGGCTAATCCCTCCACTTCTCCAATTCTGAAATCGAAGGAGACTTTGTCTCAACACACTGCTATCCAAAACGAAGGAAAGCGCCCTTTGGCCTTTTCTTCCCTGGTACAACCTGTACCTGTTCTTGCTTCTGCATAACTTGCGCCATCACTGCTTTGGCGCAACCTAAGGGAAACAGCCTTTTGGCTAACCCCTCTATTTTTTTGACTCTGAAATTGAAAGAAACTTTGTCTCGACATACTGCTGGACAAAATAAAGGAAAACACCCTTTGGCTTTTTCCTCCCTGGCACAACCTGCATATTTTCCTGCTTCGGCGCAACTTGCGCATGTTCCTGCTCCGACACAACTTGCGTATGTTCAGGTGGTGGCCCATGCAGGTCAAGATAAATCGTTTGGTTACTTTACCGTACCAAGCAAGCCTGCGAATAGGATTAGAAGTTTAGGATCTCATCCACATACTTGACCTCTTTTCTTGATTTTATCTACCGTTTGACTCATCAATTGCATCTTGCTTGCTTCCTTCCATCCTTATTCTTATCTTCCCTTCGTGCTTGCTAGAGATTGACCCTACTAGTTAGATGTCCCAAACACCCTTAGCTTAATTCTTTTAAGTTGGGTAGAACGCCCCACGACCCGACACAGTCATTTGGTCAACCAAGCCTTTGTCAATAAAACCGTAGAATGATTGTATAGGAATAAATAAGACTTAGATTCTTATGACTCTTGGACTATTCATATTTGTTTTATTCATCTACCATCGTGCCTATATTTTTACTATCTAGACTAATGATGCTAATGTAGCCTAGTTTTTGCAAGCTTATCTTTTTATCGAGCTTGTTCAAGACATATGTTATTGGAAGAGCTCCCACTAACATATTGTCTAATCAGAACCGGTGCAAAATGGTCTGATCAACCAAGTGCACTTTGGTTCGCTTTTGTTTATTATTCTGCGTGGATAGAACATAATTAAACTTGGCCTTTAGAATCCCATCCACGACTGCCTTGGCAACTCCTTTTGAAATTTTTCGGTCGTCCTTGAACCACGTATTCGTACTCGATGATATCTCCTTTTGAACTCCTTATTGCTTTCGCCTTCACCTATTTTAGAAGAACGAAAGCGTTGTACTAGAACTTCCTCTAAGCCTTCATATCGATTATGACCATACCGTATTGTTTTATCTATGATCTTGACCGCGATTTCCTACGGCATGATTTTGTTATTGATTGTTCCCCATCGATACCCCTTGTGTCTTCTCACCCCCTACGAATTCTTAATTTCAAGGACGAAATTCTTTTAAGTTGGGTAGGATGTAAAACCCCTAAATTTCTACTATTTTTTTATTAAATTTGGTACCGATTTAAAATTTTGTATTGTACGTCGCGTAGTCTTATTGTACGTCGCGCACGAAATTTTATTTTTCGTAATTGCTCGACGAGTGCGAATATGTACGAGCGTACATATTTTTAGAAAAGCATTTTTCTTATTTTTATAGTTTCAAAATAATATATGTAATATTTAATTTAACTATCAAAATTTCTTAAATTTATGATTTTATTTATGAAAAGCCTTTTATTTAGAATAAATAATATTCTTAGTGCATGCACATATTTCATAAATATTTTGCTAGATTATTTTAAATAAAAATGTAATTTTCGAGATTTATTAATATTAATAATTTATTATTCAAAGATATTTAAAAATATTAATATAATTTTTGAAATTATTATTATTAATAATTTTAGAAAATATATTTTGAAATTATTGTGAAGATTTAAATTTTGATTTGATTCCATGGATACATTTAAATAGTAAACTAATATCTATATTTGAAATTGATTTGATTTTAAACCAAAAGAATTTAATTAGATTTAAATTGGATTTGGATTTGATTTCATTGTTTTAAATTAAGTAAAGAATTATCTACTTTGGGTTTTAAATATTCCTAATTCCTACCCAATTGGGAATTCCTACATCCTATAAATAGGCAGGTACTCCTCCAAATTTTATCATCCACCAAATTGTATCCATAAATATTTTTCCACTGAGATGTGTATCGTGTCCGTGTCCCCTTGCCATCCACTATATTTCGATTTCATTACAAATACAGTGATTTCCCGTGTCCGACACACCGAACACCATCTCCCTTCATTCTTCGTGTCACGCAGGACACGCGGTCACCACGACCCAATCCCTAACCCAAATCCTAAAATTTCCTAAACCACCAAAACCCTAGCTACACCCAATCGACCGGCCACGTCGCCACCACCGTGGCAGCCAACCAAATAAACCACCACCATGGCCACTCCTCCACCACCCAAAACACCAGTCGACTAACCTCCCCGCGGCCTGTGAGCGTCGATCCATGCCGCTGACCCGCCACCGCCTCACCTCGCACCCGACCGCGATAGACTCCTTCCATGATCCTCGCCTGGTGGCTATGTCGACGTCAGAAGACCTATCCCCGACCAATTCGAGTTCCTGGGTTGTGTGCCGTGGCTGCGTCAAGTGCCTGCCCGTACATCGAACCCCTTTCCTCTATCTGATGCTGATTTCCCTTATCGCCTGTGTACCCCAGCACTGGCTCGGCCATAGCCGCCGTGCCACAAACACCCCGCCCATGTCCTACCCGGCCTGATCACATCGCCGAACTCGACATCGGGTCCCCGTCTTCGAGGCTCACCGCTCGTCGACCCGAGTCTCCGACCCTTCCTCCTTCTCCAGTCGCACTCCACCGTGTCGTTCCCTCGCGACCGACTCATCTCCGCCGTGTGCGCCGAGCGCCGCTTCCCGATCATCATCCTCCGCTGGCCCGCGCCTGTGCGTCGAGGCCCGGCCACCGCCGAACCCCCTTCGTCGCTCTGCCCCGAAGCCGTCCTAGCCGAGCGCCCGGCGCCGTTCCCCCCACTTCCTCCGTCCGGCACGGAGTCGATCCCCTTCTCCTCCTTCTCTTTCTCTCCACGCCACCCCCAAAACCCCACTCTCCGTCGCGCCGGAGCTCGCCGCCGCCCTAGCCGTCGCCGCCCTTGCCGCATCCGCCGAACTTCGATCCGCCGCCGCCCTCTTTCCCTCGCCCCCGCGCCGCGCTCGCAGTCGCCTCCAGCCGGCGTCGAAGACCCCGACCTCCCGCTCCCCATCTCCCTCGACCCCTCCGCTCCTCCGCCATCCTCTCTCCCGCTCTCTCCCTCTCAGTTTCTCTCTCTCTCTCTCTCTCTCTCTCTCTCTCTTTCAGTACTTTGTTTTTTTTGGGTTACTTTTTATTAGTCCGGGTGTTCTCCGCGGAAGAGGAGAACCGTTTGTTTATTTATTTATTTATTTTTTTTCATTTTATTTTCTTGTTGTTTTTGTTTTATTTTTTTGTTATTTTTTGTTATTATTATTATTATTATTATTATTATTATTATTATTATTATTATTATCATTATTATTATATTTGTTATAAAAAATAGAAGATGTTTATAGTACATTTTTATTATTTTGTTACAGTAAAAATATTTTATATATTTTTCTAATTCGTTATTTTATTCTCTAAGCATGTATATGGGTGTATGTACCAATAAGTACATATACCATGATTTAGTATTTAATGATTATTAGAAACGTTGATATTATTTTTGTTAATTACTAGTTATTATTATTTAAAATTTATTACTACTTTGAGCCTAAAAAAGTGATCAATTGTTTTTGAAAATATTTTGGGCTTGATAAATTTTATTGTTTACGTATTTTACCTGTACTTTTGATATTATAGATACTAATGGGCTTGGCCCTACATGTATGGATTTCGAAACCTTGAAGATACTAATATATTATTTTTATATTTTATTATTTTCTTATCATATTTTCTAGGTTTCAAAAGTATCTATCTAAAAATATTTTAACCACTAGCATATATTTTACATGCATTATAAAATATTTTCTATATTTATTTATACTAATTCCTTCGACTATCCTCCTGTCCGTGACTTAATCCCATATTCCTATTCCCTCGCCAATTCGAGACTAACTTATGTCAACCCTAACTAATTTGACCCTTCTGGACCCAATGGAACTGTTCGTGCCACCATCAGAGGCCACCTTACATAGTTATTACACCAAAGTTACAGTTCATGCCACAGTAATCATTGCAGCACACAGGCGTACTACCAGGCAAGACACCTTACCATTTGTTGTTTATTTATTTTAGCTCATAATTCATGCATTATTATTTTCTTTATGGAAAATAAACTGTGATACATGGCATAACCTGTTAGAACTTACTGTTCATTTATATTTCCTGCTATGTATTATCTTTCTCACATTAAACCTAGATTTAAGGGACCACCTTGTGTGTTGCATTCATTGGCCTTGACACGTTGTAACACGAAGTTGTGTGTCGTATGTAGGACACGGAAGTGCGTGATTTGCTGGCCACCAGTACGTACAAGCCGTACGATAGGAATAACCGCTAATAGAGGTTGCATGCTAGTTTGACTTAGCGGTTATAGTGGTTTTTGTGTTGTGGATACAACACAGTAGGCATTGGGCAGGGAGGACAATTCCTTAGCGTATGGACTTCGATGCACTTTCCCTTTGTAACCCGTGAGCTCCGCCGGAGACGCGGGTCAGATTACCCATGATTACTGACGGCCACTGGCGATTCTGCGGAATGTCATGCTCTTACTGATGGGGCCTCTGGTGCCCAAGAGGGGACTATGCCGATCCTATTTAGCCAGGGCCCATGCGTAGGAAGGATTGTTCTTAACTACATTTCACTTAGAATGGATAGCCACCTTTATCCGTTAGGTACGAGTACTTTTGGTTAGGTACTTGTATCTGACCGTGGCTTGGAACAATAACTTGTCGCGGATTAGTTTGTCACATCTTGTCCTTGTTTGGTTGTAGGTGTGACTTACTACTCCGATGAGAAGGTATTGAACCTTGTTGGGGTCCGAATACCATATTGGATTCATAGCATGGAAAGATACGTCGCCGTGAATTAGTTTACCATCTCCTGTCCTTGTTTGGTTGGGGGGATGGTACGCTCGTTCAGTAGGTGCGTATTGGACCATGTTATAATTCGATTGACTTATTTATTTGAGCAATATTTATTCAGTTTATATGGCATAATATTTTGTGTCTTGTTACGTCCCTCTGAGGACCTGGTTATCTCTCCAGGTGTGTGCTATTATCTTTCGCAGGTGTTCTAGCTCTAGCCGTGTTCATTGCTATTTTTCGATGATGATTGCACTTGGATCGTCTTCGCTTCGCCCGCCAAAAATCATTTCTTTTCTCATGTATTTTTCTTTTACTTGTTGGTAGTGGATTTGTCTCCGCCCAACATATTGTATCATGACAAATTCATAGTTGATTATATAATATCTTTTATTCTTGTGGATGAGATTAGTTATGGTTCTACTGCATTTTACAGCTTACGTATATTCATTATACGGCTGGCATGTCGACGTTCCTAGTCCTACGCATTTTGGGACTGGGGCATTACAGTTCATGCTCTGGCGCAACCTGCACATACTTCTGTACTAGCGCAACGTAAAGAGAAATACTGTTTAGTGGCTCCCTCTTTGCCACCAAACCAGAAGTTAGTGAGAAATCACTATATCAAGGAAAACGCTCTTTAGCTTTTCCTCATTCTGCTCGAGTCATTGACTGGGTGGAAAGTACTGTTAATTCAGATAGGAATTCTATTCTCCTTAACAGAGGCAACCAAATCTCTGTCGGGAAGATGGGTTCTATTCAGAATAAACTTTCTACGAAAAAGGGTATTATGCCTACTCCAAAGAGCTGCAGGATCTACCAACCCTAGGTATTTCAAGATCCCGACAAGGCAAATGGCTAGTATCTCAAGTAGATGCACAAGTAGCTCCCCTATCAGACTTGCACACCTATATCAACTGGTGCCAATTAGGGTCAACCTCGGGAAATCACAAGATGTATTAAGCGCAACCTGCACCAGTTGCTAACCTGCACCAGAGGAAGAATTCTTAGGTAAAAAATCCTGAGAATTATGCTAACCAACTTAGCACGTCCTTGTACACTCAAGGTATGAGACACATCAAGAACAAGAACCATGTCCCGAATATCGTCAAGGACTACATTCCTATAACTTCTTCTTGTCCTGTTAGTGACCTCTGTGAACTCCTAATACAAAAGCGGAAGGTTGTAAATCCATCCCGTCCAGTGGTGGACCAACAACATTAATGCAATCACCACCATGAAGTTTTCATCAAATGCTGCTGTCAGTCATCCAAGCAGTTCGTCTTTGACCGTTTGAATTATGTTCAGACTCCTGAACCAATCCTAGTTGACGAAGTCAATATGGCATCTTGGAGCACTGGGGTGGAAAACGTCCAAGATGTAATGCATCCCGCAATCCCAGTCAACAGTACTTTGATCGGATCCATGAATCCGGTGACGAAGTATACCAATATACTAGATCAAGAAGCCGAGAAATAATCGGTCAAAGGAATCTTCTTTCCGACCAAGACACAATCGGTCAAAGGAATCTTCTTGATTCTAACCAAGATTCCTTTAGTGAAAAAGACATCCCTATCACTCATTCTGGGGGTGATTCTTTATATGACTTTGATGCTGATAGTGAAAGTTCTGAAAGAACCATCCTCTCTACTAGCTCGTCTTCAAAGGCTAGAGAAGTGACTGCTTATGCCATCACAGAAGATCAACATACTTCCAGTTCTAGCAGTAAAGAGCAGAGAACTGCTGCTTTGGAGGCTAGTGTGAAGAACATGGCTGATATGATGACAGTCAAGCATGTTATGATCATGGCACAACATACAGTTCCACCGATCGCGAATCTGATTTTGACTCAGAAACCTGTAACAACATCAGCTCCCATCAATATTGATCTGGCGGTACAGTCTTCTCACACCGCTTCCATTCCTGTGCAGGCTATTCCAAATCAATCTGGTACCGGGGGTGGTACCTATCATGCAGTACCCCTTCCTAACCTATCAAATCAATCTACTCCTCTACAATCAACGGGAGATACCAATGAGGCCGTAAAAATTTTACATACTTAATTTGAAGCTTTCAAACAGAAGGATGGCCTGTAGAAGCTTGGGATCAAATATCCCTATCCTATAGAATGAAAAGAGGTCCAATTTCTTCCTAAATATAAAATCCCTACTATTATGTTGTTTGATGGCAACACGTCTCCCAGTCAATACCTCAATAACTTTGAAGTAATGATTGATCAGCTTCAACCAAATGATGCTCTTCTTACTAGAGTATTAGTCGACCGTTTAGCTGGTGCAGCATATGACTGGTATCGTAGTTTATCAGATGGTTGTATAACCTCTTTCGTTGGCATCAAACAAATCTTCTTGGAACGATTTTATGAAGGAACCAACGACATGACTATGTCTGCTCTTATCAAAATCAAACAACGATATAATGAAACTACTGAATGTTTTATTGAACGATTCCGCCGTGAAGCACTCAAAATGCCTCTCGGAATCCCAGATGCTTTGATTATAGACACTTGCAAATCAAACCTGTCGCCTATAATCAGCATGTGAAAATGATCAACATAATTCCAGCATTGGCCTTCCTTCATAGTGAACGCCAAAGCAGTAGAAGAGAGCGCTGACAAGTTCAAGCAATTAGGTATTAAAATGCCTAATCTTGACAAAGATGAACATGCTACACCAAATAATAGTGGCCGTCAGAACAATCACAAGAGCAAGGAAACTTTGGCCATTAATCTTAAAGGCAAAGAAGCCCTAGCCATCAATGTAAATCAGCCAACATCTACCCCAACAACACCACCACAACGGACACCACATCCAAAAGAAGAATACTCTTTTGATGAAGATGATATCATGAGTATCTTTGATTGTCTTATCAAGACCAATAAACTTCAACTGCTAGAACCAAAATGGCCGGATGAAGTTGGTAAGACTGACCATCCTAAATATTGTGTTTACCACAGGTTTATTTGACATCCAACTCGAGCATGCTATGTGCTCAAGGGTAAAATTTAGGAGATGGTCAATTCCGGTACAATAACTCTCCAACAAGACGAGAAAACTGTAACGGCTAATGTCGTCTCTTTACAGTTTGGAGATTTTCCAGCTCAACTTGTGCAGGACGGTGTCATCCCCATCCTGAGAACTACTCTGGAGATTGTTAATCTTTTACCTGCACGAACTGATGGTCTTGTTCCTCTATCTACTGATAAAGGGGAAATTATATGGATCCATCCAGATTTAGTGGCAGAATTCGAAACACCATCTTTTTCCACCAAGTCTAAGAAGGCCACTAAAAATAAATCATGTCATATGATTTCATTTGGTGAATATTGTCTTCTACCTCTATCTGCTACCTTCATCTCGGCAGCATATAATCTTTCTCCTTCTTCCCCTGCTGAGACAATATTTTTAAAATCAGAAGCTAACTACCAACCAACTTTATATCTGTATAGTCCACAATCTCGTAAACTAATGACAAAAATGGGACATGACCTACAAAAGGCTTCTGGTTTAAACCATGGAAATGGATCTCCTGTACCTCTTTCCTTATGTCTTTCTTATAACCAATCTCAGGTTGGTTTGGGTTACTAGACAAACTCTCCATCTTTCCAAAAGAAACCTTCCAGAAACAAGATCCAGGTAAAGAGTTGCAATATGGTATCCTTTGAGCCTGTATCCGAAGAAGAAGTCTTAATTGGTACCAGGTCTGGGGAACCTTACCTAAAAGACTATTCAGAAGGTCAAGAAAACCTTGCTCCAACTTTAGAGGCTCCTCAAGCACCATCTTCTCCTGCTGTTAATATTCTATCAGCTTCATCACCTCCAATAGAGCCAACTCTTCCCAAACCGACGACATCTGACAAAGGAAAACAACATGTCCGTTTTAATAAAGTATTAAAGAAGACTCTAACTTTGGTACTTGAGAAGCCGTATAACTTTGATATACTGGCTCAGCTGGTTAATACCCCGACAAGATTGTCAATTTTTGAGCTTCTCCGTCTTTTGAAGGAGACTCGAGAAACATTGAGTGAAGCTTTGATGCAAGCTGATACTTGTCTAACATTCCTCAAGAAGCCAGAGGAAGATCCTATAACATGCCTTCATTGTCATAGTGTGATGGAACTGATGCCAAATATCACCTTTACACAAGATGACATGCTGTTGGAAGATAATCGTCATGACCGACCCCTCTACTTCGCGGGATATGTCGATACCATGAAGGTTGATCGCATTTTGATCGATCCTGGGTCTGCACTTAGCATCATGCCAAAGACTCTACTAGATGCATTGAAGATTCCTGTACACAATCTTTCAACAACCATCACGACAATCTTCGTACAAAGGTTACTTTCTACGTGATCGATAATCATGGCTCTGACAATGCTTTGCTGGGAAGACCCTTTCTGCATGAGCGTAAAATTGTACCATCCACTTTACATCAATGCTTCAAATATGTGGATGTCAATGGAGAAGTCCAAAAGGAAGTAGCCGACCTAAATTCTTTTCGGGCTATTGAAGCATATTTTACGGACTCTCGGATGTACGAGGAGGAGTTCATGAAAGTTGTATTGGCGATGGAAAGTGAGGAAGATCAGAAACATGCTTCAAAAGATGTTCTCATGATCCCCGTTAAAGGACGTGCTACTCGTCCCTATTCTTCTCAGACATTGACTATACATCTTTCCTCTCATAACAAACAGCCTCCTGCTGTAGAAAGGAAACAAAGGGTGCTCACATCTTTTGAGCCTCTTGTCATTGACCTTCGTTGTAACAAACCTTCGCCTTCTTCTTATCCTTCTCCTCCTCTGGTCATCAAACTTACTAAGCCTTCTGTTAAGGCTAAGAATCATGTTGTAAATGATGATGTAAAAATCAATAAAGTAGCATCTCCTTTACAGTATACTGATGTTCTTTATTATACTCGATGTTATTTAAAAATGTTAGATAACTTCGAACCACTCACCATAGGAGCAGTTAAAGCTTCCCAAAATGAAGTATTGTTCGAGCCAATGCAGGACTCCTTCTTAGTTCCTTCCAGGAAGAAAGATGAACTTCCTATACTTTTTAGTAAAGGAACGGAACAGAAGATCACGCCCGATAGTGAAGAAAAAAATCACGATAATGGAAGACTTCAACAACATCGTTATAGTCAGCAATAAAAAGATATCATTCAAAAGATGGACTATAATTTTAAAGTTGGTCTCAATGACGGCAAAGGAAGGCGAACTCCTATTCGTATTCCTGCCCCGAAAGGAAAATCACAATAATTCTACAGCAAAACGAAGCGGGGATTAGGTTATACTTCACCAATTCCGACTCTATAAGCTTTCGAATCCGATAAAGAAGAACGATCTAACTCTTCTGATTCTGTCTCATGGGATTCAGACACCAGTGTAGGGCACGTCCATCGAGTGACTCTATCTTCTAATATGGTAACTGTCGAGTTCTCGGAAGATGACGGAGACTTTGCCGAAGCCTCTGAATCTGATCCTTGGGCACAAAGGATGGATACTCAATGAGAGCTTCGTTTTGAGCAACGTGAACCACCTACTAAAGATAAGTTGGTTCAAGTCAATGTTGGAGATGAAACTTCCCCAAAACTAATATTTGTCAGCAAAAGCCTCCCTGAAACGGATAAACGGGATTTGATCCAACTCATTAGGGAATACATTAATGTATTTGCTTGGAGCTATGAAGACATGTCGGGATTGGATCCTTAGATCGCTACCCACAAGCTCAACATTCTGCCGAATGTGAAGCCAGTCAAGCAACAACAACGTCAGTTTCGACCCGATGATGGATGCCATAGATGCTGAAGTCAAAAAATTCATCGCCTGCGGTTTCATCAGAGAAGAACAACATCCAGACTGGGTGACTAATGTTGTCCCAGTTTTGAAGAAAATAGGAAAAGTTCGGATATGCATCGACTTCAGAGACCTTAACGAAGCTTGTCCCAAGGACGAATTCCTTCTTCCAATCACTGATGCCATGATCGACAATACTTGAGAATTTGAACGTATGTCCTTTATGGATGGATTTTCAGGATATAATCAAATTAAGATGCATCCAAAAGATGGGAAACATACATCTTTTTGTACTCCTCTTGGAGTCTATTGCTACACTGTCATGCCATTTGGTCTTAAAAATGCTGGTGCAACTTATCAGCGGGCCATGAGTACCATCTTTCGTGATCATTTATGAAAGACTGTTGAATGCTATGTTGACGATATTGCTGTCAAAAGTCGTCTAAAAGAAGACCACATTCAAGACTTGAAAACTATTTTCGATCTAATGCGCCAGCATCAACTCAAGATGAATTCTACCAAGTCATTCCTGGGAGTCTCTAGTGGCAAATTTTTTGAATTCGTTATTACCTCTAAAGGTATACACGTTGACCCTGAGAAAATCAAAGCCATTCAAGAGATGCATTCTCCATGCAACCTAAAAGAGCTACGAGGATTCCAGGGATGGCTTGCATATATCAGGAGATTTATCTCAAATCTCTCTGGACGCTGTAGACCGTTCACTCAACTCATGAAGAAAGGTGTGTCTTTTATTTGGACTTAAGAATGTCAATAAGAATTTTAAGACATAAAGTGGTATTTGATGAACCCTCCAGTTCTAGTGCCACCAGTGTCAGGGATACCCTTCCTGATGTATGTTCGAGCAATGGACCATTCCTTAGGTGCTTTATTAGCTCAGAAGAATAAGGAAGGTAATTAACATTCTATCTATTACCTTAGCCGTACAATGATTGGAGCTGAGAATCGATACACTCCAGTGGAAAAAGAATGTCTAGCTTTGATGTTTGCTGTTCAAAAGATGAGACATTATATCATTGGCCAAACTATTCATGTTATTTCTAAAGTTAACCCTCTCTGGGTCCTGATGAAGAAGCCCAGTATACTCAATTTCAGGCTTACAACATGGGCCATATTGTTAGCAGAATATGATATGGTTTATGTTCCTCAAAAGTCTGTTAAAGGTCAAGCCCTTGTTGACTTTCTGGCAGCTCATCCAATTCCCGAAACGTCTAAACTCTACGACGAGATTCCAGACGAAACTTTGGAGTCCAACATGATTTCAGAAGAAACTCTTACATGGCATCTATTCTTTGATGGTGCATCCAGAATCGGACCAGAAGGTACTATTGTTGCTGGAGCCGGAATCATCCTTGTCTCACCAGAAGGGTTAGCTATTCAAAGAGCTTATTCTTTAGATGAGTCATGTTCCAATAATGTGGCTGAATACAATGCTCTACTCATTGGTCTCCAATTGGCCAAACAATTAGATATTGAGTATCATGAAGTTTACGGAGACTCCAAAATGATTGTCAATCAAGTTAGAGGCGCATACGAAGTTTGACATCAAGATCTGGTCCCATATCATGATACAGCGATCAGAATGGCTACTTCATTCAAAGGCTTCTTCATCGAGCATGTACGCCGAGCATGTAATACGGAAGCTGATGCACTCGCTAATCTTGGAGCAGTATTAGCAATTCCAGTAAAAAGGTAACAAATGATTGTCACCACTAATAGAGAGTTATTTTGTGTCGAGAATAACTTAAATATTGACGTTAACAACTCAAACATGGAATTCAATAATTCACTTGAAATTTGTGCCATTAGTGAAGACTGGAGGACTCCTTTCATAGGCTTCGTGGTCCATGATATCCTACCCGAAGATCCTAAGGAGGCTACAATAATTCGTCGGCGGTCATTCAGATTTTATTATAATCATGCTACAAAGACACTATACCGACGAACGTTTGACGGTTTACTCCTACGCTGTCTTGCGAGAGAAGAAGCAAAACAAATACTTCGTGAAGCTCATGACAGTATTTGTGGCGCACATCAACCTGGTCCTAACTTACAGGATCGTATTCGTCGTATGGGCTACTATTGGCCCTCAATGATATCTGATGCAATAGAGTATGCAAGGAAGTACCGAGCATGTCAAATCCATGCTGACTTCATCCATCAACCATCAGAATTTCTTCACCCGACGGTAGCATCTTGGCCCTTTGAAGCTTGGGGCATGGATGTCATTCGTCCTATCAACCCTCCCTCGTCTCAAGGACATCGGTTCATATTGGCCATAGCTGATTACTTCTCAAAGTGGGCTGATGCTATACCTCTAACTGAAGTCAAGACAAGTAGCATTATCAATTTTATTAAGCATCATGTGATCTACAGATTCGGTATTCCTCGGTGAATCATTCATGATAATGGGCCATAATTCATTAGTCAGAAGTTCACTCGATTCTGCGATGACAACATGATCAATAATATTGCTTCTACAGCTTACAATCCTGCAGCTAACGGGTTGGCAAAAGCATTTAACAAGACCATAGTCAAACTCCTCAAGAAGTTTGTTTCTACCAACTAACGAAACTGGAGTGAGAGGCTGTCTTACCATTAAAAATTCAGATCCTTTTCCTAAGGATTGCCATTGGCAATGAACTCACAACCGAAAATAATGGTTGTCTGAGACTTCAGGAGCTTGAAGCGTTTGACGAGAAACGGCTCCTAGATCAACAATATATTGAGTTATACCAAGGTCATCTATCAAAAGCCTTCAACCGTAAAGTCAAAGTTCGAACATTTCAGAAAGGAGAACTAGTTCTAGCCGTCAGACGTCCTATGACTATGATGCACATGAGCAAAGGCTAATTCAAAGTGAAGTGGGAAGAACCCTATATTGTAAGCAAAGTGTTCTCCGATGGAGCTTATCAATTGATTGGTATGGATGGTCGAGTCGCCATGATGCCCATTAATGGTAAATTTCTCAAGAAATATTATGTTTGAAGACAAAGAAGAAATATCAATATAGAGACTCGGGATGTAAATAAAATTCTATTTTATTTGCATAAATTTAGACAGAAAGAAATACATAAAATTAACGAGGACCGGAGCCCTCTTGATTAAAAACATATTTCACAAGAAGCTCGAAGATATTATTGTTCGATGACACCAGCAGTTCATAGGCAGCCTTCCTCAGAGCTTCTTCATCGGCAGTACTCACAGGCTCCACCAGTTTGGTAAGAATGTCTTGCTTCTCTCCAGGAATAGCCGAGCTTTCTTCAACTTCTGGCTGAATAGGCGGCGGAGGCTCGTCAGAAGAATCGTCGAGGGCGACCTCGATTTTCGGGATGACTCCAGCCTCCTTAGGCATATCTTCTGAAGACATTTATAAGCGGTGAATAAAGCTCTCAGAAAAGGTTCCACACTATTTATAGGCATAAAAGCCAAACATTCTATCTCGAGAACCGAAGCGACCTTTCCATGAAAAAGCATACTTATTCATTAGTCTTTTCATCTCCATTTTATTTCGTGAATGGGCCTACATTTATTATCGTTTATTTACTTTTTCGTAAATAAAGCCACAAGATAATAAAAACTCAAAATCCCCTGTGAAGTCCTTCCGAATTATCAAGTCTGTCTTTTGGAACCATGATATCCTGTCTTTAAGTCCCAGCTGATTTAAGGATCATCAATAGAAAAATGAGTTCACATCCACATTACCTTTGAATTCTATTTTCTATATCAAATGACTTATCACGTCCATATTACCTCTGATAAAGTCGTCTTTTAAAATAATGATATCTCAAGAATTATATTCTGCCATGTCCACATTACCTCTGAGCAGATATAATGAATATTGTTCCTTTCAACAAAAAAATATGTCACGTCAAGTACCTCTGAATATATTTTCTATTCTATTATTTATATCTTTTACAAGGTATGCAACAAGTAATGGAACCACAAAAATTATTTCATTAATGATGTTTCAAAATGTTCAAAATATATCATGCAATAAAAAAGAAAGAAAAAGAGAGAGATAGAGATAACAATTGGGATCTCTTTATTCTAGAGGCTGAGTACTAAGATCTGCGATCCGCTTCTCCAAAGCCTTAGCTCCTTTGACACAAGACTCAAGCACCCGTCTAGCTTGGACTCTTCCAGACACTAGGTCGAAGGGATGTAGAGAGGTCGTCCGACGGGCTATCTCTTCATTCGGAGGACTCGGCCACATTTTTGCCCTTCTCGACAGCAGAGCGCTTGGGGGCCATTGACAGTTGTTGAAGGAAACTCTCGAAGAACGGAAAGAAGGAGAAGAAATAGGGTTTTGATTAATCCAAAACGATGATGAAGAACGAAAAAATCCAAATGGTACGACTATTTATAGCTTTGCAAGTGAGGTTGAACCGCACAACTTGCGCTGAAGAATTGGGCTGGAGTTGACTGGCGCAACTCAGACAGTAAACTGGCCCAATCCAAACAAAACTAGCATAATTCAAAGTATTCCAAAACTTTGAAGTATTTTCAAGTTTCAAAAACTTTGAAGGGGGTCTTAAAGAGGCTAAAAATCAAGCTGCGCCACCTATTAAAGTGTTCGATCATCAAATGGCACCAAATCATTACATTGCGTCGAACCATCAAGTTGTGCAGCATCAGGTTGTGCCAACATCTGGTTGCACTGGAGTCTGGTTGCGCGAGTGCCA
This sequence comes from Iris pallida, assembly GCA_029216955.1. NCBI lineage: Eukaryota > Viridiplantae > Streptophyta > Magnoliopsida > Asparagales > Iridaceae > Iris > Iris pallida. The sequence continues at coordinate 32,154,923 of JANAVB010004800.1, read as the reverse complement.
TATGGCACACTTTTTTGAGAAGCTGTAACGGCATCATCATTACCTGACAACTGACAGTACGAAGATTAAGGAAAATCCATTCGAATCCTGCACAACGCGACGCTCGAGAAGATTTTGTCAGCATGTAATTAATGCTGACAGCTGGTTCACATAAGTCATTGTGTGGCAGAAGAATTAATCAGTACAGCACAGTAGACCTAGTCAAAGGTGTCAGTTGTTGAGTTGCGCCTATGCGTAGCCTGGTTAGTTGGCGCCACTTGATCAACTCTTATTTTAAAAGCAGGGTAACGTGGCGCGCAAGCCACCAAATTTGTAGAGTGTGCTCACTACACTGCCCACAACCACGCGCATCTCAAGCAAACGATGCTACGCGTCTATAGCAGTTGGTGCAATCTCTCACGCAACATTGCACCCACGCGCAACCTGATGAAGCTCGCACAAGGTGATCAAACAATGTTCAGAATAGAGTGACGTGGCACACAAGCCACTAACTTCGTAGAACGTGCCCACTATACTGCCCACGACCATGCACATCTCAATCAAACGATGTCACACGTCCATAACAGTTAGTACAACCGTTCGCACAAGTGAATAGGAGGCACGCAACCTGAAGCGCACGTAACCCAGAATAACTTCTAAACAGTTATTTCAAGAACTCTATAAATAGAGTTTCAAATCAATCTCAAAGCATCAAGAGGGATCATAATCTCCTACTATAGTGCTGTTGCATCCTCCAGAGGCTCGTGTCTTCGATATCACATCGTCCAAGAGATAAAGTGATCATCTTCTGATCAGATTTCTATAGTTGTACTTTCCCAGAAATCAATTGTACTTTTGTACTCTTTTCTAAGTTTGTAATAAAAGGAATTTTTGTTTTTACAAAATATATATTCGGGGGATGCCTTGAATATGTGCATGATCCAAACTCAGCAATATGATAAACTCGAATGTTGCTGCAAGTGGACAAGTTAAGATTTGCATGGATGAGTGAGTTTGCCTCAGTCTACGACCCTCATGTTTGATGAATTATAACATACCTCGTGTGACCGTTATAGTCTCGTAACAGGGCATAATAGTGACCAAGTCCTAGAAATACAACGATTGAATGAGTATCATTAACTGTCGAATGAGTGGTAAAGTCATTCGATGAAATTGACCAAACGCATGTGACATAAAACTTAGAAAAATACCTGAGAATAGTTTGATGCCATCGAAGGATAAAGTCATTCGATAGAATTTGTCTAAGGTACACACACGACATGAGTTAAGGAATGGTAGGATGACTTGCACTCAAGAAGTCTCAAGGACGAGACTTATTCAGAGTGGTGTATAATGTAATGACCCGCTCCATCCTAGCAGAATGCCGAATCAAACGGCAAGTGAAAATGAATCGTTGACTCGAAGAGTTGCGTCGACCCAATGAAGGATCGATGCGAATCGATGCAAGTGCTAAGTTGGCCCAAGAGAAACCATTGAGTCGGTTCGAAGATTCTAAGAAATCGAATCGATGCAACGTACAAGTCCAATTTGAAGAAATATTGACTTTAGTTGATTTCGTGTGCAGGCTACGCTTTTACGCTGAGTGATAAGAGGTCGGCATTTTCCCTTATTCACAAAAGTGTTCGCAAAACCAAAATATTGTCTTACAATGAACTAGGGCAAAGTCAATGGACTTGGCCCTTCTGAAGAATCCATACTTAGACTTTTAAAGGTGCACTCGGAGTCTCGCTCGGCTGATGCTGTCATTGCTAAAGTGGGTGGCTCCGATGAACCTGTCTTTCCTTAGCCTAGACACATAATAATTCAGATAATATTGCTAGAATCGCTAGATGGTAACTCCCTGCATGATAATAAAATAACTCAACGCACCTAGCTAAGGAAATAATCCCATCTTGCATGCTTTTGTAGAACATGAAAATGAACTTGGAAAGTTAGAACCTCGTACCGTACTCCACGCTCGTGCCAAGGCACAACTTACTTTTGTGTAAAATTATCTATGCATTAACTCATGAACGAAATGCTTGTCACTTAGAATGTAGTACAACTTGAAACACTAAACAATAAATGGTTCACTGAAATGAGGTAGGAAGACTATCAAATAGTCGTTCCAAGCAGAGTAATAGAAACATCGAAAGGCTTCGGGACCGTTGGGTCGCCAAGGCGGTTCCCGTACAGGGTGCTACATAATGAATTAATGAAGAAATGAATGAATGAATAAGTGAACGAATGTATAAATGAATGATCGAATAAGTGAATAAATGAAAGAAAAAAAAGGCATAAAAGAAGAGAAGAATGATTAGCGACATGTATGATGGAGACGTACAATGGGGCTCGCTACCCGCGCTGCACGGATGTCGCCGCCAACCTAGTCAGTAATCGACTATGGCTCAAAGTAGAAAAAAATGTTTGGAGAGCTTCCCACCTTGGGCGATCTCCCAGCCCCCAGCTGGTGATTGGGCGCTCGTTGGTGCTCTCGGCCCCTTACGGTGGTGACGACTCGCTGGTTCTAGTAAGGTGGTCCCTCCGTCTTCTCTCTCCCCCATCCCCGTCCCCTCCTTCGGCCGTACTGCTCGTATTGCCCCCTCTGGTGGTAGCCGTTCCCTGGTTCTGGATTGGTGGTCCCCTCCGCTTCCTCTCTCCCTTATCTCCATCCTCCTCTCGACCGTGCACCCCCTGCGATTTGGCTTCCCCAAACTGTCCGGTGGTCGGCTCCATCTTCGTCTGCTCTGGCGTGCCCTGTCCTTCCCATGGATGGGGTTCCTTGGTTCGGTGTTCCCTTGAGCGGCCCCCCTCGACCAGGTTCTGCTTTGGCTTGGTCCTTCGACCAACTGGCCCTGGTCGGCTTTGGTGTCTCCTCCTCTGTCTCTAGTGCTCTGCAGCGGAGCCCTGTCCCCTTCCCGGTCGCTGGCTCGGATACGGCCGGCTAGGCATCCCCATCTTCTGGTCGCCCTCCTCCGGCTGCCTCCGATAGCCCCCCTGCGGCCCTCCCCCTGTCCCTTCCTTCTCGCTCATCCCTTCCTCTCCAAACTGGTTTGAATTTGAATTCAAATCATCATTTTCTGCCCTCCATTTTTCTCTAAATGTTTTCAATTCAAACTCCACCTTATCTTCATTTGGCGCATGCCACACCCTGGCGCACCTTGGCAATCCTCTTAGACCAACACACCATTCCCCTGGCGCGACCCAGTATAACTCCACCCCCTCTTCGGTTGGCGTATGCCACATCCTGGCACAACTTGGTGACCCTCTTGGGCCACTATACCATCCCCTGGCGCAACCCAGCCTTTGCTAGGCGCCACTCGCTCTATTGCATCTCGGCATTTGCTGGACCCTGCGCCTCCTAGTACTCATCCCTGGGTACGCCTCCTCAGGACCCTGCACCATCTTGTGCTTGCCTCCTGGGCGTGCAGTCTCAGTTTGTGCCACCCGTGCTTACGTACCCGTTTGGGTGCCACACCCGAGATCGAGATGCGCTTCATCTTTAAATAGCTCATGTGGCGCAATCCATCCCTTCTACGCCTGTTGTGCAGTCTTTAGCGCAACCTGGGGTCCCTAACTCTACTTTGCGCGTGGGGCTTTCGCCTTCGGTCGTGCCTACTGCTGGGGGCACACTTGGAGCACCCCTACCCCCTTGGCGCCATCCATGATTGCACCCCCCTGCATGGGGGATACCCTGGCGCTACACTGGCATAACCCATCATCCCGAAAGGCACATCTATTCCTATGATTGGGCGCCACCAAAATCCTCTTCAGTATGCGCCTATTGGCCTGGACGTAACCCAGAAATCTTCCAGGGCACAAGGCGTAGCCAGCTCATCCATGGCGCAAGGCGCTATCCAGTTTCCTCCATTGTCGTAAGGCGTATCTCCCTCCTTCAACACCACCCCGGGGATGATGCAATACAATATCACCGATCCAACTGTGCAGACTTTGGCACATTCTGGTGCCACGCAGGCTGCAACAACATCGGGTGTTCAGGGCCTATCTCCTCAGGGCCCCTCTGCTGCAGCGACCCCATCCTTTGCAGACATAGTTAGATCGGACCGCATGAAGTCGAAGACCCTGACGGTTCGAGAAATGGACCTACCAGACTTGGATCTCCCCCTAGTTGACGCACAAGCTATTAGCATTCCGTTCTCCTCAGCAGAAGTATCCTCGCTATCGGAACTTTTTCCATATACCTTCATACTTAAGTTCACCATAGGCTGCCCCAAAATTCATAGGGTCCAAGAAGTCGTGGCAACTTAGAATCTTAGGGCTACCTATAGGGTTGCCCTATTGGACCCAAAGAATATTCTCCTTCACCTAGCCAATATGTCTGACTACACCATAATCAGGACCATGGGATCATACAAGGTAGATACGTACACTATGAAGATCGTCAAATGGTCCCATGACTTAAACAAGACGAAAGAACCCTCCATAGTGTCTGTATGGGTCACCTTCCCTAACCTCCCCCTCATTTGCTTTGTTCAAGCGACGATCAAGTGGTTGGCTAACTCATTTGGTACCTTTGTGGACATGGCTGCGAAAACCAAAATTCTTACTTGAGCTAACTATGGTAGAGTCTGCATGGAAATAGACACCTCCAAAGATCTACCGAAGAATATAGAAATCATCCTGGGAGATAAACCCCATACTTAATAAATAATCTACAACAGCAACATCCTATACTGTAAACATTGCCTCATGCGAGGACACTCTATGGAAGCTTGCTATAAGACACACCCGACCTTGAAAAAGAGAACCACCCACATAGAAGATGCTTCTCAGACAACTAAGCAAAATAATAAACTACCCCTACTCCCTCTCCCTAACTCCCACGTGCGATTCTAAGACAGCACAGGAAGCTCTAGGGACCATGAACACAGCCAGAAGATTACCACCTCCCCTCAGAAGAGTGCTAACTGCCACACCAAAACATCCAACCTAAACCTTACCAATAAATTTGATATCCTCGCTTCTGGGGGATTATGACACAAATTCTGAAGAACACCTTACGACCGAAAACCAACTGATGATCCAAATCCCCAAGGTACCATTGGTTACTACTGCTGATATGGCTGCCTTTGACAACATTAGCTCAGAGACTAGTATCCAGGAAGCGACAACCCAACCAGAGGAGAACTACATTATGGACGACCCTCAGGTGCCAGTAAGAGGAGTTCAAGAGATGGCACCCATCGTGGAGCCCTCAGGGGATGGTCTTCTGGACACCTCAGAGACCTCTTCCACTAATGGGTATAGGAATAATGACCAGGGTGCGGTACCACAGCCGCCCGCGTACAGTCCGAGTCCTCCCAACCAACCGGCAGAGACCTCTACTGTAGCCCAAGAAGGTAATTTTGTCAGTGAGCACAGCCGATACCACATTCCTGCTACTGTTGTCGAGTTCAAGACCGACCTGGCAGGACGACAATCTCCAGAATCCAGGAAACCCACAGACACAGAGATCTATAGTATCATGGCATTCAAATCCAAAGGAAAGCTATGGGATAAAATTGAATCGGATGGATCAAAGAATGACCCGATGTTGGACCAGGAGGATGATATTACCATTTTTTCTAGCTTCCTGGATCGTACGGTGGATAAAGATATAGCTTTGGCCAATCGACAGAAGAACTTATGCGGCGAGGAGATTGCCCGGTCTAAGCAACAGAAAAAATAGGCTAGTAGGAAAGCTGTTCGGCCTGGGAAATACCTCAAGGACCAGGCTGAGCTTGACAATTTATTGATCCTCGCCAGGTCGACCAGAAATAATTTTGCTAACCTCAACTCTACGCCCAAAACTATACAAACCAAGCGACGGAAGGACGCCAATAATACCTCACTATACTGAATAGGTATTAAGGCCATCAGTTGGAACGCTCGGGGCATCAGGAATCAACCTACCAGAACCTACCTCAAATCTCCTACAAATAAATACTCACCTGATTTTATAGCCATTCTCGAACCTAAGATCGATGGAAAGAACATCCAGGAGCTTGCCAAAGACATCCATATGCCGTTTTACTTCCATAGTGGAGATCTTAACACTTATATATGGATATTCTGGAACAATGATATCAATATGGTGGTGAAGGAGACCAATAAGCAGTTTATCCACTGTAACATCCAGAATAATAGGTCGAGGCATATGCTGGACCTTTCGGTTGTTTATGCTAGCTGTGTGGCTAATACAAGAAGGGAGCTTTGGCATGATCTCACTTCTATATCAAACAATATGAACCGTCCGTAGATGCGGGCGACTTTAATATTGTCACATCGGCGGCTGAGAAGGCTGGGCCAGGTACCATCAATACGAACGTGGTAGAGGACTTTAACAGATTCATCTCGGATACTGGGCTTCGCAATGCTGGATATCTCGGGTTGATTTACACTTGGTGCAATAGCCTCACTAACAACCCTAACACTTGGGAGCGCCTGGACCGGGTCCTTTACAATTCCGAATACCTTATTAATAGACCTCCTACCTCCGTTATGCACCTCCCCCGTATGAACTCCAATCACTCCCCCTCCTCATTACCCCTTCTGATACTCTATCAACCCCGGTCCAGTTTTGATTTCAAAGGATATGGTGCGACCACCTGACTTTCATGAACGTTGTTAAAGAAAGCTGAGACGAGGTTTGCCTGGGTCCGCCCCTCCTTACTTTGTATATTAAACTTCAGAGACTGAGATCGGCCCTGAGAGACTGGAACTGGAATGTCATTGGGGATCTTAGGAAACAGAAGCAGGAGCTGCAAGCGGATATTGATTATCTGGAGGCGGCCCTCCAAGTTCAATGAAGCGATGTTGGAGGCGAAGATCTACTCCGTGTTAAACATAGCCTGGACATGGTTTTGGCTTTGGAAGAGCAACTTCTTCAGGATCAGGCGAGGATTAACTGGGTCAAAGATGGGGACCGTAACTCCACTTTATTCTATGCCATCATTAAAGAGCGGGCTAATTCGAACATAGTGCGGCTGTACGACCAAGATGGCACCATGATGGAGGATCAGATTATTATGGACAGGGCGATCCTATACTTCTCCAAGTTCTTTGAACCTGTTCCATCCACGGACCCGGATAACTTTTCGATTGTGTCCCGAGTCTTATCTACGATGAGCAAAACCTGGATTTGTCCAAGATTCCCCAGGAAGAAGAAGTTGAGAAAGCGATCAATTCGTTGAACCCGTAGGGAGCCCCATGCCCGAATGGTTCCACAGGGGTTTTTATTCAAAATGCTGGCATATCATTAAACAAGACCTTATGGCTTCTATCAAGGATTTCTTTTTAGGAATCCAACTTCCTAAAGGCATCACTTCGGCGAACCTGGTTCTCATCACCAAGACGTCCAAGCCTGCGGATATCCAGGATTTTAGACCTATCAGCCTTAGTAACTTCTCCTACAAAATCATTTCAAAAATTTTGGCGGAAAGGCTTGCAGAGTCCTCCCATTCATTATATCTGGGGAGCAATCGTGTTTCGTCAGAGTCCGTAGCATTCATGAGAATATTAGCCTGGCACACAAAGTCATTGGGACGATTGACAATAACATCACCGACGGTAATGTGGCGATTAAGCTTTACATGTCTAAAGCCTATGACAGGGTCAGCTGGAGGTTCCTGATAGGGGTCATACGCCAATTCGGCTTTTGCCAGACTTGGATCGACCTCATCTTCAGAAATATATATGATTGCTGGTATTCAGTTTACATCAACCAAAAAAGGAGGATTCTTCCACTCAGCTAGAGGTCTAAGACAGGGTGACCCCATTTCTCTTGCCTTATTTATTATAGCTCATGATGCCCTCATCAGCAAAATTTTTAATCTTTGCCTCCATGGCCACATCAAATACATCTCTGGGCGTAGAGATAGCCTCCCCATATCCTACCTCTTCTATGCGAACGATAGCCTTATATTCCTTAACGGGGGCATCGACAGTATTGACAACCTTCTGAAGATGCTTCAGGACTACTCGAACACTTCGGGTCATGAGATAAATATAGGTAAATCTGCGCTTATCGTCTCCCAGAAGGATCATATTTCTGTCCGGGCGGAGGATATTACTGCGAGGACGGGTTTTACGATCACACATCTGCTGATCCACTACCTGGGGGTACCTCTCTTTAAAGGCATAGCTAAACAGGAATACTTCTTCAACATGATTGAAAAATTTGAGAAAAAGATCTCGGGTTTGAGAGGGAGGCTTCTTTCCTTCGAGAGAAAGATCACCCTCCTCAAAAGTGTACTTACTGCACTTCCTATCCATACCCTGTCGGTGATCAAAGCCCCCAACAAACTTCTTAAGAATTTAGAGAAACTGTTGGCATCCTTCCTCTGGAACTCTAAAGATTAACATCGGACCAGATGGATTTCATGGATCAATGTGTGTCGTCCGATGGATGAGGAAGGGCTTGGCATTAGATCACTTGACCAGGTCATGACTGCTCTTCATGTGAAAAGATGCTGGGCGTTGATTTAAGGTGAGTCAGTGTTAGCCCAGTACATGATCAGGAAGCATGGGGATCCTGCCGCTCCCGGATACTCCCTATCATATTCCCCCTCCCCGCTATGGCGATCTATGACGAAGATTTTTTGCAATTTTTACTCCAACTGCCAATGGGTTCTGGGCCGTGGTAACATAACCATTTGGGGTCAGAACTGGTGCTGTACAACTATCCCTAAACCACCAAGTTCATCTACAACCCTTCCATCCGTCAGGTGATTGCCTCACTAATGGTGCGTAGATCCTTGGAGGAGGAGGTTAATATTCGAGATTTCCTAACTGTTGAAGCTAATGCTTCCCTGGACGGGATTATTCTCAACGATGAGAAGGACATGATGGTTTGGACTCCTCACCGCCACGGAGAGTTCTCTACTAAATCATACTGGACCACCACCGTAGGAGAAACTCGATTGATTCCTGGAGTAACTTCTGTTGGAACAAGTATATTCAGCCGCGTATAGGCGCCTTTCTTTGGTGCCTTCGCACAAACGCTATTCCTGTAGAGGCTAAACTTATTTCCATGGGGATCAATCTTGCTTCGAGATGTGTGTGATGTGCTAACCCAAACACTGAAATAAATGACCACCTATTCATCTTGGAAGAGACGGCTCAGATGGTCTGGCTCCATTTCGGTACTAAATTTAATCTCCCCACCTCGCACTCCTCGATCGATCAACTTGTTCAGGTATGGCTTTTGAACTCTTCTCCCTCTTTTCTCTTCTCTTCAGCGGTCATCAGCAGGAACATTATCTTCGCATCTGGATTATGGAAGATCTGGAAGCAAAGGAACTCTATTCTTTTTGGCGATAGGCAAAGAAACTACCGGAACATCATCCGACAGGTTACCACTCAGATTTAACTTACCTTCTCGGCACATAATCTGGGTACGGACGGCTTGGGACGTTCGGTCATGCCTACACATCATGTCGTCCGGGGGATCAACACGAGATGGGTTGCTCCGGGGGCGGATCAGAAGCTGAACATGGCGGTGAAGATTGGTGATTTGTCGGGGATTGCATGTGGCGGTATCATCAGAGACAACCAAGGCTCCCTTATCTATGCTTTATCCTTTTTCATGACAGATACAACCAGCCCTCTTCTGTAAATTGACGCTCTCCTCAAGACGATTCACTGGTGTAATGATCAGAATATCCAGTACAGTAAAATCGAAACATCCTCCAACCTTTTTAACAACATCATTACTAATAAATCTAAACCTCCATGGGCTCTCAGATACAAGAGCCGCAACATCCAAAAATTGATAGGTTCGAACATCGCAATCGTACATATACCTCCTTCTGCTAATGACATAGCTAAAGATCTGGCGGCTCTGGCACATGAATCCAGAATTGATCAGATCTTCGTCCACAACTTCGAAGTACCAACTGAGGCTAGCAATGCCCTGCTTAAGGACCTCTATGGTCATTAGGGGGTTCTAGTTTTGTTTCTCCTTTATCTTTTATATATCCTTGGGAACACTAGGGTGGATAGCTTTAATTCACATTTTGTTACCCCCGGTATCCCCAGGGAGGATAGATTTTTCCTTTTGGCTAGGCCTCTGGCCTGGTTAATATACTTTTGTAGGTCGTCGGGCTATCTTCCGGCGCCATCTTTGAGCTTAGGCTCCTTCTATTTCAATAAGGTTTAATGTTCTCTTAAAAAAAGACTGTGGCTCAAAGACAACCTATGGCTCAAAGACGGCCCGTTAAGTTAAAAATAATAAGACAATACGAAATGGTCGTGGACAACTTGTGCACAAGAGAAAAAAGTGAATAAGGATTCCAAGGCAACGATCAACGACATCGTGGCCGGCCTAGGCAGAATCATGGCTTACGGACGACTTGTGTGAGGGCTTGGTCAGCACAAGAGGCGTAAGTCGGGTATTGCGTGGCCTACCAGGGTGTACCAGCCATCACCGACTGATAGGGAACCACGATACCAAGTTGAACAATCCAAATGGCTTGTGGTGCCAGCGACCGATGCATATAGATTAAGTTGGCTCGATTGCGGCAATCTGCATACGAGACCTTGCATTAAAACAAGTAATCTATGATATCTGAACAACTGAGTAACTGAATGAAACATATTCGAACAAACTTGAGATCTAAACATCTTGACAAAATATGAGTACCTGAACGAAACACAACTGAACAAAGTTTAAGTATGACACATCTTGGCAACTTAAGTACATCGTTCACCAAGACAGAAACACGTCCATGTCGCTCGTATTTTCCTATAAAATAAATTGTTGCCTAACTTGGTTTTCTTGGACAGAAAAGATCGTATGGTAAGTATGGTAAGTTGTGCTTATTATTTCTATGCGACACTTGATATCGGTTACACGAGATAGGTTTTAAATCATATGCAGTGAAACTGATCCTAAGGCAAGATTCGTAAGACAATAAATGATAGATGGTGCACAAAAGTAAAATGAACGTGTTTGGTAATGATAGCGAGTAGGCAAGCTAGCCTTCCCACCGGTGCATAATAATGTACTGATAACCACATAGTTTTTTTGCACCCTGCGGGAGAACCTCGTCGTATGCGGAGACTTTCCTCGAACGTGCTAAGGCACAGAGCTAACTCTGGTGCCTTGGAGCATTGCAATGGAACTGAAGCACCATATACAGGACATAATGTATCAGAACATCGCCATGAATCATCCCATCTTGAAAGCCACTTGGCACGCCTTTTATGTTTCAGAGAGAGAGCTTGAGTGAATCGTAATCTTGGCCTAGCGCCGCTTGTAATACTACTTGAATATAAATAAAGACTATTGAGTTATTTCAATTGTGTTCATTTACTTTCCGCTGCAAATGGGGACACTATGTGGCCTAGCTTCAATCGGTCGTTTCTGGACTTGGCCTTGCACGAGCGCAACCTAGGCTTGTACCATATCCTGTCTTAGCGAGGACGATCGCTCCTCTTAGAGCGGGGAGTGACATGAGAGAGCCCGAGAGAAGAAAAAATGTCATGACCTGCTCCCGAATAATAGGACACAAGTCGGATATGCCCAGCCTTCATCGTTAGACACGACGAAGTAAGCTGTACCAAGCTAGGGAAAACTAACTAGATAAACATGAATGTACATAATCACAGGATCTATATAACGTTCGCAGAAAGATAAGATCACCATAATCTACAAATCAATAAAATATAAAGGTACCAGAGTCATCAGGAATGAAAGATAAGATCACAGCAGTGGACTTTCAGCTCCGTGACTCAAACAGCAATATGTCACCGAATATTCTGTCAACTTTATCTATTTTCCAACAATCATTGACGAAACAACCCAAGAGATCAAAATATAAAAAATATGACAAAGTCTCAATAATACTCGAAAACCTATGAATGTCTGAGATCACTTCAACCTAGAGTTCATGCCTCGCCAGTGCGCTGCTGGCTGCCCCTTAGTATCTGTAGTCTAGATAATGACTCCAGCGCAAAACTGCCATGCCAGTAGATCATCGAATATTCTCTCAACTTTATTCATGGGAATTTAAAATTTTAAGAATTTAAAATGAGTTCCGGTAGTCTAAGTCAAGATAAAAGGTGATGCTATCTGTCTCTTAAGAAAACAAAGGGTTTCACTAGTTACCAAGAAGCAACAAGGATTCAACCAGGAGTAGTGAGTACAAAAAGGACAAACAGGGAGATTTTAAAATCTCAAACAGGGAATCGAAGTTTCAAATAATAATTGAAATCTCAACTAAAATTTGGAATGGTAACAAGATTCCGTATAGGGAACGTAATCCGAATAAGTAACAAAGCCACGAAGGTTGCATAGAAACAAGGTGTCAGATAGAAGGCAAAGTCTGAAAATAAGGACCAAAATCCTTGATCATGAATCAATGTATAACAAAATCTCGAACGACAATGAAGTCTCGAACAATACCTCGAATGGAAAAGGAATTTCAACAGGAAAAAAATCTTAGATAGAAAATCAGACATCAACAAAGTCACAAATAGGATACAGAATCTTGAAAAGAAATTTCAAATAAAAAATAAGTTTACAAAGAGTGAATGGAGTATCAATCAACGAATATGATACAAGTTTTTGAATCGTGAATGGAACAAGCAAATTCTCGAATAAGGTCGAAACAAAATCGCAAATAGAGGTCAATCTCGAACAGAAATAAGTCCTGAATAGGAAATAGAATTCATGTAGGAAACTAATCAAAGTCTCAAAACAGAAAATAAAATCTTCAAACGATGTCTCGAATAGGGACTGAATCTCAAGCAAGCGTCAAGATAGGAGTGAAGGTCCAAACAATGTTTTGATTGGAAACAAGTTTCAAAATAAAATTTTGAATAGGAATAAAATCTCGAATAGCACATGGTTCGAATAAGAAAATTTCAAATAGAAGCCAAAACAAAGCCATAAATAATTAATATGAAATATGATATCGAATAGTGGATTTCAAACAATTATCAAATTGTGGATCTGAAACAAGTTTGCCAAATAGAAAACAATATCTCGAAATAAGTTTCGAACATCAACCAAGCTTTCAAAATAGCAAACAAGAGGTTTCAAGAAATGATCTAGGTGCTAAGAAGAATTTTAAGGGAAAACTGGATTATGAATCATGATCCATGATTTTCTTCAACCATGCAAAAGAAACCTTGTGCCTTCAATCTATTTTTAATATTCCTCTGGGACTGAAATCTCTTCAATCTTCTTCAACTGTCCTGACGTGGACTGGTGCATGTTGTAGTGCTCCATGTGATTACTGAATCTGAAGAGGTGGGTCCCCTTGCTGTAGTCCTGATGCTTCCCATGCATGTACTTGGGCAGTATGATCAATGGTCTTCGGGCAATCCTTGACTTGATAGGCAGGCGATCCGTAGTACAAGCATAGTCTCCGTCTTTTGTGGCACTCTTCATAGTGGCGTCCTAAGAGGTGGTAGAAATTACAAATGATCATCGGCTGGATCTGAATATCCCGCTGGCTGAAATGCAGGAGCTCTGGCAGAAATATATGGCTGCTGGCGTGCTAGCTGCTGAGATCCTGATGCTCTTTGGCCATTGTGATCCACGACTTGCTGGCAATCCTTCATTCTGTGAGCAGAAACCCTCAGTATAAACAGAGTCCGAGCCTCTTGCGGCACTTGTCAATATGATGTCCTGTCCTCTTGCAGAGCACACAACGAAGGTGGCCTGAATCTGCCTCTAACGATACGGCTGATGATGTGATTGAAGAAACGCCATCTGAGTGTTGTGATTCTTTGCGGGTCCAGGCTAGTTGTCTTCGTCATAAGTCTTTATGTCTCTCCTGGGTTTCATTTTTCGGTCTCGTTCTATTGTCTGTGCTACATTCTGGATCTCCTGGCTAGTGGCTCCATTCTTCAGAGGAGTCGGGTCCTCTGAGGCTTGGATGGTCTTCAATGGCGACTCCAGGTTCTTAATCTGCTCCTCGGTGCAAGGAATACGCTTGGTGTTGGAGAAATCCAAAGGTTTGAGAGTCTGGAAGTCAGAAGTCCTTCTGGGCTCGGAGAGTGTATCCATATATCTAGCTTGAAAAAAGGATGGCATGCTCCCTCTGGGTGTCAAGGAACTCTTAAAACGTCTCCTTCAACTGTGTACTACCCATGGAGATAGTAGGATAATAGAAGGTAGTGGGAGCTCGAAACCCTCAAGTATAGGTGGATCGACTGTTCCGGTGTCGCATGCTTTTGAACTATCTGAAAAACATAAAACTGTTAAATATCCTTAACCTAAAAACAACAAGTGTTTATAGAATATCAATATACCCGATGTACCCGATTTCCTATGCTGTGATTCAAGTTTCCCTAGTTTAATCAAGTCCCCCAATAGTACTCTAATACCTAGGTACTATTAGGACAGACCTGTATGGACCACCACTAAAAACATGTCACGACCCGCTCCCGAATAATCGGGCACGAGTCGGACACGCCCAGCCTTCGTCGTTAGACACGACGAAGTAAGATGTACCAAGCTAGGGAAAACTAACTAGATAAACATGAATGTGCATAATCACAGCATCTATATAATGTTCCCAGAAAGATAAGATCACCATAATCCACAAATCCATATAACATAAAGATACCAGAGTCATCAGGAATGAAATATACTATAAACTCTAAAGAAACAGTATCTAGAAGTAAAGCTAAATAGTCTAAACCTGAAGTCTCTAGCTAAATCATGTCTTGTAATGCCCGTATTTCGGAATACGTATTTTAATTAGGCCTATATGTATTTCGGACCTGTATTTTATTTTCTCAGATTATGGCCTGTAATTGTGTTTTGGCTTAACTTGCGGATTTTGGTTTTCTCGTAAAACGGGTTTTGGACCTGGCTTGGTTTTATTTTGTGGAGAAGGAATTGGTTTGGTTTGGTTTAGTATGCATTGGAACACCCTTAGCTAAACCTCCACCCTCAACACAACACACCCTCCCCATTAAAACCCCACCTAACTTTCTCTCTCCTCATAACTTCCATTAATTTTCTTCATCTTCTTCTTCCTTCCTCCACACAACACTAACACCATAGCCAAGTGTATCTTGCCACCACATAAGGACCCCATTTTATTTGTCCATTAGCTAGATTAGGCCATGGTGAACAACATTAGAACTTGGTATTTTGTGATTTGGAGCTTCCATTTTTCTAGATCTAAGTTTTAACCATTTTTGGTTTTTCTTGATTTTGATCTATTAAACTTAGATTTCTCCTTGTTTTGAGGCTTCCATGTGGAAGAGAATTCAATTTTACACAAGTTAGAACTTTGGAAATCCAAATTTGGTTTTGTTTTGGCCAAGTTATGAAGATTTGAAGTTTAGGGTTCTTGGGGTCTTCCTCTCTGCCTGATGGAGAAGAAGACCTCGGCCTGCGCTCTTTAGCGCATGGCCGGATTGCGCAACCCCTCGGCCAGTACTTTGCGCTGGACTGACTTGCGCTGGCACTTCTTAGCTCCAGCGCCTTCCTTCCCTTGGCGCACTTGACTGCTGCAACGATCGCTCCCAGTACGGCTCGGCTCCAGCGCAACTCAACCTAGCGCAACCTGCTCTCAGCACGACCCGCTCTCAGCGCAACCTGCTCTCAGCACAACCCGCTCTCAGCGTAACCTGCTCTCAGCACAACCCGCTCTCAGCGTAACCCGCTTTCAGCGCAACCCGACCCAGCGCAGTCCATCCCCTGCGCAGTTCATCCCCTGCACAGTCCATCCCCCTCTGCGCAATCTGATCCCCTGCGCAACCTGTTTGCCCATGATGATTTGGTTTTATTTCTTGGACTTGGCTCCCCTTTTGTGGATTAGAGTTTTGAGATCTTGTCCCACACAATACGACTGTCTTGACCCAACACGACCTGGCACAGTTTTTGATGTTTTGCTTATGACTAGTACGATTTTCGTAAATTTTGTGATTTATGATCCTAGTATTTTCTGATCTTCTTGATAGTGACCCGATGGGGTGCACTTTTAACTTGTAACATATGATTCATAATTCACTTTGCAACTGGATAACTTGATAGTGGCCCGTGGCGGCGCACTCCTGACTTGTAACTTGACTTGACTTGATAACTGGTCGTACTTGACTTGCTCTGACTCTGTGGGTGTTCATTCTTGTTGCTTTGTGCAATCCACTTGTCTTGTCTTGCATAATGTCTAGGACGTGACTCCCTGGTTACCACGGTCAGGGATTCACACTGAATATGGATTAGGCTAATGACTAGATCAAACTATAGTTCATGGAGGATTTTCAGTCACAGGCGATCTCGTTATCTGGGCGCTCTAAACGGACTTGTAGCCTGCCGACGAGTAGGGCACATTTCCTGCACACTATCATGTGTTGCACCCTCTAAGTCACCTAAGGGTATATCGTCTCCTGGGCGATGTACCCAACCATACTCTCAACCCGCGAAAGGATAACTGGATAGTCTGCAGGGCTTGGGACTGGGAATTCTCAATTTGCATCTTGTTAGTAATTAAGGCTTGTGATAACCCTAGTTAGTTAAAGTAGTAAGCCGTAGTATTTGCTTTGCCGCTTGTGAATGGATGGTGTCCAGCCTTGTCTAAGTCTCGTCCAGACCCTGTACATGGTACTCCTGTACATGATTGTTTTACTTATCTTTAACAATAAATGGGTAGAGACAAGGCGCTATTCAGGCGAAGGGTTACAACCCCGGTCCTTGTTTGGTTTAAGGGTTGTAACCTGGCTCCCGGAACGGTCCACGTTCCTAGTCGTTTATTGTCCTGTTGTACTCTTTATTACTTGTGCTTTTCTTCTATTTCTTATGTTCTGAGATGCTGGCTTTTGTTCTTATTTCGTGGCCTCCTTTGTGGCACTTGCCCTTTCTGGGGTTTGACCCAGCTGGTTTTATGTGGCCAGATTTCGGAGCAGCACCCGAGGATCTACCAAACTTCCAGCCCAATGGTGGCGACTAGAAGGAACCCAGGCTACGAGTGGGTTTTCTATTTTGTTTCACCCACTACATTGTAAATTTATTCTTTTGAGGCATTTAGCCGACGAGCACCTGTTAGCTCGATGCATTTTTACTTACTGTCTGCCTACAGGTTGTAACATGATTAACAAATCCTAGGGTTGATCATGTATGAGTTAACTCTTGCTAGTCCTCGTATTTTGTATGACTAGCTTCATGATCAGCTGAATATGTAATATTTGGGACGTCTTTTATTGTATATTTGGTGGTCTAACATCTTGTAACTATATTACTTGCTTGAGATTGAGATAATAGGCTTGACCTTAAGAGACCGTTGGCTTGTAGTAAACCCTCATATCTAGACAGCCGTGACCGTATAGCGAAGTGAATTCCATTTCAATATATGTAGCTGGCTATGTACGCCCCCGCTCTCCAGTATTCTGGTTCTGGGGCGTCACATGGTTTAAGTGGTGGCCCATGCAGGTCTTGGCATTCAAGATATGTGAGGGTTTACCGGATAGATGTCTCAATCAGTACTCGTCTTTGATCTCCATTCATATCCTCTGAATCTCTGGATTCTTGCCCTGATCATGTGCTTGTATCGTTGATCTGTCCTGGTCCTTCCGTATTGTTTTCCCTGTGTCGTCTTCTTCAGCGGCACTGTACCTGATCCTGCCGAACAGCAAGGTGGAGCGCTTCCCATGGACCTGCAGCATCCCGGAGATCAAGCCCAGCATTCCGGAGTAGCCTCCAAAGTTGTACCTACGGGAGGAGAGCCCCCAGTCCGGCCCATCCAGCCTGCAGAGAGTGATGATGGCACCTTGGTAGGTCTCATCAGGACCTTGATAGCTTCCCAGGATCGTAGAGGAGACGCCTTGCACCAGGTAGTGGCAGATGCTTTAACCAGAGGCGGTCATCCAGGGAACAGCGCGGCCAACAGCTTCAAGCGCTTGAACCCTCCCTTCTTCGACGGCAGCGAAGATGCGATTGCCGCGGATGCTTGGCTTCAGGATACCGAGGTAATTTTGGAAGCAGCTAAGACACCTGAGAATGAGAATGTGGCGGTGGTACGCCTACAGTTGCTGGACTTGGCTCGCAGTTGGTGGGCGGTGCAGGCCGTAGGATTAGCGGCGCCAGTTGCTTGGGCGGTGTTCAGAGAAAGATTCCAGACGAAGTATTTTGATGCTGTAGCTCGGTACGACCTACAGACGAGATTTACCAACTTGAAGCAAGGAGGCAGAACGGTCGATGGTTATGCATTTGAGTTTTCTAGACTTAGTAGGTTTGCCCCCACCTTGGTGGCGACCGAGTTTGCTAGGGCCCAGCAGTTCCAGCAGGGACTGCATTTGGAGATCTTGTTGACAGTCGAGCAGTTCGAGCACCAGACATTTGATACAGTATTAAGGGCAGCTAGGAGGCACGAGTACACCTCCCAGAGGATCGTGGATAGGCCGGAGGTAGGAAGCGGTCCCACAATCAGATGCACCAATCATCAGCTCCAGCCCCGGCAGTAAGAGGTTTGACCATTGGAACTCCGAGGCGGGCGGCTTCAGTAACGTCGGTTCAGCATTCAACCCCGACGTACCCGCAGCAGCAGAAGCAAAAGTAGACTTTCGCGATGGAATGTTCTCATTGCAGAAAGCCAGGGCATGTGGTGGCAGATTGTCGCAGGGCGCAGGGATTGTGCCTGGCTTGTGGAGCGGTAGATCACAAGATAGGAGCCTGCCCGAATAGGGGTAGTTTGTCCTCTTCCAACCTAACCAGTCCATCGGTTAGAGGACCAGCACCTATGCAGCAGCAGCAGTACCCGAGGCCATTGTTGCCTCAGGCCCAGGCATTTCATCAGCAGAACCAGCAGCAGTATACCCAAGCCCAAGTGCAGAGCAGGCAGAGAGGTTTCCACCAGAGAGGACCCGCAGCTAGAGGACAAGATCAGGCAATGATGATGGCTATGGAAGAAGAAGTTGCACCATGTGAGGTAGTGGCAGGTACTATTCTCGTCAACTCCTCTCCAGCATTGGTATTATTTGATTCTGGTGTATCGCATTCATTCATGTCTACACGATTCGTGACCCGGATAGGATTGGAGCCAGAGTCATTATTAGTAAGGCTCAATATACTTACTGGTAATGGTCTTGTGGGAGTAGATCGAGTGTTTTCCTCGAGTCGGATCGTAGTTAGCGGTAGAGAGTTCCCCGCTAGATTTATAGAGTTCCCTATGGCAGACTATGATGTAGTCTTAGGCATAGATTGGTTGAGGAACCAGTATGCTAGGATAGACTGCCACATTGGCAGGGTTGTTTTCAGCATTCCAGGCGAGCCAGAGTTCTCATTTTCTAGAGGCGCAGTGGAGCCATCTTCTCCAGTATTGCGGATGGCAGTAGCAGCAGTACAGTCACCCAAGATAGTTGAAGAGTTTCCAAATATCTTCCCAGAAGAACTTCCAGGGATACCGTCAGAGCGGGAGATTGAGTTCACTATAGACTTGATCCCCGGGACAGCCCCAGTATCAGAGCGAGTCTACAGGATGGCGCCTTCAGAGTTGGAGATTTTGTACAAGATGATTGAAGAACTCAGGACCAAGGGATTCATTCGTGCAAGTGGATCGCCTTGGGGTGCCCCGATGCTTCTTGTGAAAAAGAAGGATGGTACGTCCAGGTTATGTGTAGATTATCGTACCTTGAACTCAGTGACAATCAAGAATAGATACCCTCTCCCGAGGATAGATGACTTGTTTGATCAACGCAAGGGGGCTTCAGTGTTTTCGAAGGTAGACTTGCGGTCAGGATACCACCAGATCAGAGTCAGAGAGCAGGACATCCCGAAGACAGCGTTTAGATCGAGGTATGGGCATTGGGAGTTCCTTGTTATGTCCTTTGGAGCGACCAATGTGTAGAACCCTAGAGGGGAGGTAAATAGGGAAATTAAAAATTAACTACAACAATTGATGCAATAAAGACAATTGAAAGTAAAGAGTAGAAAGATCAAACGCAAACGCAAGAATGTATCCTGGTATCCTCTTTTGAGGTAGTCCAGTCCCGGAACTCTCTTCGGCTTTAATCCACTATTTAACCAAATAGTACACACGAGTTTGGATCCGAAGAACTCGCCAACTTCAACACGAGTTTGGATCCGAAGACTCGCCAACTTCTACACACGAGTTTCCTTACGAAGGCTCGCCAACTTCAAACAAAAGAGAATGAGAACTTGTTGATCTTCTAACACGTAAAGATCGAAATGTACAACTCTTTAATACTCAAGCACTTTGGGAGAGGATGACAATGAAAAGCTTGGAAGAGTATTAATGGTGGAGCTCTTGGTTGTTGGAAAATTTATGGAAGAGTTGGTGAGGAAGCTCAAGAGAGAGAGAGAGCTTCTTTTTATAAGAGAACCAAGAGTTGGTGGCATTTAATGCTCTGATTACTGACAGACCGGCATACCGTCGGTATGCAGCGGTATACCGTCGGTATACCGGCCAAATAGTAACGGTCATATTAATGACCGTTTGAGAGCATTAAATGCGGCCATTAATGCTAGTCAGAGCAATTCGAAAACCAAATATTTGAAACTCGGTATACCGCCGGTATGCCGGAGCATGCCGCCGGTATGCCGACAATTTGTCACAGCAAGTTTTGAGTTGCTAAAAACGGTATACCGCCGGTATGCTGGAGCATGTCGTCGGTATGCCGACAATTTGTCACAGCAACTTTTGGGTTGCTAAAAACGGTATATCGTCGGTATGCCGGAGCATACCGTCGGTATGCCGACAATTTGTCACAGCAACTTTCTGGACAAGAAAAGCGGTATACCGCCGGTATGCCGGAGCATGCCGCCGGTATGCCGACTATTTGTCACAGCAACTTTCTGTATTCTAAAAACGGTATACCGCCGGTATGCCGGAGCATACCGCCGGTATGCCGGAGCATACCGCCGGTATGCCGTTCTGTAGCTATTTGATTTTTGACTTGTTCTTTTTACTGTCATCCGTCCTTAGGTGTTTACAGATATACCTAGACCAGTACAGACTCGAAGACTCTAAGCAGGAAGACGCCGTCTTATGCAGGGAACGCCGGTAACTGCTACAGTCTTCAAGGAAGAAGGAGAAAGCTCTTGAACGGAAGAAACCCATGTAGTAGATCTTCTGAGAATATAAGAATCTGAAGAACAGAAGACTAAACTACGAAGATGCTGTTAATTACTCAAAATAAAATGTGCCAACAAACTCCTCCATTTTGATAATTGACAAAATAGAGAGATAGCATCTTCAAGGAGTAGCTCCCCCGTAGGTAGACAACACCCCCTCAATATGATTTCTTCCCCTTTGTCACTTAGTCAAAGATGGGGATAATCAATAGAAACAGTGCATAATAAAAATGACACGAGTATATGAAGAGTAGCATGCATTAATATATTGAAGTAGGAAGTGAATACATGCTGGACCCATACATATCATAGTGATAAAATAAAAGACTCTCCACAACGAGAGCCGGACACTAGAGACAACCATAGATAAAGTCCCCGAAGGACAGCAAACAACAAGTAACAACCACACACCGGTCCCCGAAGGACCACAAAAGACAATATAAAGACAAACACATAAAAACTAGAAACACTGAAAAACCGAAACCATCACCAAAAGGAAGTCCATCCCTAATCCTCAGCCGGATCATCATCATCATCACCCTGAGCTTGCTGGAAGGTGCCAAAAGGATCAATGTCGTCAGGGTACATAAACCCATAGGCATTGGGGTCAGAGAAACGCGGGGCCGTGTACATGGGATCCTGAAGATTAAGATCCAGAAAGGCATCCCGGTCTTGCAGAGTGCGCTGAATAAAATACCCCTGATCGTGGAAACGAGACTGGATCAGGGTGCCAAGTCCACGAGTGTGGGCCCGCATCTGTTCCTCCGCCTGGGCCATCCGCATATTAAAGTACTGCTGAGTGAGCGGCATATAACGGCCCGAAGTAGGAGGGGTAGATGTGGGAGCAGCAGGAGTGGATGCCGGTTGCTCTTGGAAAGATGAGGCACGGAAAGTAGAGGCGCCAGCAAGGGTACGGGAGACAGCAAGATATGAGAGGACACCATCCGAGGAGCAGAGAGACAGGTCAACATATTTGGCCTCCATAAGCAGAGTGATAAAAGAGCCATAGTAGAGATTCTGCTTCCCCGAAGGCAAGACACGCCGGAATTACAGAAGAAGAGTCTTCGGGAAGGAGAATCGCTTCCGGGCATAGAGATGATACATGCAGACGAGGGCATCACCGGTGATTGCGTCATAATTCCCGCCCTTAGAAAATAGAGTGTGGCACACGATCCGATGGAGCTCGTAGTAAAATGGCTCCAGCTGGACAGAAAGGGCCGGGATGGCAGGAGGGTTGGGACCCTTGCAGATGATACGGCAGAATTCGTCGAAAGGTGATGCCGCCGAGGAGTTGAGAGCACCCAAAGATGGTAATGCTTCCCCTTTGTCCGGGATGCCTAAGATGTTCCCCACTTTCTGAGAAGTAAGACGGAAGTGGCGGTCATTGACCATAGATTGAATGGCGGATGGATCGTCGTCAACCCCTCGCATGTTGCAATAAAAAAGTCGGACAGCAGCGGGATAGACAGGAATTTGGCGCCGAAGAAGAGAGGAGAGACCGACGTCGTCAAACAAAGGGACGTGACCGGGGAAGAGGTTCCAGTTGATCGCCCGTCCCTTGAACACGTTGTGATGGACGAAGTGCTGGAACCAAAGGTCGGCCGCCAGAGAGTTGGAGAAGACGCGTTGGTCATAGCCGGTAGGTAGCACCACCGGGACGAAGGGGTTGAACATGGAGGAAGAGGAGGATCAGGGGCGCTTAGGGTTTGCCATGTAGAGGGATTTGGTGCTTGGGTGTGGAAGAAGAAGTAGTAGAGAGGAGATGGAAGAAAGAGGGTTTTTAAAGTAGAGGAGAAAGATGAAGAGATGAGTTTGAAAGGGGGGTAGGGAGGGAACGATTGTAGAGGAGGATTAAAGTGGGGAGATAAAAAGGTGATGGGATGAATTAATGAGAGTGGAGTAAAAAGAGGAGAGAAAGGAGGAAAGTGATGTGAAGAGTAGTAAATAGGAAGGGAGTTGAGGAGATGGATAGTTAAGAGGGATGGGATGGATGAGAGGGAATAAAGATATGATAAAAAGAATAATGGAAGAGAGATAAAAAAGTGGGCCCGGATCTCAGAGTACGTGTCCTGTCCGACTCCATCCGGCATACCGGCGGTATGCCGACGTGTACCGACGGTATGCCGAGTTTCGAAACAGAACATAATTCTGCTTGGAAAAACGGCATGCCGCCGGTATACCGTAGTAGACCGTCGGTGTGTCGGCCGAATGGGACTATGGATCAAAGGACACAATGCCTAGTTCACGGCAAAGGAAAGAGAAGCGATCTTCCGGGAGAGGCTTAGTGAAGATATCGGCTAATTGATAGGTAGTATCAATAAATTCAAGACGGATATCTCCTTTTTGCTGATGGTCACGAAGAAAATGGTGTCTAATTTCAATGTGCTTCGTGCGTGAGTGACAAATCGAGTTTTTTGTGAGATTGATAGAGCTAGTGTTATCACATTTAATAGGGGTACAAGAATGAGAAATGCCATAATCTAAAAGTGTTTGTGACATCCAAAGAATTTGTGCACAATAACAACCAGCCGCAATATACTCTGCCTCAGTGGTTGAAAGAGCAACAGAGTTTTGCTTCTTACTAAACTACGATACCAAGGACTTCCCAAGGAATTGACAAGTGCCACTAGTGCTTTTGCAGTCAATCTTGCATCCGGCAAAATCTGCATCCGAAAAGCCGTGAAGCTCAAAGGATGAGGATTTCGGATACCAAAGACCCATGTTAATGGTGCCTTTGAGATAACAAAAAATGCGCTTAACGGCACTCAAATGTGATTCCTTTGGATTGGCTTGATATCGTGCACACAAGCAAACACAAAACATGATATCCGGACGGCTAGCAGTTAAATAGAGTAAGCTACCGATCATACCTCTATACTTACGAATGTCGACCGATGTGCCATCTTCATCACTGTCAAGGTTTGTCGTTGTGGCCATAGGAGTCCTCATTGATTTGGATGAGTCAAGGTTGAAACGCTTGAGGAGGTCCTTTGTATATTTTGCTTGATTGATGAAGGTTCCTTTAGGTCCTTGTTTGATTTGTAATCCCAAGAAGAAGGAGAGTTCACCCATCATACTCATTTCAAACTCTTCCTGCATAACTTTGGCAAATTCTACACAAAGTGTGTTGTTAGTAGAACCAAAAATAATATCATCAACATAAATTTGAACCAATAAGAGAGTCCCATCAAGGGATTTAATAAAAAGTGTGGTGTCAACTTTTCCCTTTAAAAAATTGTGAGAAACAAGAAAAGAGCTAAGACGCTCATACCAAGCACGTGGAGCTTGTTTGAGGCCATAAAGGGCTCTATGGAGTTTGAAGACGTGATTAGGAAATTGAAAATCTTCAAAACCGGGAGGTTGTTTAACATAAACTTCCTCTTTAATAATACCATTTAGAAAAGCACTTTTAACATCCATTTGAAATAGCTTAAAGTCATTAAAACAAGCAAAGGCACAAAGCATACGAATGGATTCAAGACGTGCAACCGGAGCATAGGTTTCGTCGTAGTCAATGCCTTCCTCTTGGTTATAGCCTTGCGCAACCAATCGGGCTTTGTTACGAGTCACTAACCCATCTTCATTAAGTTTGTTGTGAAACACCCATTTAGTTCCAATAATAGGGTGATTGCTAGGTTTTGGGACAAGTTCCCAAATCTTGCTTCGCTCAAATTGATTAGCTCCTCTTGCATAACTATCATCCAAAATTCATCAAGAAAAGCATCATTAACATTTTTAGGCTCTATTTGAGAGATAAAAGCCACATTGGCACAAAGATCACGAGTGGCAGATCTTGTGCTAACACTTGAGGAAGGATCCCCAATGATAAGCTCCTTAGGATGATTGGTGACAAATCTCCATTCTCTTGGGAGATCCTTTGGAGGAGGCTCGAGAGGAGGAGACTCTTTAGATGGGGTCACAACTTCATTGTTAGATGAAGAAGGACGATCCTCAATAGAGGAGTTCTCCAACCCAAACGAGATGTCATCAATATCCTCGGAAGAGGAGAATGTAGAAGAGTTGAGTTCATTAAAAGAGACATTGATTGACTCTTCGACAACAAGACTTCTTTTGTTAAAAATACGAAAACCTTTACTATGAGTAGAGTATCCAAGGAATATTCCTTTATAGGCTTTTTCTTCAAACTTGCCTAGGTTATCCTTGGTATTCAAAATAAAACAATTGCAACCAAAAACTTTGAAATATTCAATAGAAGGAATTTTGTTGAACCAAATCTCATAAGGAGTCTTCTTAGTAATAGGTCTAATCAAGACTCTATTAATAACATGACACGCCGTATTAACGGCTTCCGCCCAAAAATATTGGGGGAGCTTATATTGGTTTAACATAACCCGGGCCATATCGCCAAGGGTTCTATTCTTTCTCTCCACAACACCATTTTGTTGAGGAGTACGAGGACAAGCAAAATCATGTCCAAAACTATTCTTTTCACAAAATCTTTTGAAATCAACATTATCAAATTCTCCTCCATGATCACTCCTAATTTTGTTGATAGAAAAACCTTTCTTATTTTGAACACGTTTACAAAAAGCAACAAATTCACGAAAAGTATCACTTTTGCAAGCAAGAAAAATGACCCAAGTAAATCTCGAAAAATCATCAACTAAAACAAAAGCATAAAGTTTGCCACCAAGGCTAGCTACTCTACTAGGCCCGAAAAGATCCATATGAATAAGTTGAAGGGGTCTAGTGGTACTCACAGAGTTGATGGATTTGAAAGATGACTTGGTCAACTTACTTTTCTCGCATTCTTCACATACCATATCCTTTTTGAAAGGGATACTAGGAAGTCCTCGTACAAGCTTCTTGGAGGCGAGGCGAGAGATGGTATCCATGTTGGCGTGTCCAAGCCTCGTGTGCCAAAGCCAACTCTCATCGTTCTTTGCAACTAGGCACCTGTCATTGTTAGTACCTTCAACAAGATAAAGAACATAAATATTGTTTTCTCTAATGCCTTCATACACAATAGTTCCATTGGAGCTATCGGTAATGTAGCATTTGAGTTTAACAAACTTGATATCATAGCCATTATCGGTAAGATGGCTAATACTAAGGAGGTTATGCTTGAGATTAGTAACAAGACATACATTATTAATACAAGGATAAGGAGGAGAACCGATATTACCATTTCCAATAATATAACCTTTAAGATTGTTACCGAAGGAGACGTGTCCTTCCTTCTTCATCGATAGCATTGTAAAAAGTGAAGCATCACCGGTCATGTGCCGTGAACAACCGCTATCGAGAATCCACTTGCTTCTAGCATGAGAAGGATTCGTCACCTACAACATAAGTTGAAGATGAACATTTTGGTACCCATGATCTTATGGGTCCTTGAGTGTTAGTCTTAGGAACCCATTTAAGAACTCTCATGTCAACTTGTTTTCTTGTATAACAGAAATTTGAAGTATGACCAAGCAAACCACAATAATTGCACATTAAAGAAGATCTAGAAGAGAAAGTGTGAGTGTTGTGCATATGTGAGTTTCTAGTGTGAGAAGTTCTACCATGAGTGTTATGATGATAGTAAAATGCATGATGAGAGGTGTTCTTCTTAACAAAAGGTCATTTTCTTGTGTTAGAAAAGGAGTTGTGTGTAGTGTTCATGTAATGGTTATGCCTAGCATTGTGATGAGTGTGAGGGTGTCTTGGAGCATGCATGTGAGTGGTATTCTTATTTCCTAAATTCTTACTCCGTGTAAGAAGATCATTATACTTAATAGAAGTGGAATATTCTCTTCTATTAGCATCTTGACATTTGTGCATGGCAAATTCATAAGAGCTTCTCATGGATTGAATCTCATCATCCTTTTTCTTGATGGTGTCAAGAGATTCTTGAAATTTGAGTCGTAAAGACTCCATTTCATCCGTGTCGGAAATAGGAGATTTTCTTTTCACATTAATAATGATACTTGAGAGCCTCTCTACTTCAAGTTGAAGAGCCTCAACCTCCTTAAGAGATTTCTTGTATTTATTCTGAACACCTTTGTGTTCTTCATGTAACTCAAGAATGGCTTTCTCCAAATCATCATAGGTAAGAGTGTTTAAGGAAAAATCATCAAGTACCTCATCGGTTGCCATGAGACAGACGTTGGCATTGTGTTTGCACTCCTTGTCGTTGTCGGAGTCGCTCACATCGCTTTCACACCAAATGCTAGTATTGGCAAACTTTCTGGAGGACGAGCTTCCCTTGCTAGGCTTCTCGTACTTGCTTGAGTCCTTTCATATCATCGGACAATCCCTCTTGATGTGTCCGGGTCTTCTGCATTGATAGTACGCTGGGTCTTCTTCATTGTCCCGTCTAGAGCGGTTGGCCTTGTTGAACTTTAAGAACTTCCGGAAGTGCTTAGCTGTGAGAGCTATTTCTTCATCATCGTCCGACTCATTGTCGTCGGAGCTATCTTTGGAGTAGGACCTTGATGCTTTGAGAGCAAGAGTCTTCTCCTTTTCTTTGGTCTTCTCCTTCTCCTTCTCTTGAATGGAGGATTCCTTTTGATCCTTCATGTCAAGCTCGTGAGTCATTAGCTTACCCATGAGGGTCTCTAGGTTCATGACGGTTAGATCGTTCCCCTCAATGATTACGGTAGCTTTAGGACTCCAAGCTTTCGTCAATCCTCTAAGAATCTTCCTTATCTTTTCATGAGCAGGATATTCCTTTCCAGGAGAAGAGAGAGGGTTAATGATGTCACCAAAGCGAGTAAACAAGCTAGCAATAGATTCATCATGCTTCATTTTAAAAGACTCATATTCTTGCGTGAGTCTACTAATCTTGGATTCCTTCACTTGTGAAGTTCCCTCGTGTGTGACTTCAAGTAACTTCCAAATCTCATTGGAAGTCTTGCAAGTAGAGATTCGGTTGAATTCACTACTGTCGAGAGCACAGTAAAGAGCATTCATTGCCTTGGCATCTCGACAAGCAAGCTTTTTGATATTTTCAGCAAGTGTCTCCCGAAGGGTGTCAGAAGCAATATCCTCAATAGCTTTGGAAGGAGTAGGAAGGCCATTTATCACGCAATCCCATAAATCGAAATCTATGGATTTTAGATAAATGCCCATCCTAATCTTCCAGTAGTTATAGTTGGTACCATCAAATAGGGGAGGCCTATTTGTGGAGTGTCCCTCATTGTGAAACGTGTTGATGCTAGGGTTAGAGGCCATGGATCACTCAAGGGTGTAAATCCAAATCAAGAGAACGAAGCTCTGATACCAATTGTAGAACCCTAGAGGGGGGGTGAATAGAGAAATTAAAAATTAACTACAACAATTGATGCAATAAAGACAATTGAAAGTAAAGAGTAGAAAGATCAAACACAAACGCAAGGATGTATCCTGGTATCCTCTTTTGAGGCAGTCCAGTCCCGGAACTCTCTCCGGCTTTAATCCACTATTTAACCAAATAGTACACACGAGTTTGGATCCGAAGAACTCGCCAACTTCAACACGAGTTTGGATCCGAAGACTCGCCAACTTCTACACACGAGTTTTCTTACGAAGGCTCGCCAACTTCAAACAAAAGAGAATGAGAACTTGTTGATCTTCTAACACGTGAAGATCGAAATGTACAACTCTTTAATACTCTAGCACTTTGGGAGAGGATGACAATGAAAAGCTTGGAAGAGTATTAATGGTGGAGCTCTTGGTTGTTGGAAAATTTATGGAAGAGTTGGTGAGGAAGCTCAAGAGAGAGAGAGCTTCCTTTTATAAGAGAACCAAGAGTTGGTGGCATTTAATGCTCTGATTACAGACAGACCGGCATGCCGTCGGTATGCAGCGATATACCGTCGGTATACCGGCCAGATAGTAACGGTCATATTAATGACCGTTTGAGAGCATTAAATGCGGCCATTAATGCTAGTCAGAGCAATTCGAAAACCAAATATTTGAAACTCGGTATACCGCAGGTATGCTGGAGCATGCCGCCGGTATACCGACAATTTGTCACAGCAAGTTTTGAGTTGCTAAAAATGGTATATCGCCGGTATGCTGGAGCATGCCGTCGGTATGCCGACAATTTATCATAGCAACTTTTGGGTTGCTAAAAACGGTATACCGTCGGTATGCCGACAATTTGTCACAGCAACTTTCTGAACAAGAAAAGCGGTATACCGTCGGTATACCGGAGCATGCCACCGGTATGCCGACTATTTGTCACAGCAACTTTCTGTATTCTAAAAACGGTATACCGCCGGTATGCCGGAGCAAACCGCCGGTATGCCGCTCTGTAGCTATTTGATTTTTGACTTGTTCTTTTTACTGTCATCCGTCCTTAGGTGTTTACAGATATACCTAGACCAGTACAGATTCGAAGACTCTAAGCAGGAAGACGCCGTCTTATGCAGGGAACGCCGGTAACTGCTACAGTCTTCAAGGAAGAAGGAGAAAGCTCTTGAACGAAAGAAACCCATGTAGTAGATCTTCTGAGAATATAAGAATCTGAAGAACAAAAGACTAAACTACGAAAATGCTGTTAATTACTCAAAATAAAATGTGCCAACACAATGCGCCGGCCATATTTATGGACCTCATGAATCGTATTTTCATGCCTTACTTGGATCAGTTCGTAATCATGTTCCTAGATGATATCATGGTCTATAGCAAGAGCAAAGCAGAACATGAGCAGCATCTCAGAATCGTCCTTCAGACGCTTAGAGTGCATCAGTTGTACGCTAAGTTTAGTAAATGCGAGTTCTGGTTCGATCGTATTTCGTACTTGGGTCACATCATTACCCAAGGAGGAGTAGAAGTGGATCCCCATAAGATTGTGGCTATCGAGACATGGCCAGTACCTAGTTCAGCGGCAGAGGTTCGCAGCTTCCTTGGATTGGCCCGCTACTACCGGCGATTCATTTCAGATTTTGCTAGGATTTTGGCGCCGATGACCCAGTTGACCCACAAGGATGTGCCGTTCGTATAGACAGCAGAGTGTCAGGAATCATTTAAGAAGTTAAAACGAGGTTTGATAACAGCTCCCATTCTCACCCTTCAAGATGGGACCGGATGATTCACAGTTTATTGTGATGCTTCAGGCAGAGGATTGGGGTGTGTCTTGATGCAGCATGGGAAGGTAATATCTTATGCATCACGTCAACTTCGTGATCATGAGAAGAATTACCCGACCCACGACTTGGAACTGGCAGCAGTAGTGTTTGCACTTAAGCTTTGGCGGTACTACTTGTACGAAGACAGAGTGGAGATGTTTACTGATCACAAGAGCCTGAAGTATGTTTTCACCCAGAAGGACCTTAATATGCGACAGAGAAAATGGCTCGAGCTACTGATGGACTACGATGTGGATTTGCAGTATCACCCAGGGAAGGCCAACTTTGTAGCAGATGCGTTGAGCCGGAGAGCCGGAGTTTATTTTCTAACGGCGCAACCAGAGTTATTGGCGGATCTTCAGAAGATGGGAATCGAAGTGGTTTTTCCTACCAACGTGGCGTTGATGGCCAGTCTACAGGTTCAGTCCAGCATAGTTGAGAGGATCCGGAGAGCGCAGTCAGCAGATCCCAAGCTTCAGTGACTCAGAGCAGAGTGTAAGGCGGGAAGAAGGCCAGAGTTATGCATTCATGAAGATGGTACACTTCGACACGGCACTCGTTTTTGTGTACCCAATGGAGATATCAGACAGGAGGTCATGGCAGAAGCTCACAGTTCACAGTATTCTATTCATCTCGGTGGCACGAAGATGTACCGTGATATTCGTCAGCATTTCTGGTGGAATGGCATGAAGAGGGAGATAGTCCGATTTGTCTCTCGGTGTTTGGTTTGCCCGCAGGTTAAAGCTGAACATCAGAGGCCTGCTGGACTTCTTCAGCCCTTGCCGATTTCAGAATGGAAGTGGGAGCATATGACCATGGATTTTGTGACTGGATTGCCTAGATCCCCAGCTGGTAGAGATGCTATTTGGGTTATAGTTGACAGGCTCATGAAGGTGGCTCATTTTCTTCCATTCAGAGTTGGTCAGTCTACGGCTCAGCTAGCAGAGATGTACCTCAGGCAGATTGTCAGGCTTCACGGTGTGCCCGTCAGTATAACCTCGGACCGAGATTCGAGATTCACATCATACTTTTGGTGCAGCCTGCAAGAGAGTTTGGGAACTCACCTTCAGTTTAGCTCAGCTTATAACCCGCAGACAGATGGCCAGTCGGAACGCACAATCCAGACTCTTGAAGATATGTTGAGATCTTGTACCCTTAACTTTGGTGGTTCATGGGAGGATCACCTGCACCTGGTGGAATTCTTGTACAATAATAGTTTCTAGGCCAGTATTCAGATGGCCCCATTCGAGGCACTATATGGCAGAAAGTACAGATCCCCGCTAGCATGGGACGACATCGGAGAGAGGCAGATGCTCGGTCCAAAAATGATTGCCCAGGCAGTTAAAGTGGTCAGAGGGATCAGAGATCGTCTTCGAGTAGCCCAAGATCGCCAGCGGCATTGAGCCGATGCTCATCGATGTTCCTTAGAGTTTGCTATCGGCGACCATGTATTCCTTAGGATCTCGCCTAACTGCGGCGTCATTCGCTTTGGCGTACGGGGGAAGCTTAGTCCTAGGTATATAGGGCCGTTCGATATCCTGGAGCGAGTAGGAGATGTATCCTATCGTCTCGCTCTTCCGCCGTCGCTAAGTAAGGTACATGATGTATTCTATGTGTCCCAATTACGATGGTACATCCCGGACTCGAGCCATATCCTGGATCATTCAAAATTGGTTGTTGGTACCAACCTTTCGTATGAGGAGAGGCCCGTGTCTATATTGGACCGAAGAGAGAAGATACTCAAGAAGAAGACTATTAGCTTAGTCCGTGTTGCTTGGGGTCATCACTCTCTAGGTAAGTCAATGTGGGAGCGTGAGGACGACATCCGATCGTGATATCCCGACTTGTTTGACTCATAAGGTATAATGTCTTCCTTATGCCCTATGCTTTCCATCCCTTGCTTGTATGTATGATTGTTTGATTGTTTGCTTAGTATAGCTTAACTGTGGATAGTATAGCTGGCTCTTACATCTCTAAGCATCTTGATTTAAATTCCGAGGACGGAATACTTTTAAGGTGGGTAGAGTTGTAATGCCCGTATTTCGGAATACGTATTTTAATTAGGCTTATATATATTTCGGACCTGTATTTTATTTTCTCAAATTATGGCCTATAATTGTGTTTTGGCTTAACTTGCGGATTTTGGTTTTCTCATAAAATGGGTTTTGGACCTGGCTTGGTTTTATTTTGTGGAGAAAGAATTGGTTTGGTTTGGTTTAGTATGCATTGGAACACCCTTAGCTAAACCTCCACCCTCAACACAACACACCCTCCCCCATTAAAACCCCACCTAACCTTCTCTCTCCTCATAACTTCCATTAATTTTTTTCATCTTCTTCTTCCTTCCTCCACACAACACCAACACCATAGGCAAGTGTATCTTGCCACCACATAAGGACCCCATTTTATTTGTCCATTAGCTAGATTAGGCCATGGTGAACAATATTAGAACTTGGCATTTTATGATTTGGAGCTTCTATTTTTCTAGATCTAAGTTTTAACCTTTTTTGGTTTTTCTTGATTTTGATCTATTAAACTTAGATTTTTCCTTGTTTTGAGGCTTCCATGTGGAAGAGAATTCAATTTTACACAAGTTAGAACTTTGGAAATCCAAATTTGGTTTTGTTTTGGCCAAGTATGAAGATTTGAAGTTTAGGGTTCTTGGGGTCTTCCTCTCGGCCTGAAGGAGAAGAAGACCTCGGCCTGCGCTCTTTAGCGCAAGGCTGGACTGCGCAACCCCTCGGCCAGCGCTTTGCGCTGGGCTTACTTGCGCTGGCGCTTCTTAGCTCCAGCACCTTCCTCTCCTTGGCGCACTTGACTGCTGCGCCGATCGCTCCCAGTGCAGCTCTGCTCCAGCGCAACTCAACCTAGCGCAACCTGCTCTCAGCACAACCAGCTCTCAGCGCAACCTGCTCTCAGCACAACCCGCTCTCAGCGCAACCTACTTTCAGCGCAACCCGACCCAGCACAGTCTATCCCCTGCGCAGTTCATCCCCTGCACAGTCCATCCCCCTCTGCGCAATCTGATCTCTTGCACAACCTGTTTGCCCATGATGATTTGGTTTTATTTCTTGGACTTGGCTCCCCTTTTGTGGATTGGAGTTTTGAGATCTTGTCCCACACAACACGACTGTCTTGACCTAACACGACCTGGCACGGTTTTTGATGTTTTGCTTATGACTAGTACGGTTTTCGTTAATTTTGTGATTAATGATCCTAGTGTTTTCTGATCTTCTTGATAGTGACACGATGGGGTGCGCTCTTAACTTGTAACCTGTGATTCATAATTCACTTTGCAACTGGATAACTTGATAGTGGCCCGTGGCGGCGCACTCCTGACTTGTACCCTGACTTGTAACTTGACTTGACTTGATAGCTGGTCATACTTGACTTGCTCTGACTCCGTGGGTGTTCATTCTTGTTGCTTTGTGCAATCCACTTGTCTTATCTTGCATCATATCTAGGACGTGACTCCCTGGTTACCACGGTCAAGGATTCACACTGAATATGGATTAGACTAATGACTAGATCGAACTATAGTTCATGGAGGATTTTCAGTCACAGGCGATCTCGTTATTTTGGCGCTCTAAACTGACTTGTAGCCTACCGACGAGTAGGGCACATTTCCAGCACACTGTCATGTGTTGCACCCTCTAAGTCACCTATGGGTATATCGTCTCCTGGGCGATGTACCCAACCATACTCTCAACCCGCGGAAGGATAACTGGATAGTCTGTAGGGCTTGGGACTGGGAATTTCTCAATTTGCATCTTGTTAGTAATTAAGGCTTGTGATAACCCTAGTTAGTTAAAGTAGTAAGCCGTAGTATTTGCTTTGCCGCTTGTGAATGGATGGTGTCCAGCCTTGTTTAAGTCTCGTCCAGACCCTGTACCTGGTACTCCTGTACATGATTGTTTTACTTATCTTTAACAATAAATGGGTAGAGATAAGGCGCTATTCAGGCGAAGGGTTACAATCCCGGTCCTTGTTTGGTTTAAGGGTTGTAACCTGGCTCCCAGAACGGTCCACGTTCCTAGTCGTTTATTGTCCTGTTGTACTCTTTATTACTTGTGCTTTTCTTCTACTTCTTATGTTCTGATATGCTGGCTTTTGTTCTTATTTCGTGGCCTCCTTTGTGGCACTTGCTCTTTCTGGGGTTTGACCCAGCTGGTTTTGTGTGGACAGATTTTGGAGCAGCACCTGAGGATCTACCGAACTTCCAGCCCAATGGTGGCGACTAGAAGGAACCCGGGCTACGAGTGGGTTTTCTATTTTGTTTTACCCACTACATCGTAAATTTATTCTTTTGAGGCGTTTAGCCGACGAGCACCTGTTAGCTCGATGCATCTTTACTTACTGTCTGCCTATGGGCTGTAACATGATTAACAAATCCTAGGGTTGATCATGTATGACTTAACTCTTGCTAGTCCTCGCATTTTGTATGACTAGCTTCATGATCAGCTGAATATGTAATATTTGGGACGCCTTTTATTGTATATTTGGTGGTCTAACATCTTGTAACGACATTACTTGCTTGAGATTGAGACAATACGCTTGACCTTAAGAGACCGTTGGCTTGTAGTAAACCCTCATATCTAGACAGCCGTGACCGTATAGCAAAGTGAATTCCATTTCAATATACGTAGCTGGCTATGTACACCCCCGCTCTCCAGTATTCTGGTTCTGGGGCGTCACATGTCTCCATCCTGCTCAGCTAAAATCCTGGGCTCTGGCCCATAAGGTAGAATGATATCCTGCAAGTATACCTGCAACATATCCAGTCAGGAACAGAAAAAAGTACAATTCTAGGAAATGAACAAGAACATCATGATATGGAAATGAGTACAAGAGAACATAAAATATAATGTACAGGAAAAGAACATGAAAGTACAGGAATGTAAGTACAGGAAATAAAGTACAGGAACTAAAGTATAGGAACTAAACATGAACCTGAAGTACAAGACATGACATGTGCACAATGTTTGAAATACAACTAGCCTATGTGACCGGCTGGGGTGAGTACAGGAACATGTACAGGAGTACATGAATATCGGTACGGCTTAGGACCCGCGTGCACGATGCGAGGCCTAAGCTATCTATATGAATATTAGAACCAGAGTTTGGTCACATAGCTAGTGTATTTCCCCTCCCCGACACAAGTAAGTACAAGAACATGAAAGTACATAAGAACATGATACCGTGTCATAACGTATCACAGGAAAGCACCGGATATGAATGTAAATGCACAAGACCATAGAATGTACTTGCCTTGCTCCGGAGGATCGATAGGAAGATAATGAGCACTAGGTCCACCTAGATCAATTTGGAATTTTTAATTAAAAATCTAAATGATACTAGCTAATATTATTTGACCAGTATTAAATTATCATATTTGCTATCCAAAATAATAATTAGTAAAACGCAAGTTCATTTAGTAAACCCTTCCTACCAAGTTATCTATAAAATAGCTAACATATCTATTCTAATTTCGATTAGAAACAAATTTAGATGGTTTCTCTTATCAGAAAATATATAGATTTATTTAATAGAAGTTATTTTACAAAATATAGTATATCTACCGCTAAATCATCAATAAAACTCATACTCCAAACCCAACCTTACTTGAATATAGCCCACACATCAATTCACCAATTATCCCAACTTGGCTAACCCTAGCTTGGCCTGCAACTTACCATTCCCTCCTTATTTGACTTGGCACAGTCAGCACCAAAACTCGTCAATTTATAACTCATCTTGCAAAATATGTAACCCACAACCAAAACTGAAACTTAACAAAATCCCTCAACTATACACCCAACCAATCCTGGCAATATATGCAACTTAGAGTTTACAACATCCCATCCTGACAATAAGTATTCTAGCAAGCCTCACCAACACACACAAAGCTATCCAGAACACAAATGAATATAACAGCTATTGGTATCTCAAAAATTAGGAACAATTATGAGAATACTTATGCAACTGACCCCCGGCTAAACCCAAGCAATTCATAAAATCAATTCAACAAAATATAGACAAGAACTTATACAACCCAATTGAATCATAGTTCAAAATGGCAAAGAATTATACCAGTATTGATAACCAAAAGTCAGAATAAATATATACAAATTCATTGCTTAACAAAAATAGAAATATACCATCTAACTAACACTAAACACCAAACTTAGAAGAACCAAATTCCTCCTGCACCAAATCTGAATTTCCAATTCCTCGCTACTTATATATTGCAATTGATTCTTTGCACCCGACATTCAACACATGACACACACCAAATAGATACGCACACTAGCATTGAACACACAAGGCTGGACACAACCCATTGCAGGATACAAACAAGGCTGTACACCTATGATACTGAACACGAACCATCTACTTGATACAACTGTATGCCAGACACGAACATAACTCTTAGACACGATTCGAACGCCAATTAAGAGCAAACATGAACGTACTCCGATACGAACACGATGTATGAAAGCCACATCATAATACTGGAATTACGACCAAACATCCAAATGTAACCTGAGTAAATAAGAGTCTTGAGTAGAAGCTACCTGGAGAAATTTGACTCGGAAATGACGGTCTGATCCACATGGTTGGACACAACCCAGACGTGGACACGATCCCAAACAATCGAACTCAGTCACCTCATCCAGCCGTGATCGATAATCCCCCGCGTCATTGCATCAAGAACAGAGAATTTCAAATTAAACATCGAATCAAGAATTTAGAACTACCAATCCTCGATTCGATCGATAGATCCGATCCGATCAAGATCGATCAAACCAGGAAATAGTCAAAGAAATTAGACACCGGGGGTGATTGTAGTAGAACTATATTTTGAAAGTTATAAAAAAATTGCCAACAAAAATTTTATTTTTGTTTTTCGAAAACTATTTTCCATATGAAAGTAACCAAACACAAAATCATAATTTTATACTTAGGAAATGACTTTATAACCTACCTTCAGAAAACTGTTTTCTGAACCAAATTTCAGAGAACATATCCAAACGGACCTCAAAGTTTAAAACTTTAAACTCGATATATATCCAAATCCTAATTTCTGGTCAATCTCAATCCAATCCAATCCAAAATTAAAAAACCTAACAAATCAAAAATTTATCAAAATCTATATAATTCCTACTCTTCTGCTGAAGGAAAACGAATCAAAATCTAATCCCCAAAGCTCTGCTTCCCTAGCCTTCGCTACACCAAAGCATTTCCACCATCGCTACAACATCAGTAAAGTTGGCCATCCAACTCTACCGATCATCGAACACCTCTCTGCAACCCCCCGACTAGCCCCAATACCATTGTCCCCAGCACCTTTCTTTCCAGCAGTTCTTGCTTAGTCTATCATCATTATTCTGACCGAGCCATCATCATACTTGTCTTCTCGTTTACTTCTTTGTCGTGAATTAACGCTTGTGTCAAAGCCGAAACCTTCTCTTCTTGTCGACCTCTGCGAGCTCTATCCACCGGACTCCTCTGCAAGCCGATCAAGCGAACTCGCCATCTAAACCACCATGAGACTGGCAGCCTTCTGCAACGAGATAAAACTTGCACTGCGACCGAAGGTAAGCCTGTCCTCTAGTTGATCCCAAACCGACACGTGTAGCCTACGCTGGCTACCACTCTCGGAGCCCAACACCACAAGTACTAGCCTTGAACAACCGAGTCGAAAACCCTCAGTCCCAGCATTTCACCAAGTTGAGCTTCCTCCGCCGTCGAGCCACCAAGATCGCAACAACCACCACTTAGCCCTCCAACTTGTCGAGACCCCTCTCGTCGACCTACTCGATACCGCTGAGCTCGCTACCGCCTAATGATGCATCTTCTCCCCGTGCGATCTTGTGTCGATGAAACTTGTCATGCTCCGATCCCGTAGGACCGAAAATCGCCACTAGACGTGATGTCATACGAGTCTAATTGCACCTGTACAAGGAAAATACCAAAAACGGTTACATAGTTAGAGCAAATGATTCTTTTTAAAAATAATATTGATATGAATATTACAACGGCTCAAAATCAAGAATGACTAGATTACAAACATATCTCTCTATCTCTCTCTCTCGATACAACAAATATGTCACAAGGCTTATAATCAAGAACAATACATTACGATGATATTCCATATATTATGTCGTCTATATATAAAATAGTCCAGTAATTCATCTACATAGATCCCAGCATATGAATATTGATTTGGTGACCAAACGGTCCCAAACATTCTACATTTCTATCTCTGAAACACAATATGATGGTCATCCTATACAAAACAACAGTACTGCATTCCATATGATAACTTAATCACAGTGCTATATTCCATATCTAAAACATAGTGATTAAACTGTACTATATATGCTAACGTACTACAAAAATACAAGTGTCCACACCTATAATAGCAAGTTACAACTCCATATGATATATATGATACTAGCAATTCAACTTTACACAAGCCTAACTCATTTGTTTAATTATTCAATATTCTATAACAGCATGTTACATGATGAGATTGTTCTCTTATCTATCTGGGTTCATCTTTTTTATTATTAGCATGCAATCATAATTTATGGCACACGAAACATAAGCAACATTCTGATTTATTATGTGTGAAGGTAAAGAAGAAGGGTTCATCGAAACCACCCACATAAATAAACATTGATATGCATCGACAAATCCGATCTCTGACCAATGATGAACTTCTACTCAAACTCTACATCAAACACATGACGAATCCACAACAGATACACCGTCCAAATATGCAGACCACAATAAAGCAATCGAGAAACACCTTTCAATCCATAACTGCACCAAGATACTCAATTATATAAACTCAATAAACTCCATAAAACATCTTTCTCTATCCAACATGAATACACCTTGTGTAGTATCAATGATCATCAAACATAACCTTCCATTATTTCTCAATTAACGCAACCTCACTCAAACCTTAGCCAAATCCATCGAACAACTATGCCACCAAACTCAATCCAACCATATCCAAAACTATACCATCATCCTCTACTTCTATCAACAATACACATCGCGTAGAACTGTACTACTCAAAGTCACTGGATAACTAACACCCACAACAATAAGCCACACTTAAATCTAGGGCAAACCTACCGATGAACTATACCAAAATCGATGTTGAATCAAGGAACATAGCCCAAAATCAGTTGATATTTACACA
Source organism: Iris pallida (assembly GCA_029216955.1). NCBI lineage: Eukaryota > Viridiplantae > Streptophyta > Magnoliopsida > Asparagales > Iridaceae > Iris > Iris pallida. Next base: position 32,115,616 of record JANAVB010004800.1, on the reverse strand, counting down.
TCGAGACCAAGTGTTGCACCTCATTTAATCCAATTGATTCTCACAACATCAAATTTCTTTATCCACCAATCTTCTAAACCTAACTATATCAAATTCCAAATCACAATCATATATCATACTAAATTTTTGTAAATATCCATTATCTCTGACGTCACAATTGAATCGATCCACATTTTCTCTCTTATGAATTCCTCAATCCAAGGAAATAACAAACCAATTATGAATCATTTACCTTGCGTACCTTAATCACAGCTGTGGTGGCCTATGCAGGTCAAGAAAATATTATTTTAGTTATATTACTGTACGGAGCAAACCTGCATATAGGATTAGAAATTAGGATCTCATCCACATGCTTGATCGTCTTCCTTGATTTTCATTTTCGAACTCTCATTTGACTGCTTGACTTGCATCTAGCTTGATCCTGCCCTAATGTTAATCTTATATTTTGTGCGAATAGGATGAATCTGCATAGTGGTCGCTCTACCCCTCTTGCCATTACCGTTGGTGAAATAACAATTCATGAGGATCCAGCAGCTTAGTTGCAACCGACGATGTCGCCAACCACACCAATCCAACTAGGACTATCGCCTCAACCTGATACGACTCCACCCACCACTCAACAGCATCAGCAAGCCTATTTACCTCAAATGGGACACCGAGACCATTTAATCCCTACAGCTCAAGGAGATCACCTACCACCTCCACCACAATATTTACCACAGTATCCTCCACCCTATCCACCACATTATCCTCCACCTCATCTACCCCAGTATCCACCATAATATCCATCGCAGTATCCATATCCATATCTACCTCCGTACCCACCATAGTATGGATCACAGGGTGCCCAGTAGTTAATTCAATAAAGGTCGTACATACTGCCACAACAGCCAATGTCTCAAACTGATGGGACTCCGACGAGCCAGTTCTTTTAGGGCATGATGTAAGCCCAGGTGCAACAAAATGAGTTTATTAGGAGGAGTTTGGAGACAGCTCTAATTCAAACACCTCAAGAAATTGTAGGAACCATTGAGGGATTTACCTTCAAGGGTAGGAAGACTCCATAGGGATTACCAAATGGCTTGAGCAGATGGAAAATCTATTGAGAGCCTCCCAATTGTCCGTAAATCTATGGATGATTGTAGTTAGACTCCAGTTAGAAGGCAATGCCTATCATTAGTGAGTAGGAGAGGAGAGGAGAGGAGAATAGGACTTGAACAACCTTGGGAGGAATTTAAGTTGTTGTTCAATAGGTAGTATTTTTCAGATATTGCCAAAGACGTATTTTACGACCAGTTCCGACACTTGGAACAAGGAAGTATGACCGTTGATGAGTATGACACCGAATTTAGTCGGTTGAGTCACTTTGCTCCCGAATTAGTCTCGACAGAGTTGGAGAAGGCCAAGAGATTTCATAATGGATTGAGCATAGACCTTTAGAGATACAGCAGCTTTGAGTCACGAGCTTCACATGTAACCATTTTGGCCAATGCTAGGACTCAGGAGCCACAGGCAAGAAGGCACATGAACGACGATCAACTTCGACAGTTGCATCAGTTAAGGCTACACAAGCGGGATCCATAAGACATTCTGTGACGTAGCAGCAACCTAGAGTTTTCCCATATCAAGGGAAGGAACTTCATACTTGCCATTATTGCGGAAGGAAGGAACACCTATCATATAGATTGTCATCACAAATTAGGATTGTGTATGGGTTGTGGATTGAGTCAACACTAAGTTCAAGATTGTACTTTTAAGCAACAACATGTGTAGAGAGCAGCATTATCAGCACCGGAAGCAGGATCACCACATCCGCCAGCAACTATTGAATATCCAAGCGGCCAGCCGCTATCACTACAGTCTGCACAATATGATAAGGCCATGCAACAAAGGGATAACCAAAAATTTTGACAAACATTCAATATGATCACAACCGGACACCAACCCAAGGAGCCGTAGATATAGGTATGACATTTTTGTTAAATTTACCATTGCATGACCATGATGATAGAATGACTTGGAATTTTATAGTCTAAACCATGAACATGAAGGGACGTAAGGACTAAGCAATATGAGTATTTATTGATAGCCTATATAGATAAAAACTACTACCACAAACTTTATGAGTGCCATAAGAAGAGTAAATTGTTCGATTCCCAAGATTTGTGTGCCATTGTAGCATCACGAGCCAGATTTAGGAGCGTGAAGATGGCATACACAACAGTTTCTTCCATTGTCCGAAAATTATGGTACGATATCATGACCTTAATCTTCTAACTTCGTTATTCGTAGACCGTGCTTTAGTTTTAATTTCGAGAACAAAATTTTATAAGTTGTGTAGAATGTATCCCCCTAAAATTTATGCTATATTTTTTATTATTATTTAATTAGAATAATTATGGTATATGAATATAGAGTATATATAGTATATGTAAGAGAGAATTTTTATATTAAGTAGATTTGTACATACATGTATAAATGGTTTTAATTACATATTTATATACGGATATGTAGAATTTTATATATAGAGTTTTACTTATATAGTAACAAAAATATATGTACTAAATATTTAATATATGTAGTATATAATGTAAAACCCGAAATTTATTTTGAATTATTTATTCTTTATTGCATTTTGGCTAATTGGAATATATCTCGAACATGGGGCGTTATAGAAATCTTCCAAACATGATCTTATTCTTGACCATATCGTCTTATTATGACCAAGTATAAAATCATCTTCAATCAATCTCCAAGGAAAAATATTAATTGGATCATCTTCTAGCTTGCAACATACCAGAATATATATATTTATCTTGCTCATCGACTTTCTTCCAATTACATAAAATCTCGAACCATCAAAACCCAATCCATTCCATCACCCAACAACCAATTCTTCCAATCTATTTCTTATGATGACACGATTAATATCACAAGTATTCAGTCTATGCAAATCAAAATATTACCTCGAGTAAGATAAGTCTAAGTCCAAGCCAATTCAAATCCAAGGATCACACTATCATCAATCACTTCTTCGAAGTGCATGATTTCCAAATCAAAATCCAAATAGTCAACAAAATTTCATCCATCACCTCCACTTGAGTATCGTCAAATACGAGCATCCTATAAAAAGTAATCAATCAGACTTTTCCAAATAGATCCCATTCTTCCAACTGCAAACAACCAGCCAAAATCCTGTAGAATCAAAACCAAACCTAATCATCTTGGTACCCCCGCTCTATTATAACACAATCTACCCAAACAACTCTTCTAAGGTCAATCAAACCAATCCTATCCCTCAACATTGGGATGTCTGTCTAACCACTACTCTAGCTTACTAGACCACACTCCAACATCGGATAACTCATCTCCAATAAGCAACCAAACCATAGTACTCACCCCAAAACCTAGGGGCAAACCTTATTCAGCATTCCAGGGATTTTACCCAAACTCTTCTCACTCATAATATTTAACCAAACATATATCATCCCTAACATCATCATCCTCAAAATCCAAGGGTCATCGAAGTCTATTAAGCAAAGCCTTCCCCAGGGTATATTCATCCAACAATCATCCTCGACTATAACATGATCGACGAAATCAATCTAAGAAACTCATATAGTCCAAGTCCTTAAATATGTACGATAAACAAATCCACCAATCGTAAGTTACAATTCCAATCTTGCTTGTCCTCAATCTAAGCATCTAATTAACTTGTATCATTAAACCAACTTAATATCAATCCATAAGTCAAGACAATATCCACAATCACCGATCGCTTCAGTCTTTACATATTTATTCTACCTAATTGATAGACCAACTTCCAAATTATCCTTATCCGTCAATCAAGTCACTCTGAATTAATGATCAATCTTCAAGAATTTCAACATTCACCAAGCAAAGTTCAACTAATATTCGTTCATTCATGCTCATGGTCACTTCAACCAAGTCATTCAAAACTTCAATACTATCATTTGATCTACTGATAGTCCACAAGCTAACATCCATCAAGATAACAAAACTCAATGATTCATTATGCACACAATCTGCATTCATCCAAATTTAATATCTTTGAGTCGACGTTTTCAATCTTTGGTACACCCCAATATTACCCAATATAAACATAATAAAAAATCATCCATTTGCTAGTTCAATTGTTTCACCCAATGATATCTTCCAAACTAGATTATAATATCAAATCATCCATACACAAGATCGAATCATCTATTGCATATTTCAAGTCATCAACCAACACAATTCTCAATCTCTTTGAGTCATTCCCAAACAACCAAACAAATTTCCAATCACACCACCAAGTCTTCCCACTCAATTCAAACTCAATCCTATTTAGTTCTATCCACAATTCCATATATGATCCATATTATTTTTTTAACCAAGCTATCCACTCCATAATCCTGAATCCTCATTCAATATTTTGTCCATCTTCCAAAAATCATTCTATTTTATCTTAAGCAAATCAACCAACAAACATTTAAAATTACATTAATCAGGCAAACTTCTAAACTAAGGCTTTGTACTACCCCATCTAATGCAGATGGATACACATCGATATGCAAATTTGAGTCAATCAATACCACCAAGGCTACCTAAAACACCACTATGGGATCAAGCCACTTTGCAAATCTTCAAGATCAAACTGAAACTAATCTACTTAAACAACTTACCTTATATCCATTCCTTAAAATCCAAGCACATTTTCTTCCAAACTCACATTAACAATCTCAAACCTGGCCGCAATATCTTTACTAATAGCATGTTACTCATCCAAGAACCAAATATCCAAGTTCGAATATATTCCCATCCAAAGCATTTTGATCACACGGACTGCTCAAACCAAACATATTCTTCAAAATAACTCAAGACAAATACTATGCTATGCGTAGCTATCCTTGTTCATCAAAATACCCACATGAGATCATAAGATATCTGGACTTATTGTATGGAACATCTAGCAGACCATCGAGAGAGTCAATGAGTTAGATCATGGAAGCAATTCAGAGTTAAAAAGAATCAATTGACAGTCCAAGATGTAAAGCTGTGCATTGATACCATTATGTCATGACCTAATCCCGTAGGATCAAAAGTCACCACTAGACGTGATGACGTACGAGTCTAAATTGCACTTGTATAAGGCAAATACCAAAACAACTGATAGAACTCCAAGGTAAAAAGTCATCGTAGAGGAAAATACTGAGCATTAAAGTTGAATCAACGCAAGATATTCGAATGGATCTTTTTATTAACAATATCAACATGGATTACAATAGTTCAAAGTCAAGAATGACTATATATATATATATATATATATATATATATATATATATATACACCTCTCCGCCCAGAGGCCAGCCACCCTCCCTCCCCCCGGAGGTCGAGCCCCAGCCCTCCCCCCTCCTCCTCCTCGGATCACCACCCCCCTCCTCCTCCTCGGGTCACCATCCCCTCCCCCCTCCGGGCTACTACCCGCCGGAGCCCTCGTCCCGCTCTTGGCCTCCTCCACCGGAGCCCCTGGCATCGAGATGCGCACGAGGGGGGCCCGAGGCACATCGGGCCGTGCGCCCCCTGGGGTAGTGCGCCGCTACCTTCGGGCAGCGTGCCCCTCTTGGGCCGAGCCCTCACCCCCCCTATCGGGCTGCATGCCCTTTCCTGTTCAGGCCAAGCGACCCTAAGTCTTTTCGTATTTAGGTTTTTGAATTTTTGGAACATTTTGAAATTCTGTTCTTCGAAATTTCAAAATGTTTCGAATCACAGCTGTGTTTCGAAATTTTAGTTCTCCAAAATTTTGAATTTCAGCATTTCTACTTTTTTCATTTTGTACCTTGTTCAACAGGGCCCTTTTGTGTTTGTTGGCCGTGTCCCTGTCTGTAGTGCTCTTTTTGAGCTCCTCTTTTTCTTCAATAAAATGCATAAAAAAAAGAATATATATATATATATATATATATATATATATATATATATATATATATATGTCACAAGGATTACAACTCAAGAAGAACATATTACAATGATTTTTAATACATTATGTTCAATATATACAAAATGTTCCATAGATTATGTCCTAAACACCTTCAAAGATCTGGTGGGGTGTTAGTGCAAGAGTACTAGTGAGTGGACTCTCGCCCACACAAACCAAAACTAACATGTTAAGTGAGTGCACGTATTATTCTAATCTTTCCTTAGGATTAGTTACATAGCATACAATACTTGTGTCAATAACCATAAATGTGTCACGCAATATAGTTGAACTTACCCAATACCTATTGTCCATCTTTTTGTGCTCCCGTAAAACAATATTCTTTCATAAGGCATATTATCATTACAACGATATCAATTCACAATGTATAAAATAATGTATCATAATATGTGGCCCTATATTAGACACTCATTACCCATCATGAAGATATTCGTGCTAGTGTTCACTTATATCCCGTAACTAGGTTCGCAGGGAGATAACTTTAGCATACAACCTAACTATATGAAGGCCAGTAGCACCACAAGCCATCATGGACTGTAGCCTGGTTAGATGATGAGATCCTTTTAGTGCAGTTTGTGAGCCCCACTAAAAGTTGCCAAATCATCCTTGCTAATACTTTAACACAACTATCTTGGGTCCTCCAAGGCCGACACATTCTCGGTGCTCTGGTGATTCGTTCGAGGAGCTAAAAATCCTGTGCACAAGTTGTCCTTGACCATAGAAATACATGAATGTATAGACTATACAGAAATGCATGGTATAAAACTGAAATAATTATACAAAAATCTCTACTCACCACATACCAAACACATCGATCCATCGCTCGGCTCAAGCTTTCGAGTCCAAGATTTCATCTATTTAGCTTCTAGTCCAGGAATACTACCTTGGCGACCCAACAGTCCCAAGCCTTCTACATTTAGATCTTTGAAAACAATATGATTTTCGTCTTGTACAAAATAGCAGTACTATATTCCATATGATAACTTAATCACATTGTTATATTTCATATCTAAAACATAGTAATAGAAATGTACACTATGTGCTAACATACTACAATAGTACAAGGGTCCACATCTATAACATCATGTTAAGACTCCATATGATATAATATCGGCATTTCGACTTTATACAAGTCTAACTCATCTGTTTAATTATTCCATGTTCAATAATAGCATGTTAAAGGGTGAAATTACTCTCTTATCTATTTGGGTACATCTCTTTTATTATTAGCATTCAGTCGTAATTCATAGCATGTAAAACATAAACAACATTGTGATTCATTAGGTGTGAAGGTAAAGAAGAAAGGGTTCATCGAAACCACCCACCTAAAGAAACGTCGATATGCATCGACAGAGTAGCTAGATCTCTGCAGCACCCTCTGCAGGAACCCAAGTCTAAATGAACAATCGAGCCAACAAATCATTTCAATGCACCAAGCAGAGTGATGCATTACAACACATGTAACCATTTTCAAGAGGATTCCACCATCTTCTAGATAATTTCAGAAGCATTCAGCAAAATCTTGGTTACGGGAGGGTTACACAAATCCGTCACGATTGGACACAAAATCTTATACGTAACACTCTCCCCACATATGGCATTGATGTCGTCGTCAACCATGTCCACTAAGAAATTTTGGACCTTGTCTTTGAATTATACAATGTATCAACACGTTTCCAGCTGGACTCGCTCCGTACGAGTCGAAATGTAGGCAAAAACACTAAGTCCGTGACAAGTGGTATCATAGGCTGATAAGGTAAATACTCTGTCACTTTATTTCACTGATGATATCTTCGCTGCTGTGGAGCTGCAGGTGAATTGAGAAGGTGAATGGATTATGCTCGATTGAGACTTGGGAAGATCTCAAGAAGAATATCAAGTCTTAATTCTATCCGGAGAACGTGAAAAGTAGTCCAAGACAACAACTTATTAAAAAAAAAATTTGAAAAATTACTTCATTTGGGTGCAGGTTCAGATGACAACTTTCTCACATGCCGGCAAAAACTACTTTTGCTTATAGTTTTTGAAAGGCTACAGCAATCCAAAGCAAGCCTAGATAATTTCCTTAGCTCTCATACTAATATGTTGCGTTATTGGTTGTGATATGTGAGCTCTTGTTTTATCCGGAATATATTAAGTCATCGGTTATAACGATAAGACGATCAGTGTAATAGTATACGTATGTGCTGAGGTTATGATGAGGTCATCAGTATATAGTATAGTACTATAGTTATCGGTTTAATAATTATGAGATTATATCTGCAGTTTTAGTATAGTTGTAGGTTGAATGACGAGGATGTCAGTGTGTTCTATTATACAAGCGAAGTAGGTGGCAGCGATATACAGTTGAACTCTAGTATTATGCAGGATATATTAAGTTGAGGGTTATAATGAAGAGGATATATATATATATATATATATATATATATATATATATATATATATATATATATATATATATGGAAATTGCTGAGAAACCCAATTTCGGGGTGGACTTTTATGAAATGCCCACCCGCTGGATAAGTTTTATGAAATACCCAGAATTAAGTATTTTTACGTTAAATATTCCAAGATTCCCTTTTAGATGCCACCCGCTAGAAACTGCTATTTTTATAATACCGAAACTACCCCTCCGCGCGAATTGGTCATCTATATGTATTTGAATTCAAAAAACTCAGATCTGGATTGCGATTTTCGTCTTCTTCTTCTTCACGGAAAATCTGAATTCCATTGCTCTCATATTCAGCAGAGATCGCAAAGATCGTTCGTAGTTCGGTGTGTTTTTCTTCAGTCGAACTCAGATCATCGCTCGTCATCATCATCACCATCATCATCATCTTCATCGTGGAGACATTTGAACTCAGATCTTCAATTGTGGAGAGAAGATCTTTCTTCTTCTTTTCTATAAGAATTATCATCGCTTTGAAAGAAGAACGAAACTCTTTATTCCTGAAAAAACTAAATTACACGTTTTAACACTGGAAATGACCATTCTCCGTCTTAATTAGGACGGAGAATGACATTCTCCGTCTTAATTAGGACGGAGAATGCCATTCTCCGTTTTATTTAAGACGGAGAATGCCATTCTCCGTCCTAATTAACACGGAGAATGACATTCTCCGTTTCCGTCTTAATTAGGACCGAGAATGTCATTCTCCGTCTTAATTAGGACGGAGAATGACATTCTTCGTTTTATTTAAGACGGAGAATGTCATTCTCCGTCCTAATTAACACGGAGAATGGTCATTCTCCTGCGTTTTAACACTAGAATGACCATTCTCCGTGATAAATTACACAGAGAATGGCATTCTCCGTCCTAATTAAGACGAAGAATGGCCATTCTCCGTGCTAAACGGAGAATGGCCATTCTCCGTCTTAATTAGGACGGAGAATGCCATTCTCCGTTTTATTTAATACGGAGAATGACATTATCCGTTTCATTTAACACGGAGAATGGCATTCTCCGTGTTTCTAACACGGAGAATGGTCATTCTCCTGCGTTTTAACACTGGAATGACCATTCTCCGTGTAAATTAAGACGGAGAATGTCATTATCCGTCCTAATTAAGACGGAGAATGGTCATTCTCCGTGTAAATTAAGACGGAGAATGCCATTCTCCTGCATTTTATGGTTAGCTGAAACTTTGGAGGGCCATAACTTTTGACTGGGAGGTCGAAACGAGGTCCCGTTTGTCGCAAAATGAGCGTATCGTCGAGGAGACTGAAAGTAACCGCTTCACCGTTAGACGGCCTTCCGAAATTTTAGATTCGCAAAAAAATGATGTTTGGACCTCCGTTTTAGCACTTTTGTCGTTCGTCCCGGTCTTTCCGAAATTTTTCGACGAGTTTTTGAAGATTTTTGAGGAGAAAACCTAGATTCGAAAGTGAGCAGCGTATGGAAGAAGATGGAGTATTGAAACATTTTTTTAAGAGCAGTTTTGTGGGTGTTTCCAATAAATTAAAAGGAAGGGCAAAAGGGTCATTTGGAACCCGCTTTGGATAAGTTTCTCTAATTCTGGGCACGCGATGAAAGTTTTTTAGCGGTGGGTTTTACATAAAACTTTTTTAGTTTTTGGGCATTTCATAAATCTTCCCTATATATATATATATATATATATATATATATATATATATATATATATATATATATATATATATATGAGGGACATTTTGGAGGTACATATAGCATTACTTATATATATATATAAATAAAAAAAATAAAAAATAAAAAATAAAAAATAAAAAATAAAAAATAAAAATAAATATATCAGTGTATTAGTGTACGGATCGGTTTAGTTAATGACGAGGCTATCAGTTTACAATATACCTGTCGATTGAACTAATGATGAGGTTATCAGTGTATTTTATAGTTGTAGGTTGAATGACGAAGCAATCAGTGTACTACTAAATTATGCAAGTGGGGAAAATGCTTGCGATAACCCTCGTCATTACAAACAAACAAAAAATAATGAGAAACTCAGCTGTTTTGTTTCCTTTAATTACTTTAATGTTTGTAAGTTATGGAACCATCATAGCAGTTAAATAAATAATTATTGTTGTTTTTTTTGTTCTTGGTATATGCTAGAGTAGCTAACCAACTAATTAAAATGCAAGTTTAGGAGTGGAGACTGGCCGGCGGAGGTTACATTAGGTAAGTTTCATTTATTCCTGCCAAGCTAGATAATTGACAATTGTTATGGAATCATAAAAGCAGGTCAATAAAATAAAATTTTTGTTTGTTCGCTAGAGTAGCTAACCAACTAATTAAAATGCAAGTTTAGGAGTGGAGACAGGCCGGCGGAGGTTACATCATCTAACTTTCTTGATTCCTGCCCAGCTAGATAATTGACAAATGTTGTTACCATAGTATAGATTTGCTGGTAAGGGTTGTCATTTGGGTACCACCAGCTAATCCTCCTTAGATATGTTTGGGACAGGTGTAAACAGGTTTGGACATGGAATACACATATACAATATTTGATTTTAAATTTTAAGACCCGAGACAAATTCTAAAGTGGTACTATCAAAACCTAATGTTCATATAATTCTTCTTCGTTGATAATAATATAATAGTATTATCAACACAAAATTTAAGAAAAAAATAATAAATAAAATAATATATGTCATAATGAAATAGTAATAAAATTGAAGATATTCCAAACCAAAAAACAAATTTGAGGTTCTAGACAAATAAATAAATAATGTTTCAGGATAGTTCTGGTAATAATAAAAACAGAAAAAAATGTAATTTATTTTATTGTTCAATTACTCCATGAGGGCCCATAATATATATATATATATATATATATATATATATATATATATATATATATATATATATATTCTTTTATTTATATATATATATATATATATATATTATATAATAATAAAAGAATATATATATATATATATATATATATATATATATATATTATATATATAAATAAAAAAAAATATATATATATATAAATAAGAAAAGAAATATATATAAATATATATATATATTATATATATATATATATATATATATATATATATATATTATATATATATTTCTTTCTTTATATATATATATATATATAATATATAATATATATATATATATATTAAAAAATATATATATATATAATATATATATATATATTTGCAAATGACCTCTAGCCTAGTGGTTAAGAGAGATGCATGCGGCCCAAGTGGTCGAGAGTTCGAGCCCATGAAGAGAGTTCGCCACAATTACCCATTCCTTCTATATATATTATATATATATAATTATATATATATATATATATATATATATATATTTAAGATACTCTTTTATTCCAAAAGGCTCAAATGTCGAAGCCTGTACAAGTAAACCCCTAGGCACAAAATGCTGACGCCTATACAAGTATACCATCAAAACAGGGAAACCAAAGGTTAGGGGAGAGGAGTAATCCAAGAGCTAGTCTGCCCGTGTGAACAACATGACCTGATCTTCTGACACTGCCTGAAGACCGCCCTGATGATCTGGTCGGCATTGTACTGATATCCCTCATATCTTGTTTTGTTGCAATTCTTCCAAATGGTCCATATGGCAGCAGCCGCTACGATTTGGTGGCCGTGGGACGCTGAAGCCCAGTCAGTCAGGAGGTTATTGATGCACCCAACTCCCTGCGCCCTGCTACACCTTTGAGATAGCTTTCTCCAGACCCTGGCAGGTAATTCCCCTTGACAAAAGATATGGTCGACGGTTTCTGTCTGACGCTCTGAGCAGCAGTCGCACGCAGATGCCAAGCTGAATCCGATGGTGTGCAGATTATCGTCGGTGGGCAGCCTCTTCCGACGTGCTCTCCAAATTAGGATAGACCACTTCTTTGGAATGCATGTCTGCCAGAAAGCAGCGTGGATCTGAGATGGTGCCCCGCGACCGCGGGCAACCTGTCTGGCCGAGCGCACCGAGAATTTTCTCGAGGGTTCGGCCGACCAACGCAGCTCGTCCGCTTCATTGCCAATATTCAGGCCGCGTTGACGGATACAATCTTCAGCCTCATCACCGACCCAATCGCGGATCCTGCCCCAATCCCAGACGTCCCCATCTGGGTCCCACAAGTCCCTGATCGTGGTGGTTTCACGACCCGTCGTACGGTTAGGGAGCAAGGTGTCACCAGCCCAACATTCAAGGAAGAACGACGATTCACCTTTCCCCAAATCAAGTCGAATCACCGGCTCGGCCATAGTGCGTCCGGTTAGGGTGCGCCACCAGGCTGCAGATGACCTGCTGTTGGGGGAGGCCTGAGATTGGTGGATGTACTTGAAATATCTGGCCTTCATGAATCTATCCCATAGATTCTGACTCGATCGAAGCTCCCACCACAGTTTCATAGAGAGGGCGTCAACAATGTGAGAGATTCTGGTAAATCCCATGCTTCCTTCCTCGTTAGGCCTGGCCATGGTATCCCAACTCGCCCAGTGATGTTTAATCTTCCCGCTGCTATGCCCCCAAAAGAAGTTGCACAGAATGTTTTCAATCAAGCGGATCACCTTCTTGGGGGGGGGGAGCACGCAGCAAGGATATATATGGGAATGGATGTGAGCACGTAGTTGATGAGGATCATCTTCCTGCCCGGGGATAGAGTAGTGTCGTGCCAGCCCTCCAGCTTTCTTCTGATTTTGTTAACCAGCCCGTCAAAGATGCCTGCGTTAGTTCTACCGTACACCAGAGGACATCCAAGATAAAGGAATGGAGGGTGTTCAATAGAGAAAGAGGTGATATTGGAGATATTTGTCGCGCTATCTCTCCCAATGTTGTGATGCGCGTAGATAACACTCTTGTCGGAGTTGACCTTCTGCCCTGAGCTGGCAGCATATCTCTGGAGAGTGTTGTGGACCACCTCCACCGACCCGACATCCCCGGATGAGAAGATGAGGATGTCGTCAGCAAAAGCTAGGTGGTAATGATCGGACATCCGCTGGCGGTATGGAAGTGTTGGAAGTTCGGGGTTCTAACCATCTTATTCAGATTTCTGCTCAAAGCGTCTGTCGTGATGATGAAGATGGTGGAAGATAATGGGTCTCCTTGTCTGACGCCCCGACTGGATTTGAAGAAGCCGTCGGCTTGGCCGTTGATGACTGTAGAGAACCATGAGTTGTTGATTGTCACGACCCGCACCCACTGTGAGGGTACGAGTACGTAACAACGCCCAGCCTACGCCGTAGTGTCGGCAGTAGAATACTGTCCTAGGTCAATTATCTAACAATATAAAGGTACCTGTACATTATATACACTCCGAATGGAGGTGACATAGCAATACAGTCTCAATCATATCTAAGGTAGAATACGATAAAAAGATAGAGAGATAAGGAACGAAATGAATCCACAGAGATACAACAAATAGAAATCCAAGTGTCTATGATAACATCTCCACAACATCCAAATAAAACAACTCCCAGTATATACAATAATGTATCATTGAGAAAGGCGAGGTAAAAATCTAAGCTAGCAGTCTAAACCACTGGTGGCAGATCCTCTACTGCAAGTGGGTCCAAGTCACAAGTGTTGTCTAAAGCTACACCATAAGGGTAGATACCATTGCCTCATCATTCTCTGTAAAATTTTGAACAGGTCCAGTCAGGACGGGAGCGAGCACAATACATCTCAACAGTTCATAGCAGGTTATAAAATATAATCATGCAGTAAAGTATGATACAGGAACTGAAGAAAGTACAGAATGTAAACAGAGTGAAAACTGTAATAGAAATATCTACAATAAGTAGATAACTAACAGTGGCTAGTGAGTCAGAGTACAATATAAACATGTGAATGACATAGAAGATTCTGATGAGACACTAAGGAGGTGATCAGATGATATACTACTTGGATATTATTCACATGTCTACTTCTACTCCCCCGTACCCCCAATCAATACACAAGGATCCAGCCAGGTTATGTTATGATTCCATGCAATGGCCCACAAGGGGTGATACATGGTAGGCCCAAAAATGGGTGATTCTAGGAATGCCCATAAATGGGTGATTCAAGGAAGACTCTGTGATCATGAGAGTACATGTCACAAGTGATCAATAAACCGTGAAGCATAGTGATACACAATATAAGTGAAACACACAGAATATGTAGTATCCGATGCTCCATGAGGGAATAACATCTCAAGAAGGGATCCATATAGTACTAATCCGTGTGACCAACGTGACAGTATCAAGTAAAGTAATTTAAAGCATGAAAATAATTCTAACAGGATATAAAATGATCAGAGAATGTACTCGCCTGGTATCCTGAATGTCCGAAGAGAATATACTGTCCGAGGAGTGGTGTCTGTCTCCTATAGAACAATATAAGTCACTATGAGTCTAAAATGATAATAAGATGCAATTCAATACATTCAAAATGAATCTAGGTCAATCTAGACCAAAGTCAACTCTTGGTCAACTCTGGTCAACCCTGTCAAACTAGGTCAACTAGGTCAAACTAGTCTATACTAGTCTAACTAGTCTACTCTAGGCCTAATCAAAACTAAACAAGTCTAACTAAACTCTCACTAGGCAACAACACACACCATAGGCTAAGAGCCCTAGGCTATAGGCTATATCATGCCTAAGTCAAACCACAAACACATATACACATAACAAATATATCTCTAATATATTGTAGTATACTCATTAACATATAGGCTACCTATATGTACATCCCACATATATGTATATACGTATCACTATTCACATACATGTGTGTATATATATATATATATATATATATATATAAAATATATATATATATATATATTTTTATCTATATATAAATATATATATCTATATATATAATACTATATATCTACTCTATATCTATATATCTCTATCTATCTCTCTATCTATATATCTCTCTCTCCTCTACTCTCTCTCTCTCTCTCTCTCTTCCCCTCTCTTCTACTCTCTCTCCCACTCTCTTCTCTCTCTCTCTCTCTCTTCCTCTCTCCTCTCTTCTCTCTCTATCCTCTCTCTCTCTCTCTCCTCTCTCTATCTCTCTCCTCCCCCCCCCCTCTCTCTCTCTCTCGCTCTCTCTCTCTCTCTCTCTCTCTCTCTCCTATCCTCTCTCTCTCTCTCTCTTTTTCTCTCTCTTTTCTCTCTCTCCCCTCTCTCTCCCCTCTCTCTTCTCCTCTCTCTCTCTCTCTCTCCCTATATATATCTATATATATCTATATAAGCGGATCACGGCCCCGCCCGCGGAGCCCCGTCGAAGCCCCCGCCCCCCCGCACCACCGGATCGCGCGGGGCCCGCGTGGGGCCCGCGCAAGCCCGCACGATCCAACGGCTAAGGGGGGAGGGGCTTCGGCGGGGCTCCCGATCCGCTCCCATATATATATATATATAATATATATATATATTATATATATATATATATATACATAAGAATATGTATATCACATATAGCTATAGGCTCACATACACATATAGCCATATATATATATATATATATACATAGAGAGGGAGGAAAGGACATATCATGGCAATGTGTGTGTGTGAATCATAGCAATGTGTGTGTGTGTGTCAATTTTATGTGTGAGTGTGTGGACTGTGTGTGAGAGTATGACAGGAATGTTTGTGATAGATTTCAGTTTGTGTGTGTGTGTGTGAATGAGAGGAGTGTGGTATGTGTGTGAGTGTTGAGTGCTAATGAATGTGTGACAGGTTGTGAGGAACCTGTGCTCAGGTTAGACAACCAAGTGACGGAATAAGAAGGGTGGCCTGTGTGACAGTGTGGATAGGGACATTAGCTCCCAGGTTTGTGTATGTGTGTGAATCATTCCATGGTTCTCATTTTTTTATACTTAACAGTCAAAACCCATAGGTATACACATGTATGTATCAAAACCATTTCAGTTTTCTATTTAACAGTGAATCAAAATTCACATTTGAAATCTCAGTTAACACATTTAATCAAGACTCAAAACTCAATTCATCTCATCTCAGGTTTTACCCATTCAATATTAGGGAATCAAAACCTATCATTCACATGTGAATCTTATTTAACAGTGAATCTCATTCCATCCCAGGTTTTCATTAAACTGAAATTCAGTAACGAATATTTCAGATTTTAGTATTTAACATCAGTAAACATTCAATCTATGAATTAAACTCAATTCCACACACATGAAATCTCAGTTATAGGTTAAATCCCATCTCAGTTTTCATTGAACTCAGTTCATATTGTCACGACCCGCTCCCGAATAATCGGACACGAGTCGGACACGCCCAGCCTTCGTCGTTAGACACGACGAAGTAAGCTGTACCAAACTAGGAAAATCTAACAAATAAACATGGAAGTATACAATCACAGCATCTATAACGTATCCCAGAAAGATCACCATAATCCATAAATCCAGATATCATAATGTACCAGAATCAACAGGAATGAAAAGTGCTATGAACTCTAAAGTCAATATCTTAAAGTAAGCTAAGTAATCTAAACCTGAAGCCTCAAGCTAAGCCTCATCCTGCTTAGCTAAATCCTGGGCTCTGGCCCATAGAGTAGAACAATATCCTGCAAGCATACCTGCAACATATCCTATTCAGGAGCGGAGCAAAGTACAGTTCTAGGTAATGAAACATGAACATGATATGAACAGGGTACAAGAGTACAGGAAATGAAATACAGGAATGAACATGAAAGTACAGGAAAGTAGTACATGGAATAAGTACAGGAACTATAGTACATGAATGTAAAGTACAGGAACATGTAAAGTACAGGAATGAAACTATAATGCTGAAGTACCAGACATGACAAGTGCACAATATCGAAATACATCTAGTCCATGTGACCGGCTGGGGTGAGTACAGGAGCATGCACAGGAGTACATAAATATGGTACGACTTAGGACCCGCATGCACAGTGCGAGGCCTAAGCTAGGTACAAGAATATATAGTAACCCGGATTGGTCACATGGCTAGTGTATTTCCCCATCCGACACTAATAAGTACAAGAACAAGTGTACAGGAATACAGGAGTACATGAATATCGTGCCATGACGTGTCACAAGAAAGGGTACAAGAATGTAAATGCACAAAACCGTAGAAAAGTACTTACCTTTGCTCCGGGAAGATCGGGAATAGGGAGATAATAGTCTCTATGTCCACCTGAATTTGATAATGTGTACAAGCTGGTTAAGTTCTAATACTACACTAGCTAATCAGGTTTTAACTAAATAATCTAATTATTTATCAATTCACCACTTACTATTAAGAAGCTAACTTGTTTTACAAAATAAACTTTTCCATTTATATTTAATATAGAAAAATACCATGAATTTATAGAGTACCTATATAGGATATAAATACCAGGTTGAATAGAGTTATTCTATAATTTAAACTCTTAACCAAAAATATACCACAGGTTTACTATGATAGCACCAGCCACTGGGATTAGATCCAGAAATCTCTGTCTTCACAATCTTAAAGAAACAAGATTCACAAAACCGAAATTTATTACTAAATTGCTTAAACCAAATTTAGCCATAGGAGTAGCTCATCAACCCTGCTATAGAAGCAAAGTCAAAGTCCCAATGATTCGAACAGTCCAACATAACCCAGCTTCCTTGTAAATGACTCCAGCACCCAACCCAATTCCCAAATAGTTCAAATGTAAACAAAAATTTAAAAGCCAAAACACGAGGTCACAACTGGTATAGTCTAACACTCATCAACCACCCTTATCTATAATCAACCAGTACACACGAACTTAACCACATACCATAATATTCAAACAAATGTAAGAATATTAAAACTCAGTATAAATACAGAAATAAGTGAGTTTCATTCAAAATATTTAAACAGCAGATTGAACCCAAAATATTATTACTTATAAGTAACCACTTCCACTCTGGCCGACTCTCGTCTGCACCCCCTTGTCCTAATGCAAGACACGACACAGAGATACCCTTCAAATACGCACACGTACTGATCTGAACACCCAATTCAAAACTCGGACACGATCCGCAACTGGTTCATCCCGACATTGCTGCCAAATTCTATTTGAGAACACAGAAACTTCACAGCTTCCTGAACATCAACAACCAACGCAGACCCGAACATACGGACACACCAACGTAGTTCAATGGCTGGACACGAAGAAGCCTCAGTCACGTACACATGAAAACTGCTACAGTCTGACACAAGCCAATGGATACGCCGACACCAAATCAAATTCAGAGACGTATAACAATTTCTGAAATGCTGATATAGATAGGTACCTGAAGAATGGAAATCCAGAAGGGAATGCAGACGCGATCTCGGAGAATCGGAACGGTCCCATGTGTTGACGCCAACGTTGTCTACTCGCCCATTCCTTCTCAGAGACCAAATAACGAACACCTGATGTTCGAGATAAAATGATCAATTCAACTCTATACTTGGATTAGATCAAGAACATCGAGCAGGGCTCAATCACCAAAATTAGAGTTGATCTAATTGCATCAAAATGATTGAAAATAAATCGATCAAATGATCAAGAGTCATTTATACCAAATTCAAACTGAACGAATTTATGAGTACAGCCGACAGTTTCGATCGATCCAAGAGTTGATCGATTAAGAGCCAATCAATTTATTAACCAATCTTCCTCGATCTGATAGATCGACACAATAAGAAAGGATCGAAAAGGAAACTTATCTCTGTCGTCGTCGTTCCCCGTCTCCAGTGAAGAATCTCGGTCGAGCGCCGCCTGGAGGAAGTCATCGATGAGACATCACCGGACACAGCATGAAACCGTCGTCGATCTGCTCTCGACCACCGGAGGATCTATCCTCGCCGCCGTCGTCGTAGTTCCCCGTCTCCAGTCGTCGGAGGAGATCCTCTGATGGAGTGATGACGCTCAACCATGCGCCATCGAGAAGGAGGAAGCCCCTGCGTCGCCGCCATGGTGGTGCTCGCGTCGACTAGCTCGGTCGTCGTTCATCATAGGGCCGCTCGTCGGTGGACTCGCACGTCGTGGATGAAATCAGCTGCCGTTGATCGTCGGGATTGAACGATTTAGCGTCGCCGTAGACTCGTCGTCGGAGAACTGACCTCTGCACCGCCACCGGAGAAATCGTTGCGGTGGAGAGATCATCGTCGCCGCCAATTATTTGGATTAGGGATGGAGAGGATTTGGGGAAACGAGAGGCTCAGCTTCAAAAAGAAAAAAATGAGAAGGAAAAAATAATACTTCTCTCTCTAACCTCAGTTAAAAGAAAATAATGGCAATTATGCGATTAACCCCCCCCCCCCCCCCGCCCTAAACTTATTTTCTATGAGTCCCTCCGCAATAGATTTTTCGCGAAAAAGCCCTCTTCCTTTTTATTAATTGCAGAATGATAAAATTCAGTTAAAAACTTTTGGGAAAATTTGAGGGGACCACAAGTTGGTTATAACAACTTTTCAAATTTGAAAAATTGCTCCCAAATTATTTCCCTCTAAAATATCAACCATCAAATTTATTAATTAAATAATTAAAATTAAGCTTAATTTGAAACCCAATCAATTACTATTTTAAAATCAAGAAAAAAAATTTATTTTCTCCAAAATCGGGAAGTGGAGTTACACATATTGAGTTTAACCAAAACTCAGTTAATCTCAGGTTCATTTAACAGTTCATAAAAATCAATTGCCAGTTAAATAATAACCCAAACAGTGCATGAACAGGGATTACAAATTCAGTTTTAAGGAAAACTAAATGACAGTGAATTAGGAATGAAATCAATGATATAGGAAAAATCTGGGATTACATGACAGGTAATAAGAGGACCTGTGTTTCCCAAGAATTGACAGTGTGAGTGTGTGAGTTCTGGATTGAACTAACATTGAAACATGTGTTCTTAGTGTACTCAGGTTTAAGAAGAACTAAATAACAATTGTAATGGGAAGAAACAAGGACAATTTAATATAGATCAAAACAGTGAGCTAACATGGTGTATCCTGGAAATCAGTTCTCAAGTTTGTGATTCCTGTCAATTTAATTGACAGTTTACCCGATAACTAAACCACCATTCAACCATGAAACCAAAACCAATATGAGAACTAACATTCACATTTTATTTAAAACTGGGATTAAACCCAACAGCAGTGAATCAACTTAGATTATTAAGAAATAAATCATTCGATACATGTATCAGTCAACCCATTCGAACCAACTTAATGACTAAAATCCCATTTCCAATCAAAAATCCTAATTCGAAAACTCAAATTTAACCGTCGAATTTCACAAACAGGCATATCAGTGTGTGTACCATGTGTCATGTGTCTAAGAAAAGCCATTCGTGTCCACTAGAGTGGACACGAAGTGTCCAAATGAAACAAAACATTGTATCAGAAATTATAGTGAAGACTGGCTCGTGCACGCGTGCCGTGTCCTCGTGCACTCCACACGAGCCAAACTAGGACACGTGCTCGTGCACCTAGGTTCGCCCCACATAGGGTTTCGTGCCTATAGGACCCTGACACGAGCCCATGTGTCATCGTGTCCATACGGGAAGCCTGTATCTGAACGTGATTTCCTGTGGGCACAGTCGTGTACAAACCCAGTACGATCGTGTTTTCGTGTCCGACACGACACGACGTGTCGTAAAACTTGGGGGAGTGACTTGTCAGTCACTGTTCCGACCTCCACACCAATTTTGGTGGGTTAACAAGGTCTGTGCAGTGAGTACGACACGCGTGGCAGCAGGATACTGCTACCGTGTCTGCACGCGTGTGTGCGTATACGTTTTGGACACGATAAACACCAAATTTTTAACTCAGTCACCTGGAAATCAATAAGCAATGCTAAAACCTAATTTTCTATCAAACCATTTCAGAAAATATGAACGAAATGCCCACTGTGGCATTTCGTCGAATACTTGGTATGCCCACTGATACGTGTCCGATACGGACACGTATTGGACACGAAACCTAGCAATACCTATACTAATAGTTAGAGGACACCTAGGGCTTCCTATCCATGCCTAGAAATCACAATTTGATGGAGGGAATGAGAAGTTACCTAGGTGTGTTCTTCTTCAAAGAAGGCTTCAAAATGGAGGATCCTTCTTGCTAGCCCCAAAGCTCCAATTGTATCAAACCTGGGAATGGCCTCCACCAACAGTCGGGGGACACTAATTAGGTTACAATGGAAGAAGTTTCAATGAAAAAGGAATTATATTGATCAAAATAGAGAAGGGTTTCTAAAGGAACAAACCTTGTTCTTGCCAATGGAGAGAATAAACAAAGGAGGCAATATTTTTGGGAGGGATTTTATAGGGGTGGATCCCTAGGTGGCTGGCCATAATGCTAGGGTTAGGGTTTTGGAGAATAAATCAAGGGCTCTCCTTCCATCTAGTCTAACCAATGGTCTAAAGTCTAAGTTTCACATTAGCCAAGTTGCAATCTATTAGTTCTAACTAATCATGGCTATACCAAAACTAATAAATACTAACTAATACTAACCATGGCTAACTAAGTCGAGCTATGACCAATCTAGGTTATGTCCAAACTTGGTTAGGGCTAATCTCAAACACAAGGCTATCAATTAAATAATATTTAAATCACATCATCCTATTAATTATATTAAATTCCAAATAAATATATATTAAATTCAAATAAATTCAAACTGACAAAAATACCCTCATGTTCAAAAGTAAAAATAATCATCTTAATGCCATGGTTGGGCTCTAGGTCATATAGTCTCTCGGGTTTCACTAGCAGCACATCAAAATCATAAGTCATAACTTAAAACAGTTTTAAAAATGATTAAAAATTACCAAAAATCATAATATGAAATAAATATCAATAAATAATAATTGTAATTACAAAATTTCAAAATTACCCCCATCTGAAAAACTGGGTGTTACAATCCTACCCACCTTATAAAAATTTCCTCCTCGAAATTAAGATGATCGCACCCCCTTCTAGGTCAAACATAGTCAAGGGTCAATCACTAGTCAATTTTCTCAACATCCTAGTACTTGGTCATCAGCTGGTCAACTTCTTAGGATTTCACCTATGCTAGCTATCTAGGTGTTGGCAACTAGAGATTAGCAAAAGAAAACTCTATAATAGGCTAGCTCTCAACTTCCCAATCCTATCAAGTCACCCATAACTAAATACCTATAAGCTAAGCACACCAATCCCAAATACCACATATACATAAGCTCAAGAACAAAAACCCATCACATATATCCTAAGTATATCATCTATATATAAATATGACTAATCAACCAAGGGTTAAGTAGACTAAACTCATAAGGGACTGAAACAAAAGCTTAGAATTTAGGCTAAGGATGAATGGTCTGAAACATCAATATAGGCAAAAAGGAATGATGCTAAGGAGACTGAAATATAAGCTAAAGGACAGGACATTTGGGTCCACTTGCAAAGTCAAGTGAAAAGAAACCTACACGGTGACTGAAACATGCCTCTAGATCAACCTGGCCTCTCCTCTCTATCTGGCTGAACTAACTACATGCAGGACAGTGGTCTGAAGAAGTGAACTAAACTGGTGTACAGGGAATGAAATAGTCAGTTTACTGCAAATGAGTGCATGCTACTTACTAAATCAAAATATATTACATATATATACCAGCTATATATATATATATATGCTTACCCTCATCACCTCAACTCTACTCAAAGTCTAATAACACCAACTCCCTACCACATGCCTATCACTCCAAGAAAAGGTCAGATACTTCAGGGTGTGTTAGGACAGAACAGTGGTCAAGGGAGAACTCTTATCAACAACCCACATTATATCCCCAATGAATACAACTGTCCTAAATGGACTGAACAACCCTGCCCAAAAAGGTTTTGTAGGGCAGGTACTACAGGTTATAATGAAGGGTATTGTAAGGCTATCAAGTAAGATAAATGCTAAGAGATGCAGTAGGTCAGCATGTACAGAAGTAGGAATGAGTGCAGACCTCTAATATGCACGATACTAACTCTCCAGATATGTAGAATATGGTAAGGGGTTGATGGTTATATTGGTGAGTCAATAATTGGGTCTGAACAATGGTCCAGTGAAATCTATAATGCAATATGATAGGTAATAAAATTTTGAGTGCAGCGAGCAACTTGTACAAGTATGATCCAAGGGAACAGGGTATCTAGTGAAGGGTCTGCACACTGCCTATGAAGGTTGATCAAACATGACTGAACTCCACACAAAGAGAAATTAACTAAAATAGAAAATTGAGCCAAATATAGGCTAAATAACTTGTCAATACCCTATACAACAATGACCTATAGATATCAACCAACCCATATCCCATATGCCAATATCATCCGCAATCTATATGTATATAGGCCTCTCAGTCTTAGGTGAATTACAACTATACTCAAGGGCAAGCTCTGGTCATGGGTGTCTCACTGGAAAAAGTAAGGAAAGTAATAACAATCATGAAGGCTGTAAGGCATACTAACATCCTATATGTAAACTGGTTGGTATTATAAATAACAGGAAAATCATCTACAATGGGTTACTATTCTAATACCACTACTAACTATCATCTCTAGGGTACAGACACTCTACAAGTCGTCATATCATTACACTATGAAGATCTACCTATGAATAAGTTCTACAAACTAAAATATTCCTACTCCTAAGTTATTGATGATAGAAAACAATCTTATAACAACAGAAGGGTATGATAGAGATGATAGGTTAAAACCTTCTTAAGATAAAATCTGATAATCATAAGCGTCTGTCTAAAATCATGTTACTCAGAGTCTTCGTCATGTTAGTGAGCAAGGCTACGATAATCACAGAGTCCTCGACTAAGGTACATACCTCTAGGTTCATGGTATTTAAAATTTTTGTATTGCCGCATGCGACGACAAAAATCTTAAATTCCCATACCCGAGAAATAAATCCAAAATCTGACTACATGTCCTCACTATGCCAACTAACACGACTATCGAAGATTCTAGATCCCATAATTTAGGTGACCAAGCCCATATGATTTTCTCAGAAAAAAAAACAAACATAACAAAGAGCAACATGAAAAATTAATCAATCAACAAGGAACAGATGGAATCGGATTTCAAGGTAGTTATAAAAGACAATTGCGTGAATGGAATTGAGAAGAACGGAACTTGCAGCAAGATCTCCAATGGTCTGTGCATCCTCGACTGTCCTGACGATAGCTCGCCCCTGCTAGTTTCTCCTGGTTTGCTGCTGATGCTGCATGAACCGCTGCTGCTGAGAGAAATCGGGAATGACGGGAAAAAGTCTCTATACAGACAGATGTGCACCTCCAATGTAGAAGAAACGCCAACCTGAGTCGGCACAACAGGAGCTACGGTCTCGAGGCCCTGATGAACAGGACGAAAGGTGGCCAGCCTCTCGATAGTATCCCCCGAACCGGAGCGATGAGATCGTGTCTTCATAACCATCATCAAGACAGATCAAACCAAGAAGCAATTAATGAGAATAAAGCGAAAAATCAAAGGAGGACAGTTTATATTCAAGGGAAAATAATAAACAGCAAATTTGGATAAAAGGAATATGATTAAGAGTTTTTTCTAATGTGATTGAGTACCTTCAAAGTATCCTAATCCTACTGCAGGCTGTAGTGATACTCTAGTTCGAATACCACTACACAAACTCGACCTGCATGGGCCACCACTAAAACGTGTCACAACCCGCACCCACTGTGAGGGTACGAGTACGTAACAACGTCCAGCCTACGCCGCAGTGTCGGCGGTAGAACGCTGTCCTAGATTAATCATCTAACAATATAAAGGTACCTGTATATTATATACACTCCGAATGGAGGTGACATAGCAATACAGTCTTAATCACATCTAAGGTTGAATATGATAAAAAAGATAGAGAGATAAGGAACGAAATGAATCCACAGAGATACAACAAATAGAAATCCAAGTGTCTATGATAACATCTCCACAACATCCAAATAAAACAACTCCCAGTATATACAATAATGTATCATTGAGAAAGACGAGGTAAAAAATCTAAGCGAGCAGTCTAAACCACTGGTGGCAGATCCTCTACTACAAGTGGGTCCAAGTCACAAGTGTTGTCTAAAGCTTTACCATAAGGGTAGACACCGTAGCCTCATCATTCTCTGTAAAATTTGAACAGGTCCAGTCAGGACGGAAGCGAGCACAATACATCTCAACAGTTCATAGCAGGTTAAAAATATAATCATACAGTAAAGTAAGATACAGGAACTGAAGAAAGTACAGAATGTAAACAGAGAAAAAACTTTAATAGAAATATCTACTATAAGTAGAGAACTAACAGTGGCTAGTGAGTCAGAGTACAATATAAACATGTGAATGGCATAGAAGATTCTGATGAGACACTAAGGAGGTGATCAGATGAGATACTACTTGGATATTATTCACATGTCTACTTTTACTCCCCCGTACCCCCAATCAATACACAAGGATCCAGCCAGGTTATGTTATGATTCCAGGCAATGGCCCACAAGGGGTGATATATGGTAGGCCCAAAAATAGGTGATTCTAGGAATACCCATAAATGGGTGATTCGAGGAAGACTCTGTGATCAAGAGAGTACATGTCACAAGTGATCAATGAACCGTGAAGCATAGTGATACACAATGTAAGTGAAACGCACAGAACATGTAGTATCCGATGCTCCCTGAGGGGATAACATCTCAAGAAGGGATCCATATAGTACTAATCCGTGTGACCAATATGACAGTATCAAGTAAAGTAATTTAAAGCAGGAAAATAATTATAACAGGATATAAAATGATCAGAGAATGTACTCGCCTGGTATCCTAAATGTACGAAGAGAATATACTGTCCGAGGAGTGGTGTCTGTCTCCTATAGAACAGTACAAGTCACTATGAGTCTAAAATGATAATAAGATGCAATTCAATACATTCTAAATAAATCTAGGTCAATCTAGACCAAAGTCAACTCTTGGTCAACTCTGGTCAACCCTAGAAGTCAAATTAGGTCAACTAGGTCAAACAAGTCTATACTAGTCTAACTAGTCTATTCTAGGCCTAATCAAGACTAAACAAGTCTAACTAAACTCTCACTAGGCAAACAGACACACCATAGGCTAAGAGCCCTAGGCTATAGGCTATATCATGCCTAAGCCAAACCACAAACACATATGCACATAACAATATATATCTCTAATATATTGTAGTATACTCATTAACATATAGGCTACCTATATGTACATCCCACATATATGTATATATGTATCACTATTCACATACATGTATATATATATATATATATATATATATATATATATATATATATATATATATTTTTTTTTTTGATATATATATATAAAATATATATGTGTATGTGAGCCTATAGCTATGTGATATACATATTCTTATATATATATATATATATATATATATATATATATATATATATATATATATATATATATATTTTTATATATATATATATATATATATATATATATAGAGGGGGAAAGGACATATCATGGCAATGTGTGTGTGTGAATCATAGCAATGTGTGTGTGTGTCAATTTCATATGTGTGAGTGTGTGGACTGTGTGTGAGAGTATGACAGAAATGTTTGTGATAGATTTCAGTTTGTGTTTGTGTGTGAATGAGAGGAGTGTGGTATGTGTGTGAGTGTTGAGTGCTAATGAATGTGTGACAGGTTGTGAGGAACCTGTGCTCAGGTTAGACAACCAAGTGACAGGAATAAGAAGGGTGGCCTGTGTGACAGTGTGGATAGGGACATTAGCTCCCAGGTTTGTGTATGTGTGTGAATCATTCCATGGGTTCTCAAATTTTTTTATACTTAACAGTCAAAACCCATAGGTATACACATGTATGTATCAAAACCATTTCAGTTTTCTATTTAACAGTGAATCAAAATTCACATTTGAAATCTCAGTTAACACATTTAATCAAGACTCAAAACTCAAAACTCAATTCATGTCATCTCAGGTTTTACCCATTCAATATTAGGAAATCAAAACCTATCATTCACATGTGAATCTTATTTAACAGTGAATCTCATTCCATCCCAGGTTTTTATTAAACTAAAATTCAGTAACAAACATTTCACATTTTAGTACTTAACATCAGTAAACATTCAATCTATGAATCAAACTCAATTCCACACACACGAAATCTTAGTTATATGTTAAATCCCATCTCAGTTTTCATTGAACTCAGTTTATATTGAGTTTAACCAAAACTAAGTTAGTCTCAGGTTCATTTAATAGTTCATAAAAATCAATTGCCAGTTAAATAATAACCCAAACAGTACATGAACAGGGATTAAAAATTCAGTTTTATGGAAAACTAAATGACAGTGAATTAGGAATGAAATCAATGATATAGAAAAAAATCTGGGATTACATGACAGGTAATAAGAGGACCTGTGTTCCCCAGGAATTGACAGTATGAGTGTGTGATTTCTGGATTGAACTAACAGTAAAACATGTGTTCTCAGTGTACTCAGGTTTAAGAGGAACTAAATAACAGTTGTAATGGGAAGAAACAAGGACAATTTAATATGGATCAAAATAGTGAGCTAATATGGTGTATCCTGGAAATCAGTTCTCAAGTTTGTGATTCCTGTCAATTTAATTGACAGTTTACCCGATAACTAAACCACCATTCAACCATGAAACCAAAACCAATATGAGAACTAACATTCACATTTTATTTAAAACTGGGATTAAACCCAACAGCAGTGAATCAACTCAGGTTATTAAGAAAAAAAATCATTCGATACATGTATCAGTCAACCCATTCGAACCAACTTAATGACTAAAATCCTATTTCCAATCAAAAAGCCTAATTCGAATATGACATTGAATTAAACATGAATAAACAATTAAGTGGGAAATATTGACAGTTGAAAACATTAGTTTAAATAGGATTGAAATGGATTCAACAGTTTTGGGAAAAACTGAAATAAAGTATCAGTCAATATCAGTCGACCAACTAACAAATTCAAATTCAAATTCCACATCAACCTAAAATAATAAGTAAACTCAATTAGCATAGATCATTAGACATGTATAGGATCTAATTAGCATTCAATATTAGGAAATGGGTTCATAACTCAACTGTCAGTTTACAGTATAAAACCCCAACTGACATCTCACTGATACATAGTTTCCATCCATTCGAAAACTCAAATTTAACCATCGAATTTCACAAACAGGCATATCAGTGTGTGTACCATGTGTCATGTGTCTAAGAAAAGCCATTCGTGTCCATTAGAGTGGACACGAAGTGTCCAAATGAAACAAAACATTGTATCAGAAATTATAATGAAGACTGGCTCGTGCATGCGTGCCGTATGTCCTCGTGCACTCGACACGAGCCAAACCAGGACACGTGCTCGTGAACCTAGGTTCGCCCCACATAGGGCTTCATGCCTAGGACCCTGACACGAGCCCATGTGTCACCGTGTCCAAACGGGAAGCCCGTATCAGAATGCGATTTCCTGTGCGCACAGTCGTGTACAAACCCAGTGCGATCGTATTTTCGTGTCCGACACGACACGACGTGTCATGAAACTTGGGGAGTGACTTGTCAATTACTGCCCCGACCTCTACACCAATTTTGGTGGGTTAACAAGGTCTGTGCAGTGAGCATGACACGCGTGGCAGCAGGGCACTGCTACCATGTCTGCAAGCGTGTGTGCGTGTCCGTTTTGGACACGATAAACACCAAATTTTTGACTCAGTCACCTGGACATCAATAAGCAATGCTAAAACCTAATTTTTTATTCAAACTATTTCAGAAAATTTGAACGAAATGCCTACTGTGGCATTTCGTCGAACACTTGGTATGCCCACTGATACGTGTCCGATACGGACACATATTGGACACGAAACCTAACAATACCTATACTAATAGTTAGAGGATACCTAGGGCTTCCTATACATGCCTAGAAATCACAATTTAATGGAGGGAATGAGAAGTTACCTAGGTGTGTTCTTCTTCAAAGAAGGCTTCAAAATGGGGGGTCCTTCTTGCTAGCCTCAAAGCTCCAAATTGTATCAAACCTGGGAATGGCCTCCACCAACAGTAGGGGGACACTAATTAGGTTACAATGGAAGAAGTTTCAATGAAAAAGGAATTATATTGATCAAAATAGGGAAGGATTTCTAAAGGAGCAAACCTTGTTCTTGCCAATGGAAAGAATAAACAAAGGAGGCAATATTTTTGGGAGGGATTTTATAGGGGTGGATCCCTAGGTGGCTGGCCATAAATGCTAGGGTTAGGGTTTTGGGGAATAAATCAAGGGCTCTCCTTCCATCTAGTCTAACCAATGCTCTAAAGTCTAAGTTTCACATTAGTCAAGTTGCAATCTATTAGTTCTAACTAATCATGGCTATACCAAAACTAATCAATACTAACTAATACTAACCATGGCTAACTAAGTCGAGCTATGACCAATCTAGGTTAGGTCCAAACTTGGTTAGGGCTAATCTCAAACACAAGGCTATCAATTAAATAATATTTAAATCACACCATCCTATTAATTATATTAAATTCCAAATAAATATATATTAAATTCAAATAAATTCAAAATGACAAAAATACCCTCATGCTCAAAAGTAAAAATAATCATCTTAATGCCATGGTTGGGCTCTAGGTCAGACAGTCTCTCGGGTTTCACTAGCAGCACATCAAAATCATAAGTCATGACTTAAAACAGTTTTAAAAATGATTAAAAATCACCAAAAATCATAATATGAAATAAATATCAATAAATAATAATTATAATTATAAAATTTCAAAATTACCCTTATCTGGAAAACTGGGTGTTACATTGATCGATCTCTACACCATGTTAGTCCAAGTCTCCAAGAAGCCAAAGGCCCTGAAAACCCAAATCATGAATTGCCAGTCAAGCCTGTCATAAGCTTTCTCCATGTCCAGTTTGATCGTAATGTTGCCCCCTCTAGCAGGAAGTTTCATGCAGGTGATAAGCTCCTGAGCTAGCATGATGTTTTCTTGGATGTTTCTACCTCGGACGAAGCCACTTTGCTCCTCAGAGATGATCTTGGAGAGTAAACCGGACATACGGGAAGTGATGATCTTGGAGAGCTTCTATATATATATATATATATATATATATATATATATATTCGTTATTGTCAATATCCTTCGAAGAATGCATAACAGCGATATGATGAAAGTAGTCTCACAGAAACGGCGGAGTGTCTCTAATCAGGGCTAATACAGCCGTGGTGCGAGTAGCGTCAGGAGTGCTTTTGGTATCGAAGGTTGGAGGCTCCAGCAGCCCGGAGGGGGGGCAAGTTAACGTCCTCAGCAACTGGTTCCTCCGTGACGTCATCGTCATCAACTGAGTCGTCATCGTCTTCATCATCTTCATAATCTTCTGTACTGGCATCGGTATACTCATCATATTCCACCTCCTTCTCTATATTCGAGGCGTCCGAGGTAGAGAGATGTGTCTCCTGTGTGTACTATGGGAGAGCCCCGGCAAGGAGATCTTATTTGTTGGAAAGATTTATGGTACCGTGAGTCTTGGGGACGACGGGTCTCCCCAATGGTGAAGATTGTAGTGGTAGAGTTTCTGCCTCCCTGTTGGAGAGGTTTCCACTCGCTGTTACCTCGATATTGTTGACGCTCCCCAAGTCGCCAAACGGGAGTAACTCGGGGTGAGTCAAGTCGGAAGCGTCGTTTTCGTTGGTGAGTTTTGGTTCCTGTAACATGGGGGTGGAGGAGTCTCCACCCAAATGATTGGTTTGCTGGGGTTGTCCTCTTCTTCGGGGGTTGCCATCACTGGCTTCAAAGCGTAGGTAGGTGTTGAGGAGGGGGAGGAGAGGTGTCTGGTCACTATTCTGTGGGTGGTTATAGGCAGCTTTCAGGTTTGTATTTTTCTTCAGATTCGGATGAGCTTTGTAGCAGAGCTCGATGGAATGGCCGTGCATGTGGCAGTGCTTGCAAAAGATGATACTGTTGTCATAGATGATTTGTTGTATGTGCTTCTCATTGCCAAAAAAAATTTGAATGACGTTGGGGAGCTCCTTGGTGAGATCAACTTCCATACAAAGTTTAGCATAATTAGCTTAGGAGATGAAACGGATTTCCTCATCCAGTGCTACAAACTTCCCAAAAGAGATGACATTACATTTTAGGGCAAAAGGAACAAAACAGATCAGGGGCGGGTTCGGTAGACTGACCCAGACCACTACCAAAAAATAGTCAATTTGCGATGGATGAATCCGTCGCTAAATGAATTTATAGACGGATTAACGATGGCTTTTCAGCCAAAGGGTGCTGTCGGTAAAATACTCATCGCTAAACAAAAAATCCGTCACTAAATAGTCGAAGCTTCGACAAAAATATTACGAAAAATTGACGACTACTTAACGGCAACTTAGCGACGACTTAGCAACGGAATCCCGTCGAACATATTCGATCGACCACTTAGCGATGGCTTACCGACGTACACCTCATCAAAATTTGCGTATCAGAAATTTTTTTATACGCTATAGCGCTATCTTAGCGACGGACTTTTCCGTCGCCATGCTATCACTTTTTCGTCGCTATCCGTCGAAATTTGTGTATCAGAAAATTTCTGATACGCTATAGCGATATTTTAGCGACGGACTTTTTCATCGCCATGTTATCGCCATTCCGTCGCTATCCGTCGCTACATGGATATATATAAATTTTTAGAAGCTGGGTGACAGATTTTTCGTCGCTACTCTGTCAGTATGCCATCGCTAACTGTATACATGTAAATTTCCAGAAGCTCGACGACGGATTTGCCGTCGTTTTTCCATCGTTATCCGTCGCTAGCTGGATATATGTAAATTTCTAGAAGCTTATCGACGGATAATCCGTCGCTTGTCCATCGTCGGGAGTTGCTATTCCGTCAGAAGTCCGTCGCTAACTGGAATTTTTTTTAAAAATTCCTGAATTCATAGCACCCTATTTAAACAATTTATCATTAACAAAATTAACAATCCACAAACAGAATAGAACAAAATATTCAAAATCAACAATCCACCAACAATCCACAAACAGAACAAAATATCCACCAACAATCCACAAAAATATCCATCAACAATCCACAAAAATATCCATAATCACAACAATCCACAATAACTTCAAATTATCCATAATCACAACAATCCAAAAATAGAATAAAATATCCATAATAAATTAAAATTATTCAAATTTTGATATATTACAAATACAAAAAAAACTAAGAAAGATCGGCTGGATCGTCTGATGGTGCCTGTTGTACTTTATGAATATACGCCTGAACGATGTGAGCCGACAGACTATCAAATATTTGCTGTGAAACTCGACGTAGATCTGCCGGCGACATCAGATCAAAAAGAGCAATCATAGACGAAGCCGATAGAAAAGCGGCAGCAACATCAAAAGAAACACGTCTGGCGGAAGAAGGACTGGCACCATCCGAAGGACCGGGAGCAGAAGGACCCAGAGCAGTAGAAGGACCCAGGTACTGCGATGCCATCCGGGTCATCTCCTCTCGCATGGACGTCACCACCGAGGTTAGAGTCCGAAGCTGTGTCCTCACATCTTCGTCAAGCTGAGTCACAGGAGTAGGAGGCGGCGGCGACGGCGGCGGTGGAAGTCTCGAAGACGTCTACGATGACGCCATAGATCCGGCATCGTAGACGCGCCCGCCTTTCCCTATTCCGCCGACGGCTTGTACGAATAAGTCGTTAAAATAAGCGGTCATGAAAGGGAATGACTGGGTAGACGTCGATTCGCTGATACCCTCAGCAGGAGTGGGCTCAATCGTGCTAAGGGCCGTACGATACTTAGCCTATTCAATGAATGTGTTTAGTTTACTATGAGTTTTACTAAGTTATAGTCTAAATCCTAAGGCCTCAAACTATTGTCAAAAAAATTATAAACTAAACTACTTACAATTCTAAAACATTAATCTCATAAACTTAAATACTTACATGGGTCTGCTCGGCCCTTTCGACGATGAAGCTAACGCCCTTCTTCCTCCTGTGCGTAATCTCGAATACATCGTCCAAGGTGACCGAGAGGGGGTCTTTTCCCTCATTTGCCTCCTTTGTCGCCTGCATACGAAACATTCATAGAATAAAGTTTTTTTTCGATATCAAGTAATTAAAAAAATAAAGTTTTTTTTGATATTACACTAGATCTCCAAGCATCGCTGCGTAGGGCCTCGATCCCCCCGTATGCAGACCCGCTTTCTGTTGATTCGCCTTCACCTTCGTCGATTTATTCCTGAACTCGGGCGTATTCATCTTTTCAAGCATCTGCTCATAGAAGTCCTCTCGAAGCCAGACCTTCCTCCTACTGTAGATGTCATCCTTCGGGTCCCGCAGCTTCTTTTCGACAGCTTTTTTGTAAGTCTTGATGATCTTCGCCTCGCGATATGGGGGCCACCAGAACGTCAATTGACATACAAATTCCAATATCAAGTAATTAGGAAAATAGTGGATTAAAGAATAATTAATAATTAACTAATCAAAAGATATATACATACCCTCATTTTGCCTAATAATGAGCCCTAGATCCCTGGTAGCATCCTACGAAATAAATCTACAAAGAAGTAACGACTGGATTATTTACTTGAATAAATGAAACAAATTAAAAAAGTAACTTACAAAATATAAATTTACTTACAGTTCACCCGCAGGCCATAGCTTCCGTCTGAACTCTCCTGCCGCTCTCTGGTTGCGTCGGAGGATCCACGGGTCTGCGAATGTACTCACCAGTAACCGGATGTAACTGAATCCGTGGATACTTCAGGGCCAACTGTATAGTAACTGGATGATCCTCTGGCGGAACGGATGATGGGTCGACATCTGGCGCCCTCTCGGAGCCAATGGATGGCGATACCCCCGGGGTAGATCGAGGGCAGGATGATGAGGTCTACGGGTTACTCTCCGGGTCAGGCTCGGTAGATATGGTCACATCCGGTGAAGGCGACCACAACCACCACGGTCGCCGCGACCGCCAGTGGCCATGAGCTATAATTAGAACACATAAACATAATTAACAATATATAAGTATGAATTAATAGAAGACTAAACTAAAATATACTACCAGCAGTACGAGAAGTGCCAACGCGACCAACAGGAAGACGAGGAGTGCCATCTGCAAAAAGAATACCATACAATAAGTAGATGAATCGAACGACAAAAGCATGAAATGAAATAAGAATGTAGAAGTATAAACTGAAATAACTAAACGGCAATAAATTCACAAAGTTAGTTGTAAGTGTTTTTAGGAGGTAATAAATTCACTAAGTTAGTTGTAAGTATTTTTATGAGGTAAAAGTAAATTCACTAAGTTAGTTGGAAGTGTTTTTATATACCGGTATATTTTTAATCTAATCATCGTCTTCATCTTCATCCTCATCCTTGGCCTCGTCCTCGTCTTCGTCCTCATCCATATCCTTATCTTCGACTTTATCTGTATCCTCATCCTCATCAAGTTCTTCTTCTTCTTCTTCTTCTTCTTCATCAGCCTAAACAATGATTTGGACAAGATGCCTCTTTGTCCTATGGTTGATGGTGGACAAATCCTTTATATCTTCCCAAATACCGTATTCCGACAATCTGGCAGATGGATGAGAAATTTCTTGCTTTTCCAACTTTGAACGCGTCCTTGTTCTTTCTCCAAGGATAAGTCACGGGCAGAAATTTACGATGACAGCCAAAGAAAGAAGTTTTTCCTCCATGCTTAAGGTGGAACGCCTTACTCTTTTCTATGCATATCGGACAAGACATAGTGTCGTGCGTACTCCATCCCGACAGCATACCGTATGCTGAAAAATCATTAATTGTCCACATCAGTGAAGCTCTCATCTGAAAGTTCATTTTCCTGGAAATATCATTGATCGTGACGCCGATCTCCGACAGCTGTTTCAGATTATCCATCAACGGCTATAAATATATATCGATGTTCTTCGTCAGATTTTTGGGGCCGGGTATAATAGCTGTCAAGAACATATAAGGAGTTTTTATACACATCCATGGTGGCAGATTATAAAGGGTGAAAATGACCGGCCAATAGGAGTATTGAGATCCTGACTGCCCAAAAGGGGCAAAGCCATCAGAACATAGCACTAAACGTGCATTTCTAGGCTCTGCAGCAAAATTTGGATGACACAAATCAAAATGCTTCCACGCCAATCCATCCGAAGGATGTGATAATTCTCTATCGTCTTTTGTGCGTCCCTTGCTGTGCAACGTCATGTGTTCTGCTACATTCAGAGACATATACATCCTCTACAAGTGTCACATCCATTTTTCTAGCTAAGAGTATTTTGGTAATTCTAAATATTTTTGATTATTTTAATATATTATATTATTGGTATTGTGATTTTTTGGCCTTTGATAGTATAGCCTTGGTGCAACCTAGTCTAGTGTCTCACCATGACTTAGTGACTTAGTAGCATGATTTGTTAGTGTTAGTAATCCTATTCTAGTTAGTTTCAAGTTAGAAGCTAATTAGCAAGTTTGATTGGAGGCTAGTTAGAAACCTATTGATTTAATGTTTCATTTTAACCTGTAGAAAGAAGCCCAAGCCCATGGATTAGGAAACCCTAGCCCACCCATGATGTGGCCGGCCAAGTAAGGCTCCGTATCCCTATTTAATATCTCCTAGAGAGACTTGCATCTCTTTTTCCATTCCTTCTCATCCTAGCAAAACCCTAGGTATATATCTTTTCTATTTTTTTTATTTCTCTTCCTTTCTAACCCTAGTCTTTTGCATTGGGATCTGATACATGTTTATGGATTGCTGATGGTGAGCAAACTCAGTTTTGGAGAGCATTGGAGTTTTGGAGTCGCAAGAAGGGTCTTCACTTATGGAGCTTTTTATGGGGAATTCACCCTTAATAGGTAATCTCTCCAAAACCCTTAAAATTTATGAATTCTTTTTGTAGATACATCCATCTAGGTGTCCCCTAGCTGTAGGATGAGTTTTGTAGGAATTGATATTGGTTTGGTGTCCGTATCGGACACGTATCAGTGTTTTTGCGTACGTATTTGATGAAATACCCAAAAGGAATTTTTATTGTTATTTTCTAAATCTTTTGAACAGAAATGTAGATCTATATATTGCTTATGGGTTTGTGTCGTACTAAGGGAAAATTTGTGCTGTGTTCGTGTCCAAATTGGGCACAAACCCGCTCACGCACGAGCCGTTCGTATGTCCTGCTACTCGGGTACTGTAGCGGACACGATAGGAAACTTCGTGACCCCAAACTTGGTGGACACGTAGGGCACTTGACTAACAGAGGGCTGATCAAGTTTCGTGTGATTTCATCGAGTAGATCTCGAGAAATCTCATGCGTACTCATTTTGCCTACACTATGCGCACGGGAAAAATCTCGACTGATATGCGTGTCGTATCTCGCGTACATGTGTCGTCAGTGTCTTGTGTTGTATCGTGTGTGTAGGCTTATATATGGGCTACACGTGGACACAAGCACGAGATATGTCGTGCCTCGTGTCGTGTCCACGAATCCTTGGACTGACCACACAAGGCAGTGCAGTCTGCGCACAACTGTGCATGTTTTTGAGTGTCTGGACACTTCGTGTCCTATTGTATGGACATGATACACCCTGTAGGACACATACACATGTACACGACACGTTCTCTACCAGGATTTGTTGTTTATTTGATTTTTAATTGATTTTGTGAGGATTAACTTAGGGTTATTCATCTTTACTGATACCATGTTTTAATAATTGTATTTTCAGAGTTTATAAAACTGAATTAATTGCTAAATTATGATTAATTGTTAATGATTAACACGTATACATGTCTGGGTTGATGTTTGCATAGCTGGGTTTCATATGTATTCATGTTTAGGCTTGTATTTTGGTTTTTGAATATGTAGGATACTCGATACATGACTGAAAACTGAGTTTCAGAATTTTAAAATGGTTTTAACTACTAATTCATGGTTAATTTGATGATGATTAACTTGTATACATGTTTGAGAGATGAATTGCATAGCTGGGTTCATAGTGACATGCAAGTTTGGGTTGTGAATTGAATTTTTGAAGTATCAATACTCTGCTTTGTGAATGACTGATACATAGGTTTCAAATGAACTTAGGTTCATTTAAATCATGTCCATTTCCTAAGTTTTGAATGATATTTGACAATGTTTAACAGGTGGTTATACTTGAGATCATGTTTACATATATGGGAATCACTGGTATAATCGATTTAGGTTGATTGATTTTGATTTTGGGTTTTATTGATATTTGAGCCTGGCTCTATGTTATGACAATTGTGATAGGGTTTGTAAACCTGAGATTAGATATTGAGTTATTTAATGAGATAATTCTCAGATTGGGATATTATTCTCAGTTTTATTTCATGTTAATCTCAGTTTCTTGATTCCTTAAAGTCCCATTTTTTCCTTCTATTTCATTTTTTCCAATTTTCATTTTTTCATTTCCTTTCTTTTCTTTTTCTTCTTATTTTCCCTTGGTATCATTCTGCTTCTATATGTTAGCAGGTATATAGATACTTGATTCAAATATAGATATCCTATGCTTTGATTTCATTTACAGGTAGTTCCTCTATGTAGTTGAATGGTATGCTTTATATTGTGTGATACTATATATCTATATACATACCCATATGAAATGTATGAATAGAATATATATAAGTAGATGTTGTGATTGCTATTAGACATAGTGTATAGGTTAATGAATCAGTTTTGGTTTGAACCAATGGACCTAATTTGGTCGAGTTGGCTAGCAAGTTGATAAAAGTCAACTTTAAGTCAAACTTGATCAAAATCGACTCAAACGAGCTTAGAATGATTTGATAATTTGTGTTTGACCTAAAAGTTAGTAAACGGACTAGTTGACTTAGAGTTAACAAAGTTTGACCAGAGGTGACCAAGGGTTGACTTTGACCTAGAAGGACCTAGAATCATTTAGAATGTATTGTTGGCTATTCTTATTTCATGTTAGACATGTTGTGACCTGTGTTGCTCTGATTCGAACTCAAATACTCCAGCTCAGACTCATATTCTCACCAGATAGCCAGGATATCAGACGAGTACATTCTCTGACCGTTTCATACTTGTTAGGAATTATATTTTTGTCATAGTTTAATTTACTTGATGCTGACACGATATTATCATAAATTAGTACTATATGGATCTTTACATAAGATGTTATCCCCCTCGGGTGCATCGAATACATCATGTTATGTACTTTTCATGAACATCATGTATTCTGTGGACTCTTATTATTCATGTATACTCATGTGCTCTCATATACTTTCATGATCTCATGAGCTTCATGCATAAACTATCATGTACAATAACATAACCTGCCTAGATCCTTGTGTATTGATTGGGGCATAGGGGAGTAGAAATAGTCATGTGAACAATTCCAAAGTAGTGTAATCATGTACAAACTCTTTAGTGTAATCATATGTAAATCAAGCCGTCCACATGTCTATCTTGTACTCTAAATCACATAGTCACTTACAGTTCTCTATTATCATGTATAGATACCTTTGTTTATTAGTTTCTCTCTTTCTTTTCATGTTTATTTTTTACAGCGTTTCATGTATCTAAATCTATCATATGCTTTATATTTTCTGTCAAGATATGAACTGCGTGAGATGTATTGTGCTTGTTTTCGTCCTGATTGGACTGTTGAAAATATTATAGGTGATGATGAGGAGTTCTGTTCTACATATTATGGCAGAGGCTTAGATAACATCGATGACTTGGACCCTCAGAAGGAGGATCCTACCGTCGCTGAGGACTTACCTATTGTCTAGATTAGATCTCTAGACTAGTTTCCCTTTAGTTGTCTTATTTCATGTACTTTCAATTATTGGATATTGGTGATGTTTGTATATTCATATATTACTCTCATTTGTAGCTGGTTGGAGATTATTCCTTTATCTTATCCAGACATTTATTCTCTTATTTCCACCTTAGGTGCTGTGATTGAGTTGTACCTTTATATTGTCCTCCTTTTAGAGTGTATATCATTATACAGGTATGGTTATTGATAGATGTTGTAACCTAGGACAACGTTCTACCACTGACATTGTGGCGTAGGCTGGACGTACCCACTTCTCGTACCCCTACACTGGGTGTGGGTCGTGACATATTTTTAGTGGTGGCCCATGCAGGTCTAGTCGCAACTAGTGCGATTTCGTAATGGTACTCGAACTAGAGTATCGCTACAGCCTGCAGTAGGATATAGGATATAAGTTAAGGTACTAATTCACATTAAGAAAACTCTTATCTAATTCTTGCTGCTAATTGCCATCTTTTGAAATGAATTGTCCTCCTTTGATTATATCGCTTCCTTCTCAGTAATTGATTATTTGTTTGATCTGTCTTCAGGATGGTGGAGACACGATCGCAGTGCTCTGGTCTAAGGGGTACCGCTGATAGGTCTGCCACTTCTTGCCCGACTCAGCAGGACCCCGGGACCACAACACCTCTTGTTCCAGCATAGGTGGGACCATCTGCAACTTTTAGGGGTGCTCCTCCACCGGTTCCGAGGATTACCCCAGGGGTTCAGGGGATGCCACTGCCACGACCTCAGGGGACAGTTGATATAGGGCAGTTCTTTGCCTTAATGCAGAAGATGATAGAGACTCAGCGATGCTAGACAGAGGATATGAGGCAGGGCATTGATAATGCCCATCAGCTAGCCATGGTGGCAGTAGAGAAGGTGACTGCCCAACCACAGGAAGGGCAGATACAGCTGTACCAGACGAGGACTCCAGGCATTCAGGATTTTTAGAAGATGCGGCAGCGAGACTTCAAGGGTACTGAGGGTATCCTATATGCCAACGACTGGATCGAGCATATAGAGGAGATCTTTCGCCTCGCGGAGATACTAGCTAGGCTTCAGAGAGAAGAAACGGGCAGCCAGATACAGGACCTTGCCCGCACATAGTACCAGACCGACCCCAGGGTTGGTACAGAGGGGCAGATTTGGGAGGCTTTCAAGAAGCTCTTCAAGGAGAAGTTCTTCCCTGACACAGCACTTGGCGCCTTGGAGACGCAGTTCGAGAACCTAGTTCAGGGGAACCAGACAGTAGAGGAGTACGCCGAAGAGTTCTACCGTCTGGGCAGATATGTGGAGGGCCTTAGTGAGACAACGAAGGCTAGAAGGTTCAGGAAGGGCTTTATTAAGGAAGTCAATTCCTTGACCAAGAGCAACAGAAATTCTACTTTCGAGGAGATTTTGACGGGAGCTATGGCAGCAGAGGACGACCTCGAACTAAAACTGAAGAGAGGTCGTGATTCACATAGAGCCAGCGGCAGTGAAAGCTCGGCCAAGAGGCCCCATTATCAGCAGCAACATCAGCAGAAGCCATTCCAGCAGCAGCAGTTCCAGAGTCAAGGTCTTGCGCCTTTTTAGCAAAAGCAGATACAACATGGGCCTAGACAGCAGTAAGTCATCAGTTGTTCTTTCTGTAAGAAGCCAGGACATGTGTGGAACGAGTGTAGGAAGAGGCTAGACAAGTGCCTCCTTTGTGGTTCAGCGGAGCACCAATTGAGGGACTGTCCCATGTCTTTGGGACATACAGCTCAGGGAGCAGGAGCCAAGGCTCCGGCAGGACAGCAGATGGGACCATTGCCGACTCAGCAGCAGAAGTTTATCCAGAACCAGCAGCAGACCAGATTAGGTCAGCAGGGGCGAGCCTTCGCCATGTCAGCCAAGGATTCAGAGGCAGTTGGAGATCTGATAGCAGGTTCTATTCTTCTTGACTCCTTTCCTACATTCGCTTTATTTGATTCAAGGGCTTCCCATAGTTTTGTTTCTGTATCATTTGTTGTTAGACACTAGCTTTTTTCTGAACCATTTCTTAGGACTTGCAAGACCACGACTGGTGTGGTATCATCCTCGTCCGTGATGTTTGCAAGGATCGGAGAGTAGCGTTGGGAGGCCGAGAACTGGATGTGAGTCTGCTCGTAATGCCATTGCCGAACTACGATATTATACTCGGTATGGATTGGTTGAGCAGGCACCATGCTAGTATAGATTGTCGCGGTAGTAGAGTTTTTTTCAGAGTACCAGGAAAGCCAGAGTTCGAGTTCACCAGATGGGAGACAGACCATAGCAGCGGAGTCCTCTACGGAGCTTCAGTAGAGGAGCAGAGCATGCCACGTCTATTGATAAAAAAGTTTATGGATGTATTCCCGAAGGAGTTTCCAGGGTTACCTCCAGACAGAGATGTTGAGTTTTTTATAGATTTGGTGCCCGGTGCAGAGCCGATATCTCAGCATGTCTATAGAGTGAACAACAACGAGCTAGTGGAGTTGAAGAAGCAGGTGGATGAGTTGCAGGACAAAGGCTTCATCCGATCGAGTTCTTCACCATGGGGTGTACCAGTACTCTTTGTGCCAAAGAAGGATGGGTTGGTACGGATGTGTATCGACTACAGGGCTCTTAACAGCCTCACGATCAAGAACAAGTACCTGCTGTCGAGGATCGATGATCTGTTTGATCAGTTGAGCAGAGCGAAGATATTTTTCAAAATTATTTTGAGGTCAGGTTACCATCAAGTAAAGGTAAAGAAGGAGAACATTCCGAAGACAGCATTCAGGACACGGTATGGCCAGTTTGAGTTTATGGTGATGCCGTTTGGGTTAACTAACTCCCTGGCAGTATTCATAAACCTGATGAACAAGGTGTTCCACCAGTACTTGGACAAGTTTATGGTGGTGTTCATCGACGACATCTTGGTGTATTCGAAGACCTTGGAGGAGCACGAGGAGCATTTGAGAGTGGTTCTAGAGACTCTCAGGAAGGAGCAGCTTTAGGGCAAGCTTTCGAAGTGTGAGTTCTTCCTGGATCAAGTTGATTTCCTAGGTCATATTATAACCGGGGATGGGATCTCAGTAGACCCGAAGAAGATCAGAGCAGTTGAGGCATGGACAGCACCGGGTTCAGTTGCAAATATTAGGAGCTTTCTGGGATTGGCGGGCTACTACAGGAGGTTCATTCAGGATTTCTTTCGGATTATAGAGCAATTGACTAGGCTGACCCGGAAGGACGCAGAGTTTATCTGGTCAGAGGAATGTCAGGTTGCTTTCGATGAGTTGAAGAAACGATTGACGATAACCCCGATTTTGACATTGCCATCAGGATCAGGCGGGTTCACTATCTACAGTGACGCCTCAGGGAAGGGTCTAGGTTGTGTCTTGCAGCAGTATGGGAAGGTGATTGCCTATGCATCCAGCCAATTACGTCTACATGAGAAGAACTACCCTACCCATAACTTGGAGTTGGCGGCAGTTATCTTTGCTCTTAAGTTGTGGAAGCGATTGAAGTATGTGTTTACACAGAAGGAGCTCAACATGAGGCAACGCAGATGGTTGGAGTTGATGAAGGACTTCGACATTTCCTTGCAGTATCACCTAGGGAAGGCCAACGTGGTTGCCGATGCCTTGAGTAGGTATCCAGTAGCTATGTGTTTGACGATGGATCGTCACTTGTTAGCAGATTTAGAGAGCTTGGGGATCGAGGTAATTGTGCTAGGAGTTCAGATACAGATGTGGGGCCTACAGTTTCAGTCGGACTTGATAGAGAGGATCAAGTCGACTCAGTTCGAGGATGTTGCTCTACGGTGTATCCGAGAGCAGGTTCGAGCAGGATTGGTGGATGATGAGTTTATTCTTGCAGAGGATGGCGTATTGTGGCACAGTTCCAGGCTGTGTGTGCCTAGCAGAGAGCTTCAGAAGCAGGTTATGCAGGAGGCCTATCGTTTTCAGTACTCTATGCATCCAGGTGCCAACAAGATGTATAGGGATCTGAAGGAGCATGTATGGTAGTATGGGATGAAGCGGGAGGTAGCTCGCTTCGTAGCCAGATGTTTTATCTATCAGTAGGTTAAGACAGAAAGGCAGAGGCCAGGAGGAATGTTACAGCCATTGCCCATTCCAGAGTGGAAGTAGAAGCACATCATGATGGACTTTGTTTCTGGATTGCCGTATACACCAGGAGGAAAAGACGTGATTTGGGTAATCGTAGACATGTTGACCAAATCAGTCCACTTTTTGCCATTTAAAGTGGGTAAGTCTACTGTGAGGCTAGCAGAGATGTATATGCAGCATATTGGCAGGATACACGGAGTTCCGGGGAGCATTGTCTCGGATCGGGATAGTCGCTTTACTTCTTATTTCTGGCGGAGACTATAGACTAGCTTGGGCACTCAGCTCAAGTTCAGTACTGCATACCACCCTCAGACGGACAGACAGTCAGAGAGGCCTATTCCAACACTCGATGACATGCTGCAAACTTGTGTATTAGATTTTGGAGGCTCCTTGGAGGATTATTTGCATTTAGTGGAGTTTGCATACAACAATAGTTTCCATGCCAGCATTGGGATATCACCATTCGAGGCACTGTATGGGCGTAGATGTCATACACCCTTGTATTAGGATGACGTTAG
Organism: Iris pallida; assembly: GCA_029216955.1. Taxonomy (NCBI): domain Eukaryota; kingdom Viridiplantae; phylum Streptophyta; class Magnoliopsida; order Asparagales; family Iridaceae; genus Iris; species Iris pallida. The sequence goes on along the minus strand of JANAVB010004800.1, from coordinate 32,071,698 downwards.
AGAGCAAGCTTTGTTGGGACCTGAGATGGTTGTTGATGCAGCCGAGAAGGTAAAGCTCATCAGATATCGACTTCGTATGGGCAGGACAGACAGCGGCATTGGACCGATAGCCACCGAAGACCATTACAGTTTGTGCTAGGTTGGAGATTTGGTGTTCCTGAGGATACCTCTGATGTGTGGTACTATTCGCTTTGGTGGAGGTGGAAAGCTTAGTCATCATTTCATCGGAACTTTCGTCATCAGCGGAAGAGTCGGTGACATGTCATACAGATTCGACTTACCACCTGTATTAGAGGGAGTCCATAATATATTTCAAGTGTCGCAGTTGAGACGGTATGTGGCAGATCCCAGCCGTATACTGGATCATTCCGAGATCGAGGTAGGCCCTACTCATAGTTATCCAAAATAGCCTGTAGAGATTCTGGATCGACGGGAGAAGGTGCTGAGGAACTAGACGATACCCTTGGTTCGCGTAGCTTGGAGGCACCACTCTCCAGGTGAGTCTACCTGGGAGTGGAAGGATGAGATGCGCGAGAAATACCCTTATCTTTTTCAGCCTTGAGGTATGATTTTTCTATCCTTCTCATCTATTCGGTTTTGTCTTTAATTTCGAGGACGAAATTCTTTTAAGGAGGGTAGATTTGTCACATCCTTTTTTCTCGCTAAGGATATTTTGGTAATTATAAATATTTTTGATTATTTTAATATATTATATTATTGGTATTGTGATTTTTGGCCTTTTGATAGTATAGACTTAGTGCAACCTAGTCTAGTGTCTCACCATGACTTAGTGACTTAGTAGCATGATTAGTTAGTGTTAGTAATCCTATTCTAGTTAGTTTCAAGTTAGAAGCTAATTAGCAAGTTTGATTGGAGGCTAGTTAGAAACCTATTGATTTAATGTTTTATTTTAACCTGTAGAAAGAAGCCCAAGCCTATGGATTAGGAAACCCTAGCCCACCCATGATGTGGCCGACCAAGTAAGGTTCCACAGCCCTATTTAATATCTCCTAGGGAGACTTGCATCTCTTTTTCCATTCCTTCTCATCCTGGCAAAACCCTAGGTATGTATCTTTTCTATTTTTTCATTTCTCTTCCTTTCTAACCCTAGTCTTTTGCATTGGGATCTAATCTATGTTTATGGATTGCTGATGGTGAGCAAACTCAGTTTTGGAGAGCATCGGAGTTTTGGAGTCACAAGAAGGGTCTTCACTTTTGAAGCTTTTTATAGGGAATTCACCCTCAATAGGTAATCTCTCCAAAACCCTTCAAATTCATGAATTCTTCTCGTAGATGCATCCTCTAGGTGTCCCCTAGCTGTAGGATGAGTTTTGTAGGAATTGATATTGGTTTGGTGTCCGTATCGGACACGTATCAGTGTTTTTGCGTACGTGTTTGATGAAATGCCGAAAAGAAATTTTTATTATTATTATTTTCCAAATCCTTTTGAACAAAAATGTAGATATATATATTGCTTATGGGTTTTTGTCACACTAAGGGAAAATTCGTGCTGTGTCCGTGTCCAAATTGGGTACGAACCCGCTCGCACATGAGCCGTTCGCATGTATTGCTGCTCGGGCACTGTAGCGGACACGATAGGACACTTCGTGACCCCAAACTTGGTTGACACGTAGGGCACATGACTGACACGGGGTTGATCAAGTTTCGTGTGATTTCTTCAAGTAGATCTCGAGAAATCTCACGTTCACTGATTTCGCCTACACTGTACGCACGGGAAAAATCTCGACTGATACGCGTGTCATATCACACATACATGTATCGTCAGTGTCTCGTGTTGTGTCGTGTGTGTAGGCCTATATATGGGCTACACGTAGACATGAGCATGAGACGTGTCGTGCCTCATGTCATGTCTACGAATCTTTGGACTGACCGTATGAGGCAGTGTAGTCTGCGCACAACTGTGCGTGTTTTTGAGTGTTTGGATACTTCGTGTCCTATTGTATAACACGATACACCCTCTAGGACACATACACTGTACACGACATGTTCTCTACCATGATTTGTTGTTTATTTGATTTTTAATTTATTTTGTGAGGATTAACTTAGGGTTATTCATCTTTACTGATACCATGTTCTAATAATTGTATTTTCAGAGTTTTTAAAACTGAATTAATTGCTAAATTATGATTAATTGTTAATGATTAACACGTATACATGTCTGGGTTGATGTTTTCATAGCTGGGATTCATATGTATTCATGTTTAGGCTTGTATTTTGGTTTTTGAATATTGGGGATACTCGATACATGACTGAAAACTGAGTTTCAAAATTTTTAAATGGTTTTAACTGCTAATTCATAGTTAATTTGATGATGATTAACATGTAAACATGTTTGAGAGATGAATTGCATAGCTGGGTTCATAGTGACATACAAGTTTGGGTTGTGAATTGGATTTTTGAAGTATCAATACTCTGCTTTGTGAATGACTGATACATAGGTTTCAAATGAACTTAGGTTCATTTAAATCATGTCCATTTCCTAAGTTTTGAATGATATTTAACAATGTTTAACAGGTTGTCATGCTTGAGATCATGTTTACATATATGGGAATCGCTGGGATAACCGATTTAGGTTAATTGATTTTCGAATTTGGATTTTATTGATATTTGTGCTTGGCTCTCTGTTATGAGAACTATGATAGGGTTTGTAAACCTGAGATTAGATATTGAGTTATTTACTAAGATAATTCTCAGATTGGGATATTGTTCTCAGTTTTATTTCATGTTAATCTCAGATTCTGGATTCCTTAAAGTCCTATTTTCCCATTGTATTTCATTTTTTCCAATTTCCATTTCTTTCATTTCCTTTCTTTCCTTTTTCTACTTATTTTCCCTTGGTATCAGTATGCTTCTATATTTAGTAGGTATATAGATACTTGATTCAAATATAGATATCCTATGCTTTGATTTCATTTACAGGTAGTTCCTCTATGTAGTTGAATGGTATGCTTTATATTGTGTGATATTATATATCTATATACATACCCATATGAAATGTATGAATAGAATATATATAAGTAGATGTTGTGATTGCTATTAGACATAGTCCATAGGTTAATGAATCAGTTTAGGTTTGAACCAATGAGCCTAATTTGGTCGAGTTGGCTAGCAAGTTGACAAAAGTCAACTTTAAGTCAAACTTGATCCAAATCGACTCAAACGAGCTTAGAATGATTTGATAATTTGTGTTTGACCTAAAAATTAGTAAACAGACTAGTTGACTTAGAGTTGACCAGGTTTGACCAGAGTTGACCAAGGGTTGACTTTGACCTAGAAGGACCTAGAATCATTTAGAATGCATTGTAGGCTATTCTTATTTCATGTTAGATATGTTGTGACCTGTGTTGCTCAGATTAGGACTCGAATACTCCAGATCAGACTCATATTCTTATCAGACAGCCAGGATATCAGGCGAGTACATTCTCTGACTGTTTCATACTTGTTAGGAATTATATTCTTGTCATAGTTTAATTTACTTGATGCTGACATGACATTATCACGGATTAGTACTATATGGATCTTTACATGAGATGTTATCCCCCTCGGGTGTATCGAATATATCATGTAATGTACTTTTTATGAACATCATGTATTCTGTGGACTCTTATTATTCATATATACTCATGTGCTCTCATGATCTCATGAGCTTCATGTATAAACTATCATGTACAATAACATAACCTGTCTATATCCTTGTGTATTGATTGGGGCATGGGGGAGTAGAAATAGTCATGTGAACAATTCCAAAGTAGTGTAATCATGTACAAACTCTTTAGTGTAATCATGTGCAAATCAAGCCGTTCACATGTCTATCTTATACTCTAAATCACATAGTCACTTACAGTTCTCTATTATCATGTATAGATAGCTTTGTTTATTCGTTTCTCTCTTTTTTTCATGCTTATTTCTTACAGCGTTTTATGTATCTTAACCTATCACATGCTTTACCTTTTCTGTCAAGATATGAACTGCGTGAGATGTATTGTACTCGTTCTCGTCCTGATTGGACTGTTAAAAATATTACAGGTGATGAGGAGGAGTTCTGCTACATATTATGGCACATACTTAGATGACACCGGTGACTTGGACCCTCAGAAGGAGGATCCTACCATCGCTGAAGACTTGCCTATTGTCTAGATTAGATCTCTAGACTAGTTTTCCTTTAGTTGTCTTATTTTATGTACTTTCAGTTATTGGATATTGGTTATGTTTGTATATTTAGATATTACCCTTATTTGTAGCTGGTTGGAGATTATTCCTTTATCTTATCCATACATTTATTCTCTTATTTCAACCTTAGATGCTGTGATTGAGTTGTAACTTTATATTGTCCTCCTTTTGTAGTGTATATCATTGTACAAGTATGGCTATTGATAGATGTTGTAACCTAGGACAGCGTTCTACCACCGACACTGCGGCGTAGGCTGGACGTACCCACTTTTCGTGCCCCTACACTTGGTGCGGGTCGTGAGAACAAGTGCTTCGTGATCGACAAGTAATGCATATACTTGTAAGGACGTCGTTTTCTAGTTGACTTTCTTTTTCCCCGAACTGGCTTGTAACGATCCGTATTACAGAAACTTTATCTTTCTATGTCCTCGTTCTTCTTGTAGTACAACATGTATTCATTGCGACAACAATCTATCTTCTCGTACCCCAGTCCCAGCTGTCAGACCATTAATTTTGACTTGTAGAAATTTTTTGGAAGCTCTTTCGATTCCTTCGGTAACACCTCCTTGATTAGTTGTGTGATCCGATCATAGCAAGCTTGCAGCAAATTAAAATTAGACTTTATGTTCAACAACCGCATCATCACTGACAGTACGGAATGAGTCTCACAACCAGGATATAGAGGAGTATCTGCATCCTTAAACATATCATAGAACTCCTTCGTCTCGGGATTAGCATCCTCCGAATCAAAATTAGGCCCCGCCGCATCGTACGCCATCTCTCATGCAAGGTTCTGCAGGTCTCCATAATCAACAGAGCTTACGTCATCTTCGATGACAAAATCCGTTGCAGCATCTTTATGAAAAGCAGAAGTAGCAGCGTCCGCAACAAACATAGCCTATCTTTTCGTATGTAGTTCACCTTGCGATGACCACAGTCCGTGATCACATATGAAACCCTTACGGGTTATATAAAAATATAGTCCGACAAAGTAAATAGAATTGCAATTAAGAATACATAGTCCGATACCGACCCCCTTCTACTTCGTCCCTCTACTTCCCCTGCTTCTCAAGAAGGCCCCCTCTCTGACCCCCTCTACTTCCATGCTTCTCATTCGATTCTCTCAGCCTCCTATTTCGCATCATATGATATCCACCTCAACCAAAGCATAGAGAAGCATGTAAAATAAGAAATAATAGTCACCCTTACCGATTGGTTTACATGCAATAGATCAAATTTCTTATTTTATATGCTTTTACACCCTTACTGATTGGTTTCCAACCTTACATGCTTCAACCTTATTATGGTTCATGCAATAGATCAAATTATTAATATACTCTTAATTAGTATCAAAAAGTAAAAATAGATACACTATATATACTTAGAACTCGACCCTGACTCCAAACCCGAACTCGACCTCGACTCCAAACTTGAACCTAACCCCAACCCTAACCCCAGACCCTAACCCTAACCCTAACCCTAAACTGAACCCTAACCCCAGACCCTAACCCTAACCCAAAACCTAACCCAAACCCAAACCCCAGAACCTAACCCTAACCCTAACCCTAACCCTAATCCTAACCCTAGACCCTAACCCAAACCCTAACCCCAACCCTATACCCTAACCCTAAACCTAACCCCAACCCCAACCCCAGACCCTAACCCGAACCCTAACCCTAAGAGAGAGAGAGAGAGAGGAAAGAGTAGTACCTGTGAGAGGGGGGGCTCGTCGGTGGCGGGCATGTCAGACGGAGGAGAGGGATCGTCGACGCACGTCGAACGTCGGGGGGAGGAGCTCTCGAGGAGGGTTGGAGAGAGTTTGGGGGGAGGGGGAAATGAAACCCCCCCGACGATTCGAATTAAATGGTTCAGAAATTTAGCGACAGATAATTTTCATTGCTAATTCGTCGCCATTGCAGCACAAAATTTTAGGCAGCAAAAAAATTAGGACAACATTGCGACAACTGTGCGATAACATAGCAACTGAACTGACTTAGCGACGAAAGTCGTGTCCGTTGCTAATTTGACGTAAACTTTGGCGCCACATTCCTGCATGTTTCCCGCCAAATACGGACATATGTGCGACTACTTAGTGACAGCAAATAACTCCGTCGCTAGATTATTGACAGAAAAGTGACTCCTTATCGACACTTGTGGACAATAAAAATAATTAATATTTTACTTTGTAATTGGACAGAAATTTGCTACGAATCCGTCGCTCATTTGTTTCTGTTAGCGATGAAATTTTTTGTCGCTAATCTTCCGTCGCCAAAACTCTATTTTTTGTAGTGGACCGAAATGATAGTCAGGTCCTTCTTTGTGGAGAAGTCCTATGACCATTTGACAATTTGCATAAGTCGAGCATCTACCCGATCATAACCTCTGGCCCAAACGTTATTGTGGTTAATCTCCGACGATAGAAATAAGAGAATATGCTTGGGGTCCAGGGGAACGACTCTATATTCGGTAGTAAGACCCCAGCAAGCTATCACTTATTGGATGCACGAGATCTTTGGGCACCCTGAAGCAAATTTTAGTATGAACGTGCAGCTGAATTACACCGCGAGGGATGTTAATTCCTGTTACGAGAATGGAACAATAATGTCTTGTTCAACTGGGAATGGGGGACGATCGAGGGCTGGGAGTTCTACTTCGGTAAAGAATATAGAGTTCTTCTAGGTCTGGACATGCCTTACAGTATCAGCAAAAGTACGGGGGAGGGGAACGCTGCCTGGAGGCGACTACGCGGCAACGAAGGATCACCAGCGGCAAAGGAGTCTAGGGTTTTGGTCGGCGCTGGAGTAGCGCCTGTGCTGCTACAAAGCAGGATGGCACTAGGAAGCGCCTGCACAGGGCGAAGGGGAGGGAAGACGACATCTAGAGAGGGTAGTGCACCCCCGAGGGGTGCGGGATGAGTTGGCGCACTGGCGCTGGAAAACGCATCGAGAGTAGGCGGGGGGATCAGCGGGAGTCGACAGAGAGGTAGGCCGGTTGGGCCCCCATACCGCAAGCGCGGGAAAGGTACTGAGGAGAGCGAACTGGGTCGCGCCCGAGGCGAAAGCTGAGGTGCAGCAGGAGGGAGCTAAGGTGCGCAAAGAGGAACCCTGTGCTGGATGTGCAGGGGAGGAGAATTGTGCGGGGGGACGCACTGTCAAACCAGCACCAAGTTCTGGGTGGCACAACAACTGAGCTGCACCAACGGCCGAGGGGTAGAATTTCAAATTCAAAAATAAATTCAAATTAGAAATAGAAGGCTGATGCTGAGAGCGAGAGTCAGTCGGCACGTACCCCGAGGATAGGAGAGCGTGAGGACTGCCGAAACTCAATGCTACTGTAGGGATTGCGATGGAGAGCCAGACGAGGCCTGTCTCTGAGGCGCCGGACAACGAAGCCATAGCAGAGGTGGCTGACGCCGGGACTGAGCAGCCGAGCGTGTCCGGAGGCCCGAGGGCAGGGTAACCTGTCGCTAGGGGAAGGCCAGCGACCGCTTCGGCTAACTTAGGGGAGGTCGCTGTCGAGGAGGAGCCAGCGGCAGAGGGTACCGTCGCTAGGGGCAGAGGCAAGCCCGCCGACGATGCCGAGGCACAAGAAGCCGGGGCCAAAGGCGACGGAGGAAGAACGAAAAGAGGCAGAGGAGGCTGCCGAGGCACGACGGACCGAGTGGTACTGCCCGTCCGACGGTGGTATGCCGGCATGGCCGGCCGGAAGGGACCCGAGCTTTCACGAGGGGACTCCAGAAGAGAGATCCGACGAAAGGATATATATATATATATATATATATATATATATATATATATATATATATATATATATATATATATTAAAATTTTAAATCGGAACTACATGCCACGACAACCTAAAGTACATGACCACTTCTTAGCACATCTTTAGTTAAGCTCAAAAACCAAAGTCCTACGGCTTACAAGGCATGTTTTTGCAGGAAGATGGAGGCCTCCCAGGCCTTGACTGCAGCCAAAGCACCCCCAAAGTCCTTGGCGTTAGAAGAAACTCCTTCAGCGTGCTCTACCTCGTCCGATCACCGAGGTCGAGACTCCGAAGCCTATATATATATATATATATATATATATATATTTATATATATATATATTTTTTTATATATATATTTATATATATATATATATATATATATATATATATATATAAAGAGAGAGAGAGAGAGAGGATATTTGCAACGACGGAAGGATAGAGGAGATTGGCAACATGATATACGTAATCCTTGTTGTGTACATGCTCACATGCCCCATATTTTCTTACATGTTTACATGTTCATGTTTACTTTACTTGTCCACTTTTTAATTTATGTCACATGTTGTTTACTTTATCCATATTTATTTATTTCTATGTCTATCTGTTGTTATGTTAGTTATTATAGGTTTTAGTTCATTAGTTAGCTTCCTTTGTGGTACCTGCTATTTGGGACCTAACCATAGTATTTTTGTTTGGCCATATCTGGTAGAAGAGCTGATAGATCTTTCATATCTTCCCCTAAACGGTGACCACCCGGAGCATTAGGGTGCCTGAGTGGGTGTTCTTTTTCTTACCCACTACTACCTGTATATATTCTTTTTGCAGCATTTACCCAATACGAGCATATTTTTAGCTCATTTTTTGGACCTTGAATTTTTGCCTACAAGCATAGTATTATTTTTATTTACTATAGTGAAGCTAGAGCTGATCATGAATGACTTACACTCTTGCTACTTCTTCATATTGTATTACAAACATCATAATTATCTATATATTATAGTTTGGGATGCTTTACTGTCTTATATGCTTGATAATCATACTTTTTGTCCTTTAATTAATTGCTTATGATTGAGATATCGATGATTGCTTGACCTAGAATTGAATATTGGGATGAAATAGTGACCCCCATCTCTACAGCTTTGACCGTATCAAGGGGTCCTAGACTAATCTGGTATATACAGCTGGCCTTGTCCCATCCCGACTTTCTAGTATTTTAGTTATAGGACATGATATAGGGTCTAGTAGTGGCCCATACGGGTTTTATTTATCAGATATGTGGGGTTACCGGTAGTTATCTCAGTCATAAATCTCCTTCATTGATATCATTCATATTATTCTATATCTATGATCTTTTAACCGGTAGACTTTCAGGGAGATCATATATGCCTTGATCGTTAACCGAGTGGATAGGAAAGATCATAGATATAGAATAATATGAGATAGGAAAGATCAACATTCTTTTAACCGAGTGGTTATCATATATGCCTTGATCGTTGATCTTTCCTATCCACTCGATTGTGTCCTTTAACTTTCAGGGACATTGTTCCTAGTCCTTTCGATCAGCTTGTTTAGGTTTCTTTAGTTCTAGAGGCTCAGTTTCAACATTCAGTAGCAGAGTCTATAGTTTATACAAGGGCAGAGATGCTAGTTCAGCCTGATTAGTCAATAGTCCAGTTCCGTTAAAGCAGCCAAAGGGAGTGGATCATGCATTGGTGAATGATATCAGGGTTTTGATAGTGACGCAGCAGCATTAGAGTAACATACTCACTCAGTCAATTCAGACAGCTGTGGAGAGGGATGACGCATAGATATATAATTCTGCAAGCAGCTTCACTCGTCTCCATCCTCCATTCTTCTATGGAATCGAGGATATGATAGCGTCCAATGCATGGCTTCAGGATATTGAGGCCATACTCGAGGAAGTAGGGTTAATGGTGAGGGAACGTGTGGCAATGATTAGGCTACAACTATTGGATTTAGCCCGCGACTGGTGGGCAACACATTAGGTATCTCTTACGACGCCAGTTCCACAGGCTGACTTTAGTGAGAGATTCTTTACCAGGTACTTTAACACAGTCTCGCTTTATGACTTGCAGTAGAGGCTTAACAAACTTAGGTAGTTAAAAAGGACCATCGATGGGTATGAGATGGAGTTCAAGAGACTCAGCTAGTTTGTCCCTTCCTTAGAGGCGACCTGGTTGGACCGGGCTAGGAGGTTCCAGCAAGGACTTCATCATAAGACTATTTTGACAGTATTACAGCATTAGTCCTAGACCTTTGCTACTATGAAAAGAGTGGCAAGGAGGTACGAGTATACTTTTTAGAAGATCATGGTTAAAGTAAAAGACCAGAAGTGGTCCCACATTTAGAGAAAATTTTATTCCCAGTCGTTAGCACCTGCTCCAATACTTCGAGCAATGATGATTGGATCTTAGAAGGAAGTTGTTTTGGTACCTTTATTTTATCAGTCTTTCTAGATGTGCCCTTAGTAGAAAAGGCAGTCTTCTACAATTGGTTGTTCCCATTATGGAAAGGCAGGACACGTCCTGTCTGAGTGTCTTAGGACACAGGGCTTACGCTGTGCATGTTAAGCATCAAACCATTTGGTAGGGACTTGTCTTTGGAAGAGGTTTGTTGGATCATCATCCTTCCAGCCAACAGTTCCTCTGTTCAGGGCACCAGTGCCGGTTTAGCAACAATAGACCCAGAGGCCTTTACCGACACAGTCCCAAACATTCCAGTAGTAGAGGCTGCAATAATATGCTCAGGCCCAGGCTTAAAGGCAGCAAGGACAACAATACCCAGAGGGCAGGGTCAGTCTTTCATGCTTTTCATCAAGAAGACGTTAGTAATAGGACTGGTCGCCGCAGGTACCATTCTCGTTCGCTCTTATTTAGCTTCAATTTTATTCGATTCTCGTGCTTCACATTCATTTATATCGGCACAATTCTTGACACGAGTTTGTTTGGAGCCCGAATTATTACCTGTAAGATTGAATATACTTACTGGTTATGGTCTCGTGGGAGTAGATCGAGTTTATGCTTCGTATCGAGTCATTATGTGTGGGAGAGAGTTTTCTGCGAGGCTGGTAAAGTTTTTTTATAGGCAATTATAATGTTGTCCTAGGTATGGATTGGTTGATTGCTTGATACGCTACGATAGTTTTCCATATCGATAAGATTATCTTTTATGTTTTAGAAGAGGAGGAGTTCTTATTCTCTAGAGGTGAGATAGAGTGTTCGCCAGTTATCATGTGGATGTTGTAGAACCCTAGAGGGGGGTGAATAGGGAAATAAAAAATAACTAGAGCACAAGAAGCAATATATGACAAATAAAAGAAAAGAGTAAGAAGATCAAACACAAGATGTATCCTGGTATCCTCGCTTGAGGCAATCCAGTCCCGGAACTCTCTCCGGCTTAAATCCACTATTTAATCAAATAGTACACACGAGTTTGGATACGAAGAACTCGCCTACTTCAACACAAGTTTGGATCCGAAGACTCGCCAACTTCAACACACGAGTTTTCTTACGAAGGCTCGTCAACTTCAAACAAATGAGAAGAGAACTTGTTGATCTTCTAACACGCGAAGATCGAAAATTACAACTCTTAAATACTCTAGCACTTTGAGAGAGGATGACAATTAAAAGCTTGGTAGAGTATTAATGGTGGAGCTCTTGGTTGTTTGGAAAATTTATGGCAAGAGTTGGTGAAACCTTCATGAGAGAGAAGGCTTTCATTTATAGAGAAACCAAGAGTAGGTGGCATTTAATGCTCCTGGATACAGCCTGAACGGCATACCGTCGGTATGCACCGCCATACCGTCGGTATACCGGTCATCCAGTAACGGTCATATTAATATCCGTTGAGAGCATTTAATGCTGCCATTAATGCTAGTCAAAACAATTCAAAAATCAAATATTTGTAACCCGGTACACCGTCGGTATGCCGCGGCATACCGTCGGTATACCGACGTTTTATCACAGAACGTTTTTATGCAAACAGAACGTTATACCGTCGGTATGCTGAAGCATACCGTCGGTATGCCGACGTTTTGCCACAGAATGTTTTGTGGTCCACAAAACGGTATAACGCCGGTATGCCGGAGCATACCGTCTGTGTGCCGACAATTTTTCACAGCAAGTTTGTGGACGATGAAAACGGTATACCGTCGGTATGCCGGAGCATGCCGCCGATATACCGCCGGTATGCCGCTCTGTAATATATTGATTTTTGTCTTATGCTTTTAGTTTTTCATCCAACCTTAAGTATTTACAGATATACCTAGACCTTGTACAGACTCGAAATCTTTAAGCAGTAAGGAAGCCGTCTATGGAAGGATCGCCGGTATTGCTTCAGTCTTCAATGCAATGGATGGTAGTACTTGAGAGGATAGACTTTATGTAGTAGAACTTTTGAAAAGATATGAATCTGAAGACATAGAAAACTAAACTACGAAGATGTTGTTAATATATCAAAATAAAATGTGCCAACAATCTCCCCCATTTTGATAATTGACAAAATAGAGAGATAGCATCTTCAGGGAGTAACTCTCCCGTGGGAAGACAACTCTCCCTCAATAGGTTTTCTCCCCCTTTGTCACTTAGTCAAAGATGGGAAAAGTGATAAAGAAAGCATAATTATGGAGCACAGTAACATAGAGAAAAGCATGTATTAATAGATAAGTTGGAAATTGAATACATACAGGATATTCATAACAAACTTCAAAAGACCACATTAAAAACTCTCCTCTACGAGAGTTTAGCATGACAGTAAAAACAGATGACAAACCCCAACCAACCACTGGTCCCCGAAGGACCTCAAAAGACAGAAAAAGACACAAACACACTAAGACATCCATTTATTCGACACCACCATCAAAAGAAAGCAACCCCTACTCGTCAGCCGGATCATCCCCACCATCCTAAGCCTGGTAAAAAGCGCCAAAAGGATCAATGCCGTCCGGGTACATGAAACCGTAGGCATTGGGATCGGAAAAGCGGGAGGCTTGGTAGATTGGATCCTGAAGATTCAGATCTAGAAAAGCGTCCCGGTCCTGAAGAGTGCGCTGAATGAAATAGGCCTGGTCATGGAAGCGGGACTGAATCAGAGTGCCAAGGCCACGAGTATTGGCGCGCATCTGCTCCTCCGCCTGAGCCATACACATGTCGAAGTGCTGCTGAGTCAGCGGCATGTAGCGGCCAGAGGCAGGAGGAGTAAAGACGGGTACGGCAGGAGTGGAGGCTGGCGGCTCTTAGGAGGAGGAGGCATGGGATGTGGAGGCACCACCGATAGAGCGAGAAACAGCAAGGAAGGATGGGACGCCGTTCGAGTAGCATTGGGAGAGGTCGACTTGCTTGGCTTCCAAAATGAGAGTGATGAAGGAGCCATAATAGAGATTCTGCTTCCCCGCTGGCAGGACGCCGAAGAAAGCATGGAGAAGAGTCTTGGGGAAGGAGAAGGGCTTCCTCGAGTACAAGTAATACATGCATACCAAGGCTTCACCAGTGATTGTGTCATAGTTTCTGCCCTTAGGATAGAGTGTGTGGTACACAATCCTATGGAGCTCGTAGTAAAACGGCTCCAGTTGAGCGGAAAGAGCAGGGATAGCTGGAGGGTTGGGACCCTTGCAGATAATGGCGCAGAATTCGTCAAAGGGAACCGCTGACAAAGAATGAAGAGCAGCCAAGCGCGGTAGAGCTTCTCCTCTGTCTGGGACACCAAGAATGCTAGAGAGGTCACGAGCCGTTAGGCAGAAATGACGGTCGTTGACCATCGTCTCAATGGCTCCGTTCTCCATGTCCGAGATCATGTTGCAGTAGAAGAGACAAACGGCGACAGGGTAGACAGGCACCTGACACCGAAGAAGAGAGGATAGTCCAGCCGCATCGAAGAGGGAAACATGGCCGGGAAGAGATTCCAGTTAATGGTGCGGCCTTTGTACACGTTATGGTGCACAAAGTAGTTAAACCAAGACTCGGCAGCCAAGGGAGAGGTGAAGACCCGCTGATCGTAGCCATGGGGGAGAGCCACTGGGGTGAAAGGATTGGAAGCGACGAAGGAGGAACGTGCACGCTTGGGGGCAGCCATTGGGAGAAGAGGATAGGTGGAGAAGAAAGTAGGGTTTTGTGAGAAGTGTAGGAGGAAGAGGAAGAAAAATAGGGTTTTAAAAAGAAGGAGGAAAGGGCAACGGTTATGGAGTTGGAAAGGGGAAGGGTGGGTTGGAAATGATGGAGATAAATGGAGATAAAAGAGGAGTTATGGGAAAGTGGAAGGGATGGGTAGTTAATGTGATGGTAAGTTTTGATAAGGGGAAGAGGAGAGAAGTTATGGGGAAGTGAAAGGAGAAGTGATTTGATGTGATGGGTATTAATGAGGATAGTAAGGAATAAAGAGAGAATTGAAGAGAGAGGTGGGCCCGCGCTGGTAATGACCTAGCAGTCCGCCGCGCACCGGTATACCGCCAGTATGCCGGTGTTTGCCGACGGTATACCGAAGTTTGGCACAGAACCTAATTCTGAGTCAAAAACGGCATGTCGTCGGTATACCGTAGTATACCGTCGGTGTGCCGGCCGAGAAGAACCATGAGTCAAAATTTAAAATGCCTAGTTCTTGGCAAAGAAAAATGAAGCGATCTTCCGGGAGCGGTTTGGTGAAGATATCGGCTAACTGATAAGTAGTGTCAATAAATTCAAGACGAATATCTCCCTTTTGTTGATGGTCACAAAAAAAATGGTGTCTAATTTCAATGTGCTTCGTGCGTGAGTGACAAATCGAGTTTTTCGTGAGATTGATCGAGCTAGTGTTATCATTTTTAATAGGGGTACAAGTATGAGAAATGCCATAATCTATAAGTGTTTGTGACATCCAAAGAATTTGTGCACAACAACAACCGGCCGTAATATACTCCGCCTCAGTGGTTGAAAGAGCAACAGAATTTTGTTTCTTACTAAACCACGATACCAAGGATTTTCTAAGGAATTGGCATGTACCGCTAGTACTTTTTCGGTCAATCTTGCATCCGACAAAATCTGTATCTGAGAAGCCGTCAAGCTCAAAGGATGAAGATTTTGGATACCAAAGACCCATGTTCATGGTGCCTTTGAGATACCAAAAAATACGTTTTACGGTACATAAGTGCGATTCCTTTGGATTTGCTTGATATCGTGCACAAAGGAAAACACTAAACATGATATCAGGACGGCTAGCAGTAAGATAAAGTAAATTACCAATCATACCTCGATACTTACGAATGTCAACCGATATGCCATCTTCATCATTGTCAAGCTTTGTAGTTGTTGCCATAGGAGTCCTCATTGATTTGGATGAGTCAAGTTCGAAACGCATGAGGAGATCCTTTGTATATTTTGCTTGATTGATGAAGGTCCCTTTGGGTCCTTGTTTGATTTGTAAGACCAAAAAGAATGATAGTTCACCCATCATGCTCATTTCAAATTCTTCCTGCATAACTTTAGCAAATTCTACACAAAGTGTATTGTTAGTAGAACCAAAAATAATGTCATCGACGTAAATTTGAACCAATAAAAGAGTGCCACTATGGGATTTGATAAAAAGTGTTGTGTCGACTTTGCCCTTAAAAAAATTGTGTGAAACAAGAAAGGAGCTAAGGCGCTCATACCAAGCACGAGGAGCTTATTTGAGGCCATAGAGGGCTTTGTGTAGTTTGAACACGTGATTAGGAAATTAAAAATCTTCAAAGCCAGGAGGTTGTTTTACAAAAACTTCCTCTTTAATAATACCATTAAGAAAAGCACTCTTAACATCCATTTGAAAGAGTTTAAAATCATTAAAGCAAGCAAAGGCACAAAGCATGCGAATGGATTCAAGACGAGCAACCGGAGCATAGGTTTCGTCGTAGTCAATGCCTTCCTCTTGGTTATAGCCTTGAGCAACCAATTGGGCTTTGCTACGAGTCACTAACCCATCTTCATTAAGTTTATTTCGAAACACCCATTTAGTTCCAATAATGGGGTAATTGCTAGGTTTTGGGACAAGTTTCCAAACCTTGTTTTGCTCAAATTGATTTAGCTCTTCTTGCATCGCTATCATCCAAAATTCAACAAAAAAAGTATCATTAACATTTTTAGGCTCTATTTGAGAGATAAAATCTACGTTCGCACAAAGATCATGAGTTGAGGATCTAGTGCTAGCACTGGAGGAAGGATCCCCAATGATAAGTTCCTTAGGATGGTTGGTGACAAATCTCCATTCTTTTGGGAGATCCTTTTGATGAGGCTCGAGAGGTGGAGACTCTTTTGTTGGAGAAGTCACAACTTCACTGTTAGATAAAGAAGGACGATCTCCAATAGAGGAGTTCTCCAAACCAAACGAGATGTCATCAACATCATCGGAAGAAGAGAATGTAGAAGAGTTAAGTTCATTAAAAGAGACATTAATTAACTCTTCGACAACAAGACTTCTTTTATTAAAAACACGAAAACCTTTACTATGCATAGAGTATCCAAGGAATATTCCATCATAGGCTTTTTCTTCAAACTTGCATAGGTTATCCTTGGTATTAAAAATAAAACAATTACAACCCAAGACTTTAAAATATTTAATAGAGGGAATTTTGTCAAACCAAAGCTCATTAGGAGTCTTCTTAGAAATAGGTCTAATCAAGACCTTATTTATAACATGACATGCTGTATTAATGGCTTCTGCCCAAAAATATTGGAGGAGCTTATATTGGTTTAACATAACCCGTGCCATGTCGCCAAGGGTTCTATTCTTTCTCTCCACAACACCATTTTGTTGAGGAGTTCGTGGACAAGCAAAATCATGTCCAAAATCATTCTTTTCACAAAAAACTTTTGAAATCAGCATTGTCAAATTCTCCTCCATGATCACTTCTAATCTTGTTAATAGAAAAACCTTTCTTATTTTGAACACGTTTACAAAAAGCAACAAATTCACGAAAAGTAATACTTTTGTAAGCAAAAAAAATAACCCAAGTAAATCTCGAAAAATCATCAACCAAAACAAAAACATAAAGCTTGCCTCCAAGACTAGTAACTCTACTAGGACCAAAAAGATCCATATGAATAAGTTGAAGAGGTCTAGAGGTACTCACAGAGTTGATGGATTTGAAGGATGACTTGGTCAACTTACTCTTCTCGCATTCTTCACACACCATATCCTTTTTGAACGGGATACTCGGGAGTCCTCTTACGAGCTTCTTGGTAGCAAGACGAGAAATAGTATCCATGTTGGCATGTCCAAGCCTCATGTGCCAAAGCCAACTCTCATCGTTCTTAGCAACTAAGCACCTATCATTATTAGTGTCTTCGACAAGATATAAAACATAGATATTGTTTTCTCTAATGCCTTCATAAATAATAGATCCACTTGAACTACCGGTAATAAAACATTTGAGCTTAACAAACTTGATATCATAACCAATATCGGTAAGATGACTAATACTAAGAAGATTGTGTTTAAGATTAGTAACAAGACACACATTCTTAATACAAAGAAAAGGAGGGGAACCGATATTATCATTTCCTATAATGTGACCTTTAAGATTGTTACCAAAAGAGACGTGTCCTTTCTTCTTCATCGGTAGCGTTGTAAATAATAAAGCATCTCCGGTCATGTGCCGTGAACAACCGCTATCGAGAATCCACTTGCTTCTAGCATGAGAAGGACTCTTCACCTACAACATAAGTTAAAGATGAACATTTTGGTACCCATGATCGTATGGGCCTTGAATGTTAGTCTTAGGAACCCACTTAAATACTTTCTTATCAACTAGTTTCCTAGTATGACAATAATTGGTCGTATGTCCAAGCAAGCCACAGTAGTTGCAAATCATAGAGGATTTAGAAGAAGGTGTGTGAGAATCATGCATATGTGAATCTCTAGTGCGAGGAGTTTTAACATTAGTATTATGATGATGATAATAAAAAGCATGATGCGAAGTATTTTTCTGAACAAATGGTCATTTCCTTGTGTTAGAAAAGGATTTGTGTGTAGTGTTCATGTAAGAAGTATGCCTAGCATTGTGATGAGTGTGGAGGTGTCTTGGAGTATGCATGTGAGTAGTGTTCTTGTTACCTAGTTTCTTACTCTGTACAAGAAGATCATTATACTTAATAGAAGTATCATATTCTCTCCTATTAGCATCTTGAACCTTATGCATAGCAAATTCATAGGCTCTTCTCATGGATTGAATCTCATCATCCTTTTTCTTGATTGTGACAAGGGATTCTTGAAACTTGAGTCACAAAGACTCTATCTCATCCGTGTCAGAAGCAGGAGATTTTCCCTTTACATCAATAATGATGCTTGAGAGTCTTTCTACTTCAAGTTGAAGAGCATCAACCTCATTTAGAGACTTCTTGTATTTATTTCTAACACCTTTGTGCTCTTCATGCAATTCAAGGATAGCTTTCTCCAAATCATCATAAGTAAGAGGATTTAAGGAGAGATCATCAAGTACCTCATCGGTTGCTATGAGACACACGTTGGCATTGTGTTTGCACTCTTTATCGTTGTCGGAGTCGCTTGTATCACTCTTACACCAAATACTTGTGTTGGCGAATTTCCTGGAGGACGAGCTTCCCTTGCTAGGTTTTTCGTACTTGCTTGAGTCTTTTCTTATCATCAGACAGTCTCTCTTGATGTGTCCGAGTCTTCTGCATTGATAACACGCCGGATCTTCCTCATTGTCCCGTCTGTAGCGGTTGGCTTTGTTGAATTTAAGGAACTTCCGGAAGTGCTTAGCTATGAGAGCTATTTCTTCATCGTCATCCGACTCATTGTCGTCGGAGCTATCCTTGGAGTAGGACTTTATAACTTTGAGAGCAAGTGACTTCTCCTTCTCTTTGGTCTTCTCCTTCTCCTTCTCTTGTATGGAGGATTCCTCTTGATCCTTCATATCGAGTTCATGAGTCATTAGCTTACCCATGAGGGTCTCAAGGTTCATGACTGTCAGGTCATTCTCCTCAATAATTGCGGTAGCTTTTGGACTCCAAACTTTTGTCAATCCTCTAAGAATTTTTCTGATCTTTTCATGAGCAGGATATTCCTTACCAAGAGAAGAGAGAGGATTAATAATATCACCAAAACGAGTAAACATGCAAGTAATAGATTCAACATGCTTCATCTTAAAGGACTCATATTCTTGCGTGAGTCTACTAATCTTAGATTCCTTCACTTGTGAAGTACCCTCGTGTGTAACTTCAAGTAACTTCCAAATCTCATTGGAAGTCTTGCAAGTAGAGATTCTGTTGAATTCACTATTAT
The DNA here is from genome assembly GCA_029216955.1 of Iris pallida. NCBI lineage: Eukaryota > Viridiplantae > Streptophyta > Magnoliopsida > Asparagales > Iridaceae > Iris > Iris pallida. The sequence continues at coordinate 32,052,471 of JANAVB010004800.1, read as the reverse complement.
CGAGAGCACAATAAAGAGCGTTCATAGCCTTGGCATCTCGACTAGCAAGCTTCTTGGTGTTTTCAGTAAGTGTGTCCCTAAGGGTGTCAGATACAATATCCTCAATAACTCTGGAAGGAGTAGAAAGACCATTTATCACACAATCCCATAAATCAAAATCTATGGACTTCAGATAGATGCTCATTCTAATCTTCCAGTAGTTATAGTTGGTTCCATCAAATAGGGGAGGCCTATTTGTGGAGTGTCCCTCATTGTGGAAGATGTTGATACTAGGGTTAGTGGCCATGGATCACTCAAAGGGTGTAAATCCAAATCAAGAGAACAAAGCTCTGATACCAATTGTAGAACCCTAGAGGGGGGTGAATAGGGAAATAAAAAATAACTAGAGCACAAGAAGCAATATATGATAAATAAAAGAAAAGAGTAAGAAGATCAAACACAAGATGTATCCTGGTATCCTCGCTTGAGGCAATCCAGTCCCGGAACTCTCTCCGGCTTAAATCCACTATTTAATCAAATAGTACACACGAGTTTGGGTCCGAAGAACTCGCCAACTTCAACACGAGTTTGGATCCGAATACTCGCCAACTTCAACACACGAGCTTTCTTACGAAGGCTCGCCAACTTCAAACAAATGAGAAGAGAACTTGTTGATCTTCTAACACGTGAAGATCAAAAATTAAAACTCTTAAATACTCTAGCACTTTGAGAGAGGATGACAATTAAAAGCTTGGTAGAGTATTAATGGTGGAGCTCTTGGTTGTTTGGAAAATTTATGGCAAGAGTTGGTGAAAGCTTCATGAGAGAGAAGGCTTTCATTTATAGAGAAACCAAGAGTAGGTGGCATTTAATTCTCTTGGATACAGCCTGAACGGCATATCGTCGATATGTACCGACATACCGTCGGTATACCGGTCACCCAGTAACGGTCATGTTAATATCCGTTGGGAGCATTTAATGCTGCCATTAATGCTAGTCAAAGCAATTCAAAAATCAAATATTTGTAATCCGGTATACTGTCGGTATGCCACGGCATACCGTCGGTATACCAACGTTTTATCACAGAACATTTTTATGCAAACAGAACGGTATACCGTCGGTATGCCGGAGCATACCATCGGTATGCCGAAGTTTTGTCACAGAACGTTTTGTGGTCCACAAAACAGTATACCGCCGGTATGCCGGAGTATACCGTCGGTATACCGACAATTTTTTACAGTAAGTTTGTGGACGATAAAAACGGTATACCGCCGGTATACCGGAGCATGCCACCGGTATGCCGCTCTGTAATATATTGATTTTTGACTTATGCTTTTAGTTTGTCATCCAACCTTAAGTGTTTACAGATATACCTAGACCTTGTACAGACTCGAAATCTTTAAGCAGTGAGGAAGCCGTCTATGCAAGGATCGCCGGTATTGCTTCAGTCTTCAATGCAATGGATGGTAGTACTTGAAAGGATAGACTTTATGTAGTAGAACTTTTAAGAAGATATGAATCTGAAGACATAGAAAACTAAACTACGAAGATGATGTTAATATATCAAAATAAAATGTGCCAACAGATGTCAGCAGTCGAGGAGGTGCAGTATCCCAGGATAGATTACAAGTTTTACGATGTATTTTTTGAGAAGCTTCCGGATATGCCTCCAGTTTGGGAGATTAAGTATTACATTAACTTGATTCCAGGAGCAGATCCAGTATCAGTGAGAGTCTATATGATATCTCCTTCAGAGTTCCTAGTGTTGTACCAATCTAATTAGGAGCTTATGACCAAGGATTCATTCGTCCTAGTGGATCACCTTTAGGGAGCTCCGACCTTTCTTATAAAAAGAAGGATGGTTCATCATGTATGGTTATTGACTATCGTCAACTCAACACGGTGGCTATGAAAAACAAGTATCTCTTGTCCATGATAGATGACTTATTTGATCAGCTTAGTAGAGCACCTATATTTCTGAAGATTGATTTGTTGTCTAGGTGCTATCAATTCAGAGACAGAGAGCTGGATATGCCCTAGACAATGTTCAAATCTTGATATGGCCATTGGGAGTTTCTTGTTATGCCATTTGGAGAAACCAATATACCAGCGATGTTCATGAACCTCATGAATCGCATCTTTATGTTAGACTAGATCATGATAGTGTTTATAAATGATATCTTGGTCTATAGTCGGACTAAGGCAGAGCACAAGCAGCATCTTCGCATGGTTCTTCAGGCTCTCCGAAAGCATCAGTTATATGCGAAGTTTAGCACGTGTAATTTATGGCTCGATTGTATCTCTTTCTTGGGGCATATAATTGCAGGTGGTGGTGTTGAGGTAGAACCCAAGAAGGTAGAAGCTATCATGAGTTTGCGAATACCTCGTACAGCTATAGATGTATGCAATTTTCTGGGATTAGCAAGTTACTACAGACGGTTTATGACAGACTTTGCTAGGATCTCCGTAACCTTGACACGACTCACGTTTAAGGATGTATTCAAGTGCTCAGATGCTTATCTGGCTTCCTTCGAGAAGCTCAAGCAGAGTTTTATTTCTTCTCATATTCTGATACTATTTGTAAGATCATGTGGGTTTATGAGACTCGTCTCACAGTATTTATATTTGTATATGGATACATATTTTATACTATATTTAGTATTTCTTGGATTCCAGATTACTAGAAGAAAACTTAGTTTTTGAGACTTTACTCATTGATCGGCATATCACCGGCATACTGGTGTGTACCGACGATATACTATCCGGGAGATAATTCCATTTTTAGATAATTTTGAATTCAGATATTTTTTTGAATGGTGTTCTGATATTTTTTTGAATAGTGTTTAAATACTTTTATGAATAGTAAAGATACATTCTATTATCCATTGGTTTCATGGTTTTCTTCTGAACGGTCGAGATTAATTCTGATCGAGTCAGGATCGCGATCGGACAGTCACGATTAATTCACCTTCTCTATATATACCGTTTCATTTCTTTTAAAATTTCTTTTACAATCCCTCTCCACTCTTCTTCTCTTCTCGTTTTCCCTCTATTTTTCTCTTATGCTAGGAGCTTGGTCTTGATGTCTCATGTCACGCTCGGATCCTGGAGGATCGAAAACTAGCCACTAGACGTGTTGTCGTACAAGTCTAAATTGTACTTGTATAGCAAAACCATTACAGTTCCTGGTATTTCTCAGAAAACAACGACATCGCAGCAAAACCAACCGAATAAATTAAAGTCACAAAAGATATGAAGAAATGTATCTCTTTATTGATAATTGCAATGGATCATAAGACCTGCAGCAGAATACAGAGTTTATAACTGATTACAAGACTCTTGAATAACCAACTAAATATATACAGTTTCCCTTTAGGCTACAACTGAAATATGCCGACTTCTTTACAATAAACTTGCCAATTTGGCTACAATCTCACTGGTACAACTGAGTTATATGGTTCCATACATTATGCCCTGCATAGCAGAAGACATGCCCCGTATAGCAGAAGACAACGTCTTGTAAGAAGAGCTTCTGCACACCCATCCGATTCATCGATGCCAAGCTCCGATCAAAAGATTTCCTCCACATGCAAGCACCTGTAATATTACCCACAACGTGGGTTAGTACATCATCAATGTACTGGTGAGCGGTGCTGGCCCAACTCACCTAAGAAGACAACACTAATAATGATATTGTAGAACATTATTAAAAGTGGTCTTTCTCATTGCCTTAGGGTCAATTTCAGTTCATATCCGACATAAGTAAAGCATACATCTTATATATAACCAGCATAATGTAAAGTATCTGTTATCACCCTTTGGTGATTTCTTATCCACGGTCATGTAGCCATCCCTGTACATTTATAATACTTACTCAGCCTGCAAAAGACATTGTTAGGAACAATAATATTTTTATATATTTGTCACCATTCAGGTGATTCTTACCAATAGCCGACATCATTCTCTGTAATTGAGTAATAACTTACTCTGCCTGCATAAGACATCATTGGCACTGGACCTATCTATATGAAGGTCACTGGCGACACGCCATCTTGGACCATCTTCCTGGCGAACGGCTAACTCCGAATGGGGTGCAAATCCATGGGAGGTTTCCGAAATAATGTGCTACTACTTCAGCACCATGGGATTTCGACATCCTTTCAGTGGACGGTTGTAAGCCCCCACTGCAAATCCTAAATCCCGATGTCAGTACGTCGACACCATCCGTGTTCCCCCTATGATGAACCGGGTCCATGGTCGCAGATTACCATTCTGGGAACTACTTTGTATACAAATTTTATATGACCATGCAAGTATATGCAACTTATCTAAGAAGAAAACATATAATGCATGATAAGGAAAACTAAGTAATTCAGCCAGCATTCTCATTCGTATTGCCATCTTGCCATCTTTCTAGGATCTTGGCGTAATCAATATTCTACATCGGTGACGGGATAATAGAATGTTGCTACCCAATCCCTTTGCCACATCTTTGATACCATACATCTTCCAACCAACTCAATGTACTCACTGCCCAATCTTTTGGAACTTAGCATCTGTTTTAGTATACATTCATTCAGACGTAATTCAAGCATACTCACTGCCCAGTTCTTGGGTCTTAACATCTGTGTTAGCATCTATTCATCGAGCTAAGGCTAGATATACTCACCGCCCAAGTATTTGGGACTTTGCTTCACCTGTCATGTATTTCATCGCAACATCGTACAAGCATACAATTTATCTAGCAATAACAATATACGGTCAGGTGGTTATTTATCTTTCATTATCTTTCCGAATTCCATGCAAGGTGTTATTGAGCAACTCAGCAAGAAATATAGCATACTATCCTTTATTTTAAGTGTGAAGCTAAAGGATCTTCGAAGGGTTCAACACTACTCACATTTATAAGATGATTTCTGCCACGATCGCCTAGCCTTCCAACCAATCCTTCGCGTAATCCCAAGTCCAACAAGGCTTCATCGGACTAACCATCCATCATAAGATATCTTACGGGTCGGGGCACTACAATATATACCACTCAGAAAAGTTTCATCCTCGAAACTTAAAACAAAACTCATCCACTTAACTTTAACTAAATTTCATAAAACATTCCTAATGATCCAATTGTATTATTCAACATTTTTCTACAATATACCGATTGATTCCAAGTGATGTACCATCTCGTTACAACATCCCAATTGATTCAAAATAGTTTACCATCTTTGATCTTTTCTCCAACACTCATGCAAATCCTTAGCACATGATAATTCTTTCCGTGGCTTCGTTTGAGTTCAGCGTACCACTTAGTTGGAGTCATACACGTATTTCAGGTGTCCCAGAAATATATGCACTTCAGCCAAGTTCAGTGATAGAGAAAACGACCGAGATACGGTATAACTTTATTCCCAAATATTAGTAATTCCTCTCGAGCATCTTGTATAGTCTCAATTCACTTATTCAACTTTTCAACCAACTTATAACCCAATGAATGTTACCAATTCCAACTCGAGAGATTTCTTCTCAACCGATCCAAAATTCCCAAAGTATTCCGATATAGTAATATCAAGTGTTCAACGAATCCAAAGTTCCCTTTCAAGTTCATTGACATTCATGCCACCAAAGTTGATAAATTCCATAGCCATATTTCATTTCGATACCCCGATTCTCATCGATCAAATCTTGTACTCGTCAACGTTCACATCTATACATTTTATTTGTAACTCGTAAAATTTTTAATTATAATCCATCATCCAAGTTGTACCATCATCTCAGCTCCAGCAAAAGTTTCCAATGTACTCCAGCATTTTTCATATTGATCAAGACAACATATTATCATCTCACATAAGCAACTCTCATATTCCAGCAACATTAATCCTGAGGGTCATTCCTATTCACATTCGCTCTCATCGATCTCGGCTTCATGCATTATCACGTTCTGATATACATTTATTCTCAATTCTATCTGATTATCCATCAATGAAATTATTCCAACTATCTCAAGACACTACCATCAATTTACGCAGCTCAATATGAATTAACCAAATCTAACAAGTTCTAATAATTTTTGACATTCCAATAAAGGCAACCAAGTTTTCAAAACCAACATGATTCGCCATTCCATCCAATGTTATAAAATTGAATTTTCTAATCTTCATTCCATCCCAAAGTTTACTTTTTGACACATCATACGCATTCCAACTATACCCACGCAACATCAATAGGGACATCCTACGGGTTTCCAACAGTCAACTTAGCATTCAGTCTAGCCTCTACGGTCAGCTAATCTAAGCTAAACCAGACATTCAGCTAACTCATCTGAGATGGATAGCTATCATGGACATACTTATCTCTTATCTTAGGGGCAACCAATTCTTATTATAGGGACAACTCTATCTTATCTCAGTGACAATCTATGATCCGACCAACTTAAGGGACATGGGACACCACTCCAATCTTATGAACTTATACCCCAACACGGACAACTGAAATGACATAGCCAACCAATCTAAAACATAGGCAACCAACCGACACTATAGGCAACCAACCGACATTCTAGGCAACCAACCGACGTTATAGGGTCAAATCTTTCTACCCGTACTCATACTCGGGCCATAACCAACGAAGTCTCATTCTAGACTTACCCGCAACTGACAAAATCTATCCGACAATTCTATCCAACAATTCTTATGGGCACTCCCGAAGTTATCATATAAAACTTTTCAATCGAATATCCAAACTTTTAATTTCCACTTACATAGACATAGCATCTTCTCAATTCGACTTGCATCCTCATATCGTACTCAAATTGTCTATTCAATCGGGTCAACTATTCTGAGTCATAATCTAACATTTTTATCTCAATAGTCTACTATTTAGCATCATTTCTATGGTCTTTTTGCGACATATTCATTTTCCAAATTTTTAGATCATCGATACGGTCTGTACTCTTTAACAAATAACATAGGCAGCTATATAATCGTGTTTCTTTCGAAGGCATCCTTTATTAATTTTTTACTAGAACCAACACGGTCATCTCTTAGCAATTCACATTAACCATCAATATTCGTTTTGTATTATCTTCTTTGTGATTTCATAAGAAGATTTACTATTCATGCACTGATCCAATCTCTATGGCACCAATCATCTAGTATTTATATTTCGGTAATCTAGTAGATATAACATAACTCATTAGCTAAGTCATAATCCAATAATTCTATATTCCACCCAAACTCGTTATTCATGCGACAACATCACCTACCGACATGATTTTTTACATATCGCTGCACCTCGATACTTATTTGTATTCCAGCCATCAGAGTCTCATAAGGAACATCTACCCTTTCATGCATCACGGGACAAGTATTCATTCTCTATGCCTCAAAACAATCAAGGGTCATAATTTGTTGATTCGGCACATGTCTAATTCTCTCAAACACAAGTGCACAACGAGCTAAGGTCATATATTTTCTCAAGCCCATTCTCTATGTTTCGGTCGTTGATACAACTTTATGCATCTTCCAAATCATTCATAAAATTCCGATAAGCGCCTAACATCACCATCAATTTGGTGATGCCCAACATGCAATTTGATTTACTCAATTCTAATATCGTTTAATATTCGGTCTATATTATTCACCAAAAATATTTTGATAGCAACATCCTACCATCATCACTGAGCCTACAATCCTTCTTACCCAACTGATTCAAGTCATCGACTGAATCTATGGTTCATACTATTCCCAACCAAGGCATTCATTTCATATTCTCAATTTCTCATTTACCCAGCATAATGCTAACCATTCCAATCTCGCATCGGGTCATCCGAACTAAATAATCAAGGGATACGTCTAGCCGTCATGTATCAATCTAATACCAACTATGACTCGATATTACTTAATACCTTACAGGTAAAGCAATCACTATTTCACAAATAGGGTCAAGGAACGTCTCATCATGATGAAGGTATATGCAATATACCACTCAGAGCTCAAGCAATTTATGACACAATATTCCCTTCGTATCAAACCAACGTCCAATATGGACTGTCCACCATGTAGTGGTTATGCTGACCATAAATACTGACTCAAGATTCTGTCAATTCCTATTTACTGAAATCCATGTACATTCTGTTTCAACAAACCTTACCATCACCTACAGTCAATTGCTGCATAACAATTGACTTCAATGAATACCATGCATAAGACATCCAGCACACATTACCAACTTATTATCGCATCGCATCATTATTATTCGTTTTGGTATCTTTTAGAAATTCAACAAAGCACACACATCATAGCCCACGTATTTAGACTTATTGTATGGAACACCCAGTTAGCGGCTAGAAGAATCAACTGACATTTATTCAACGGAGCAACATAGAATAATTTTGAAACAATACTGAATAAGCGCAGAAGAACTTTGAGTCATCGTAGAGGCAACTTGATTCATCGTGGACGCAACTTTGAGTATTCATGAAAGCAACTTTGATTCACCCTGGAAGCAACTTTGAGTAATCATGGAAGCAGTCTTTGAATCATCGCAGAAGCAACTTTGAATCATCTTAGTAGCAACATTAATTTGAAGAAAATCGAATAAGAACCTAAGGATGTAAAGCCGTGCTCTGATACCATTATATCACGCCCCGATCCTGGTGGATCGAAAATTATCTACTGGGTATGATACCGTACAAGTCTAGATTGCACTTGTACAAGGCAAAAACATTACAGTTCCTGGTATTTCTCAGAAAATAACGACATTACAGCAAAACCAAACGAATAAATTGATGTCACACAAGATATGAATAAATGTATCTCTTGATAAATGCAATGGATTACAAGACTTGCAGCAGAATACAGAGTTTACAACTGATTACAAGACTCTTGACCAATTTGGCTACAGTCTCACTGGTACAACTGAGTTACAGTGTTCCATACATTATGTCCCGTATAGCAGAAGTCATCATCTTGGAAGAAGAGCTTCTACACACCCATCCGATTCATCGATGCCAAGCTCCGATCAAAAGATTTCTCCTACACGCAAGCACCTGTAATATTGCCCACAACGTGGGTCAGTACATCATCAATGTACTGGAGAGCAGTGTCGGCCCAACTCACCTAAGAAGACAATACTAAGTAATAATTTTGTAGAATATTATTAAAAGTGGCCTTTCTCATTGCCTTAGGGTCAATTTCAGTTCATATCCGACAGAAGTAAAGCATACATCTTATATATAACCAGCATAATGTAAAGTCTCTATTATCACCCTCTGGTGATTTCTTACCCACGATCGTGTAGCCATCCCTGTACATTTATAATACTTACTCAGCCTGCACAAGACATTGTTTGGAATAATATCATATTTTAATATATTTGTCACAGTTCAGGTGATTCTTACCAACAGTCGATATCCTTCCATGTAATTGAGTAATAAATTACTCTGCCTACATAAGATATTTTTAGCACTGGACCTATCTATATGAAGGTTAGTTACGACACGCCATCTTGGACCATCTTCCTGGCGAATGGCTAACTCCGAATGGGGTGCTAATCCATGGAAAGTTTCTGAAACACCGTGTTACTACTTCAGCACGATGGGATTTCGGTGTCCTTTCAGTGGGCGGTTACAAGCCCCCACTACAAGTCCTAAAATCCTAATGTCAGTACGTCGACACCATCCTTGTTCCCCCTAGGATGAACCGAGTCCGTGGTCGTAGATTACCGTTCGATGAACTACCTTGTATACAAGTTGTCCATGACCATGCAAGTATATGCAACTTATCTAAGAAGAAAACATATCATGCATGATAAGGAAAACTAAGTAATTCAGCCACCATTCTCATTGGTATTGCCATCTTGCCATCTTTCCAGGGTCTTGGTGTAATCAACATTATACAGCAGCGACGGGATAATAGAATGTTGTTTTCCAATCCCTTTGCCACATCTTTGATACCATACATCTTCCAACCAACTCAATGTACTCACTGCCCAATCTTTTGGGACTTATCATCTGTTTTAGCATACATTCATTCGAACATAATTCAAGCATACTCATTGCCTAGTTCTTGGGACTAAACATCTGTGTTACCATCTATTCATCGAACTAAGGCTCGTTATACATACCGCCCAAGTATTTGGTACTTTGCTTCACCTGTCATGTATTTCATCACAATATCGTACAAGTATACAATTCATCTAGCAATAAAAGTTTACGGTCAGGTGATTATTTATCTATCATTATCTTTTCGAATTCCATGGAAGGTGTTATTGAGTAACTCACCAAGAAATATAGCATAATATCCTTTATTTTAAGCGTGAAGCTAAAGGATCTTCGAAGGGTTCAACACTACTCATATTTATAAGATGATTCATGCCACGATCGCCTAGCCTTCCAAGTGATCCTTCATATAATCCCAAGTCCAACAAGGCTTCATCGAACCAACTATCCATCATAAGGTATCTTATGGGTCGGGGCACTATACCTCATAGTGTGGTTTCTGAACCCCTCTTGGTGGTGGAGTTGAATTATTTCGCTTGGATCTATGTTAGGCAAGTACATCTTGCCGAACTACAAGACGAATGTTGTTTTTACTACTATTTTGTTTTCTATTGCTTTGATAGTCCAATATTTCCTAATACTTTCTTTACTAAATATTTTTCTTTCGAGATTCTTTTCATTTAGAGTGTCTCGAAATTTGGTCTGAGCTAGGTTTTGATTTCCAATGAAATCCTAAATTTTTTTTAGTAGAAAAACTCTGTGTCAGGAACGATACTGGAGTAGTTTCCAAGAAACTTAGTATATATGTTGTACACGACCTTCCTCTAGTATTATTTTTATGGTTATACTTGAATTATACAACTTTTGGAAGAAGATTTGGTTTTCGGATATCTAGTGTTATTTCTCGGATATAAATATCATATCGCCGGTATACCAAAGTATACCAACAACATACCGGTTTGTGGACCCTTTTTAAGTTGAACAATTGATGTTACAAAAAATGGTATATTACCACTGTACTGGTCTATACCGCCAGTATAATCATGTGCATTATATTTTTCCAGCAAGTTTTGTGTCTCCATTGTCCGGCATACCGTTGGTATACCTCCTGGATACCCAAGTTATGTATCTCATAATTTTGTTCTGATTTCATTCCGCTTATTGCTTTCCTGTATATGCTATGCGATGTTTCTTGCTATGTACCATCATGCCTATCTTCTTGTACATGTGTAGCTTACCTGATAGTGGCCCGTCATGGTGCACTCTTAATTCTTGTCTTGTCTAGCTTGATATAGTGGCTCGACATAGCGCATTCCTGTCTTGATACTTGTATTTTTTGTTGTGGCTTGTTCTAGTGCACTCTTGCTTGCCTTGTTCAATTTTTGCATATCTCATGTCTAGGATGGATTCTGCAGAATGTCACACCCGGAGTCCTGAATAAAATTGCTAAGGACTAAACAACAAGCTTGATTACGTAGATGCATTGGAGGGGAGAATTTCTCAATTGCTTGTAAACCCTTTGTTCCGGCCTTACTATGGAATTGTCACTGTCATGATAAGCATATTTCCAGCGCACCGTCGATTGTTGCACCTTTTACATGTCTTTGGGATACACATCTTTTCGTGTAGACCCCCTAAATTTTAATATAGATTTTATTATTATTATTAATTTATTTAGTATTTATAAGTCGAGCATGAATACGTATATACGAAGTACTTAATTGTATTTTTTTATATACAAAAGTTTGTTACAAGTTTGTAATGAATATAGAAAGTAAATAGTTTTGTTTCGAAATACATAAGGTAAATATTTTTGTGTGTAAAACATGTTACATAAGACTTTAGTCGAACCTTATTTTTGTTTTATTTTTTATTAATATATTAAATGATATTTTATTGTTATACATATATGTACTATATTAGAAAATAATGTTTTATGTAAATATATTATTTTGTATGCGATGTACATGAAAATAAATTCATGTATAATTATAAAATTTGATTTTTGAAAATTCTTTCAAAATATTTATATTTTATAAAAAGCTATTTTAAATTAATTATTAATGTTTAAATATTTTGGTAACTTAAATTAGAGTTGAGATATTATTAAGTTAGTTTTTAAATTATTTTAAATTAATGTGAGATTTATCGAGTGTGATTTAAAACGGTCATAATCCTTATCTAACTAAGATCTCTCCACCCTTTATAAAGGGGAGCGTTACAATATTTGTGTTTCTCCATAATCTCATCCACCAACACTAAGTTTGTGTCGTGCACCGTATCTGTGTCCAGCACGTCTCCATGTCAGCGGTGACGGCCTCGGGTCTGACCCCGGTTGTCTTTTCAATATTTTGATTATTACATTTACATGTAGCGATTATCGTATCCGACACACCCGGACACCCCATCATCACCATCCCTGTGTTGGACACAACCCGATACCATTCTTAATACACCCAAAAAAATCCCAAACCCTAACCCTAACCGAGCCTCTGCCATCCATGTCCATCGCAGCTCCGACGTCCGACTCCGTCTTCTCCGACAGCCCCCCCATCACAGCCAGCTATCCAAAGAACACCACCATCATCATCATCATCACCGTCGCCACCGTACCCTACCGTCGATCCTACAGATCTGGGCCGCCGTCCCCTCGAACCAGGCCATTATTCCACCGAGATCGGCAACCCCGCCTGATTGGAGCCACCCCTCCGTGTCGGACTGCTGCTCGTATCGAGCTGTCGAGATCTGACCGTCGTGCCTTCTGTTCTGCCTCCTCGCGCCCGACGACTGCCAGTCCAGAGCTCCGACGCCGATCTGGTAAAGTCTTGCTCCTCTCACCTGATCTTCCTCTTTCTCTGCTCCTCTTTACTCTCTCTCGACTCTCCCCTAACTTTTCTTTCCTCTCTCTTCTCATCTCCCTCTTCCTATGTACCTTTCCTCTGTAGGAACGAATCGTAAAGTGCAATACTCTATAGGGGATGAATAGAGTAGGGAGCAGAAAAATAGCTAATTAAAAGTTAGCAGTAAGATCACAGAGATATATCACAAGTAAATAAATGTAAAGATAGAGATCAGAAAGCAAATACAAAGACGACGATGTATACTAGTTTCCCTCTTGTGGGAACTAGTCCAGTCAGAAGAACTCTAGCTTCCAATTGAATCCACTATTGGAAAATACTACAAGTTTTCATCTGAAGTTCTTGCAACTTCTACAAAACGAACTTTGATCCGAAGTACTCGACCAACTTCAATTGTGAAGTATCTTTCTTCAATCAAGTCTCTGATTATAATCACTCTGAACTTCTAGACCGTACCACACTGGCAAATTGACTAGAGGATTATACCTGGCTTGGGATTTGAAAATGAAAGATTTAGAATACTTTGGAAGAACGTAGTGAGTTTTAGAGAGAAGAGATGAAAGTGAATGAGTGAGTTGAAGTTGTAGGTCCTAAAAAATCAAGTTGCATCAATCAACAAAGTCAAGAAATCAAGAAACCCATCATTTTGATGAATTGCGCAGACAACAGATTGCGCAGCAATCCGATTGCGCACACTGCTTTGCGCACACCACCGATTGCGCAAGCTGACGTGGCAGAAGTCATCATTACTAAATCAAATCAAATCTTTTCTGACAACTGACAGCGCGAATAACAAGGAGTCTGTTCGTTTCTTGCGCCGCACAGTGCTCGAGGGCGGCTGACAGCTGGCAGCGCAAACCAATGTTGCGCAGTTTGAGTCTGCGCAAATCATGTATGCGCAATTCAACTCTGCGCACTTCATCAAATATAACTGTTAAGTTACACGTGGCATTCATGCCATCGATTGTTCGTTACGTGGCAACTGTTCATGCACGATCATGCGCATTTCTATCAGATCATGCCATGTGTCCATGATAGTCGGCCCACGATCCAGTAACTATCTGCGCAAATCAATGTTGCGCAAACCAATGCTGCGCAAATCATCCTGCGCAGTCCAAAATAACTGAAAGTTAGTTATTTCCAGAACTCTATAAATAGAGTTTCAAGTCTTCATTCAGGGGGATCAAGATCAGAGATCAGAAATCAGAGAGTTCAGGAGTTCTTGCCAAAGTGCTGCTGCATTCTTCCGAGACTTTTGTCTTCAATTTCAGAGGCTTTTGCCTTCAGTTTCCTGAGTTGTTTTCAACTTCAAAGGCTTCGTCTTCAAAGTTCACATCGTCCAAGGGATAAAGCAATCGTCATCGAGATTGGATTCCTACAGTTGTAATTTTCCCAGAATTCTTGTAATCTTTATTACAGTTTGTATCAATAAAGTTCTATACTTTTGTTTTTGCAAACAAAATGGTGACTCTGCTGGGGACAACTTTCTCCTCCGACGAGGAAGTAGCAACTCAATGTGACGTAGCGTCTATCGGGAAGACGCAGAAGACCCTGGTTGTCAAGGTCAACCAGACAGCCTACGAGGCAATGCTCAACTCCAAGACTACTCCCCGTACTGCAGCCACTTCTGCCAAGAGCAAAGTGCGCTCAGTTTGGGTCTCCAAGACTGCTGCACAATCTGGCAGTTTTGCCACCAAAGGTGCTGTACACTCTGTTGCACAAACTGCTAGTCAGAATGCTGCACAAACTGTTGTGTCAACTGCTGCACAAACTGCTGTGTCAACTGCCACACAGTCTGTCTCAGTAACTGCTGCACAATCTGTTGCAGTCAAGACTGCGCAATCTGTTGCAAATGTTGCGCAAGCTACTTCATATGCTGTCTTGTCAAAACAGAAGACTCCTATGACTTCTGCGCAATTGGCAGTGGCTTTTCCTGCGCAAAACAGCATTCCAACAACTAAAGTGTACCCTAAGCACTCTAAAGCAAGGACTCCTACTTCAGTGGCCAGAACCAATGCACTCTCCACTCATGCGCAAATCACTCCTGCGCAAACCAGGGGAAACAGCCCTTTGGCTAAATTCTCTCCTTCTCATAATCAAGAGAAAATATCTGATTCTCCTCTTAAACATCATGCTGTTCTAGCACGATCTACTGGGAGTAGTCCTTTGGCTATTCCTCCTCCTTCTCAGGTCAAAGGAAAAGGCCCGTTGGTCTTTTCTCAAACTTCCTTGTCTCATGACTTGGAAGACAACAAAGGGAAATGCTCTTTAGTTATCCCTTCTTCTCAGAATAAAGGAAAAGGCCCTTTGGTCTTTTCTCAGTCTTCTTCGGTTTTTACTGAAGCAGATCAAATTGAACATGTTTCAACACCCGTCAGTACAAAATCTCCTACGAACAAAGATTCTTGTACTGATCAAAGAGGTATTCTGCCTACTCCAGTAGCAGAATTCCAAGACCTCCCAACTTTCAGAATATCCCGTTCCAAACAAGGAAAACTGTTGGTGTCTCAAACTGAAACCCCTGGGGGTGAATTTGCAGACCTACGAACATATCTTAACAGGACAACTTCGGCAAAACGTAAACAGCCAATGCCGAAGGTTAAGCCTCGAAGACAAAACTCCAGGAACATAAATTCTGATACCTATGCCAATGAGATGAGTACTTCCTTGTATACACAGGGAACAAAACATTTGAAAAATCGGAACCATGTTCCAAATATTGTTAAAGAACACATTCCTCGAACTTTTCCCCGTCTCGGCATGGTTTCTGATCTTCGAGAACATCTCAGACAAAAATGGGATAATGACTCAACTCCTTCAAATCAACCATCTGATCATCATTGCAATCATAAAGTCATCATTCAATGTTGTTGTCCAACAACAAAGCGATCTGTCTTCGATCGTCTGACTCTTGCTAAAACTGAACCAATGTCAGAAGAAGACGAAGTGTTGTATGCTTCTGTCAATATGGCTTCCCGAGACACCGGAGGTAGAAAGTGCTCCAAACATGGTAAGCCTCACAGACCAAGCCAACGATATTTGGATTTACTCCAAGAATCCTCTGAAGGAGTATTTCGACATACTCGTTCCCACAGCCGAAACACAATCGGTCAAAGGAATCTTCCCCAAGATCCTTTAGCTTATCTTTCTACTTTTCAGTCAGGAGATGAATCTTTCTCTGATTATGATGCATATAGTGAAAGCTCTGAACAAACAGTTTCGTCTACTGTACCTAGAGAAGTGACAGCATATGTTGTCACTGATGATCCAGATGCTTCAACTTCTGTAAACCAAGAACAGCGAATTGTTGCATTGGAAGACAAACTGAAGACTATGGCTGAGATGGTCGCAAGTATGCATTCTATCATTATGGCACAACATGCTACCCCACCAACTGTTCCGGCTGCTATAAACCCTGAAATCATAGCTTCATCGGTGCCTATCAATACTGGGCTGGGGGTAGTATCTCCTCAGATGCCTCCTGTGCAAGTACAAATTCAAACTACACCTAGTCAATCAGGTGCTGGGGGTAGTGCGTATAATGCTGTCCCTCCTCCTACCACAGCTCCTTTCTCTTCATCTGAAGATGCTAATGAGGCAGTTAAGCTTTTACGAAATCAGTTTGAAGCTTTCAAGGAGAAAGATAACCTGCAAAGGTTGGGAATCAAACAACCATATCCGGTTGAATGGAAGGATGTCCCATTTCCCCCAAAGTACAAAATCCCTACAATCTCTCTGTTCGATGGCAGTACTTCCCCAAGTCAATTCATCAATCATTTTGAGGTAATGACTGTTCAACTTCAGCCAAATGACGCTCTTCTTACCAGAGTGTTTGTCGGTTGTTTAGCCGGCGTAGCATACGACTGGTACAGAAGTTTGCCCGATGGTTGCATTACTTCTTTTTCAGGTCTCAAACAAATCTTTCTGGAACGGTTCTATGAGGGATTTAATGATATGACGATGTCAGCTCTCAACAAAATCAAACAAAAACATAATGAAACTGCAGAGAGCTTTATTGAACGATTCCGCCGTGAAGCTTTGAAAATGCCTCCAGGGACTCCAGCTGCTGTCACTATTGATACCTGTAAGGCAAATCTTTTACCTATTATCAGTATATGGACTGGATCTACTCAATTCCAAGATTGGCCCTCATTCATCGTCAATGCCAAAGCCGCTGAAGTAAGTGCCGACAAGTTTAAACAATTGGGGGTACAAATGTCTAATCCTGATCGCGATGAACATCAGAATTCAGGTGGTGGCAATCGCCAGAACAATCGCAAAGCGAAAGAGACTTTAAACATTAACTTAAACAAAAGTAAAGAGTCTTTGGCTGTCAACGTAGCTCAGCCTACGTCCACTTCCACTCCTTCTGCACCACAACCAAGAGAACCTCGTCCTAAGGTAGAGTATTCTTTTGACGAGAATGATACGGCAAGTATCTTCGATTGCTTACTCAAAAGCAATAAGATCCAGCTCCCAGACCCGAAGAAACCTGATGAAGTCGGTAAGACCGATCATCCTAAGTACTGTGTTTACCACCGATTCATTGGACATCCTACTAGAGCATGTTATGTGCTCAAAGGCAAGATTCAAGAGCTTGTTAATGCTGGAGTTGTTACTCTGCAACAAGATGAAAAGACTGTCACCGCCAATATGGTTTCAGTTCAGTTCGGTAACTTTCCCCCGCAGATGATACAGCATAGTGTCATTCCTATTCCGAAAACTACTCTTGAGATTGAAAATCTTCCTTCTCCACCAAATGAAGGTCTCGTTCCTTTGTCTCTAAACAATGGTGAGGTTATGTGGATTCATCCCGATCTTACTTCAGAGTTCGAGGATTCTTCTTCTTCCAAGAAGAAAGGTCACTCCAAAGGCAAGACGAAGATTTACAACATGGTATCTTTTGATCCCATAGTTGACGAAGAAATTCTATTAGGCACCAGATCAGGAAAGCCCTATTTGAAAGATTACCCTGAAACTCAAGAGAATCCTGCTTCTTCTTCTGAACCTACCTCAGCACAACCTGTTCTAGCTAAAGAGAATCTTGCTGCACCTTCACCAGTTGTGATTCCTATTTCTCCCAAGCCAGTGGCGGCTGATAAAGGCAAACAACAAGTCCGCTTTGACAAACCTTTGAAGAAATCATCTCCTACAGGACTTGAGAAGCCTTACAACTTCGATATATTGGCTCAACTAGCCAATACCCCAGCAAAGTTGTCTATCTTTGAACTCTTGCGTCTTTCCAAAGAGACTCGAGAAACCCTCAGCGAAGCTCTTATGCAAGCAGAAGCTTGTCTAACCTTTCTCAAAAAGCCCGAAGCAGAATCAGTCTCTTGTAATAGTGTTCAAGAATTCATTCCGAACATAACTTTTACGCAAGATGATATGCTAATGGAAGACAACAGACATGACCGTCCTCTTTACTATACAGGATATGTCGATTCGATGAAAGTCGATCGTATTCTGATAGATCCAGGGTCGGCTCTTAGTATCATGCCGAAGACAATGCTCGATGCCTTGAAAATTCCTGTGCATAGTCTCTCCACTACAATTACTACCATCCTTGGATTCAATCAAGGAAAGAGTGAACCTTTGGGCAAGATTCGCCTAAAACTTCAAATTGGCAATCTTCGCACAAAAGTTACATTCTACATTATTGACAATTTTGGTTGTTCTTACAACGCCCTATTGGGAAGACCATTCTTACACGAGCACAATGTTGTTCCATCAACCCTTCATCAATGTTTCAAATATGTTGATGACAAAGGCGTTGTTCGTAAAGAGGTTGCGGATCTTTATCCCTTCAAAGGTATTGAAGCATATTGCAATGACGCTCGGATGTATAAGGATGAATTCATGAAAATCGTGTTAGCATTAGACACTGAAGAAGAACGAGAAACGACGCCTAAAGACACTCTAATCATACCCGTCAAAGGGCGAGTTTCTCATCCTCAATCTTCCAAACCACTAGCTATTCACTTGCCAGTACAAAAGAAGTCAATTGATGCTGATCAAGATCAAAGGGAGCTCACCTCTTCTGAGCCACTTGTTATCGATTTACGTCGTAACAAGGACAAAAAGCAGCTCATTTCTTCTGAGCCAATAGTTGTTGATCTCACTCACAACAAAGAAAAAAAGGAGCTCACTTCCTCTGAGCCACTTGTTATCGACCTCCGTCGTAACAAGCCTCCCTCACGTTCTTCTTCTCCCCCTCTTGTAATTAATCTGACCAAGCCTCCTAAGGCCAAAGGTCCTGTTGTAAATACTGATGTACAAATCAATGAAAAAGCACCTACTTTCCAGTATACTGATGTTATTTATCATACTAAATACTATTTAGATATGTTAGATAGCTTCCAATCATTTACAATGGGAGTTGTGCAATCTCTTCATACAGAAGTCTTACTCGAACACTCAGATGATTCATACTTTGTTGTCTCTTCTCGAAAAAGAGGCAAAAGTCCAATAATTTTTATTAAAGGACCAGAACAAAAATTTAGTTATACCGATGACAGTAAACTTAACGACACGGGGTGTATCCAACTCCATCGTTATAGTCAACAATCAAAAGACATCATTCGGAAAATGGGTTATGATTTCAAAAGTGGCTTCAATTACGGTAAGGGTAGACGAACTCCTATCCGTACAACTGTTCCGAAAGGAAAGTCAGACATGTACTATAGCAGGACTAAGAGAGGTCTCGGATATGCTTCTCCTCCATTGTTATCCCCAGTAGTCTCCGACTCCGACAGTGAAGAACGCTCTAACTCATCTGATTCCAGATCTTGGGATTCTGATATTAGCATTGGTGAAGTTCATAGGTTGGTCGTATCATCTAACATGGTCTCCGTTGAACTTCCAGAAGGTTATGACGAGGAGGTGGAAGAAAATCCTGAAACAGATCCTTGGGCTCAGCATATGGACAATCAGTGGGTACTTCGCTTTGAACAACGTGAACCACCTACTGAAGATCAATTAGTTCAAGTTGATGTAGGAGAAAGCAGCTCGCCTCGTCCAATCTTCATCAGCAAAAATCTTCCAGAAACAGACAAGGAAGAGTTGATTCTTCTTATTAAAGAATATATTGATGTCTTTGCTTGGAGTTATGAAGACATGCCGGGTTTAGATCCCAAGATTGCTACACATAAACTGAACATTTTGCCTAACGCAAAACCTGTTAAGCAGCAACAGCGACGCTTCAAACCAGAAATGATGGACGCGATCGATGACGAAGTCAAAAAGCTCATTGCTTGTGGCTTCATTCGAGAAGAACAACATCCTGATTGGGTAGCCAATGTCGTCCCAGTTCTGAAGAAAACTGGCAAAGTTCGAGTCTGTATTGACTTCCGGGATCTTAATGAAGCATGTCCAAAAGATGAATTTCCTCTTCCTATTACGGACGTCATGATCGACAATACCTGTGGGTTTGAACGAATATCTTTTATGGATGGATTCTCTGGATACAATCAAATCAAGATGCATCCTGAAGATGAAAAGCATACTTCTTTCCGCACTCCTCGTGGTGTTTATTGCTATACGGTGATGCCATTTGGTCTTAAGAACGCTGGTGCAACTTACCAACGTGCTATGAGTACTATTTTTAAAGATCATCTTCGCAAAACTGTTGAATGCTATGTTGACGATATTGCTGTCAAAAGTCGTCTAAAGGAAGATCATCTTCAAGACCTGAGAACTATCTTCAATCTCATGCGCCAACATCAACTCAAAATGAATCCCACCAAGTCATTCTTGGGTGTCTCTAGTGGCAAATTTCTCGGCTTCGTCATTACCTCTAAAGGTATACACGTAGATCCTGAGAAGATCAAAGCCATTCAAGAGATGCGTCCTCCACGCAATCTAAAAGAGCTACGAGGATTCCAAGGTCGACTTGCGTACATCAGGAGATTCATTTCGAACTTGTCTGGACGTTGCAGACCATTCACTCAACTAATGAAGAAGGGTGTATCTTTCGTTTGGACTGAAGAATGTCAACAAGCATTCGATGATATCAAGCGATATCTCATAAACCCACCAGTCTTGGTGCCACCTATTTCTGGTATTCCGTTCTTAATGTATGTCCGTGCTATGGATCATTCATTGGGTGCTTTACTTGCCCAAAAGAACAAAGAAGGTCACGAACAGGCCATCTATTATCTTAGTCGTACTATGATTGGTGCTGAACACCGTTATAGTCCTGTCGAGAAAGAATGCTTGGCTCTCATGTTTGCTGTACAAAAGACGAGACATTATATCATTGGTCAAACTATTCATGTTATATCTCGAGTTAACCCTCTCCGGGTACTCATGAAGAAACCAAGTACACTTAATTCTCGGTTGGCTACATGGGCAATCCTGCTAGCTCAATATGACATGGTGTATGTTCCTCAGAAGTCGGTCAAAGGTCAAGCACTGGCGGACTTCTTAGCGGCTCATCCTGTACCTGAGACATCTAAGCTCTATGACGAAATTCCAGATGAAACATTGGAAGTTAATATGATTTCTGAAGAATTTCCAACCTGGCGTTTATTCTTCGATGGTGCATCAAGGATAGGACCAAATGGTGCTGTTGTGGCAGGTGTTGGAGTGGTCCTCGTTTCTCCAGACGGATCAACTATCCAAAGAGCCTACTCTCTAGACGAACCTTGTTCTAACAATGTAGCAGAGTATAATGCTCTACTTATTGGCCTTCAGTTAGCTAAACGACTGAATGTTGAATATCTTGAAGTATACGGTGATTCTAAACTGGTTGTTAATCAGGTTAGAGGAACCTATGAAGTTCGTCATCAGGACCTAGTACCTTATCATGAGGCGGCAATCAATTTAGCTATATCATTCAAAGATTTCTTCATTGACTATGTGCGGCGAGCTTGCAATACTGAAGCAGACGCTTTAGCCAATCTTGCAGCTGTTTTAGCTATCCCTATTAAAAGACAGCAGGTGGTAGTTATCTCCAACCGAGAACTGTTCTGTATTGAAAATAATCGTAATATTGAATTCAGCAATTTTGCTGAAGTTAATGTTATCGATGATGACTGGAGAACTCCTTTTATCGACTTCGTGGTACATGACATACTTCCCGAAGATCCTAAGGAGGCTACAAGCGTTCGTCAACGATCTCTCCGATTCTATTATAATCAAACTACCAAGACGCTATATCGACGAACTTATGACGGTCTTCTTTTACGCTGTCTCGCTGGTGATGAAGCTAAGCAAGTATTGCGTGAAGCTCATGACGGTGTATGTGGAGCACATCAACCTGGTCCTAAGCTACAAGATCGCATTAGACGTATGGGTTACTACTGGCCCTCTATGGTATCGGATGCCATAGAGTATGCAAGAAAATGTCGAGCTTGTCAAATCCATGCAGACTTCATTCATCAACCATCAGAATTCTTACACCCGACGGCTGCTTCCTGGCCTTTTGAAGCTTGGGGTATGGACATCATAGGGCCTATTAACCCTCCTTCTTCTAGAGGACATCGGTTCATATTGGCGATAACCGATTACTTCTCTAAGTGGGCTGAAGCTATACCATTGGCTGAAGTCAAAACTAGCAGTGTCATTAACTTCGTTAAACACCACGTCATCTATAGATTTGGTGTACCCCGAAGAATCATCCATGACAATGGACCTCAGTTCATCAGTCAGAAGTTCACTAGATTCTGCGATGATCACCGGATTAATAATGTCGCTTCGACAGCATATAATCCTGCTGCTAATGGTCTAGCCGAAGCCTTCAACAAAACCATCATTAAACTCCTCAAAAGTTTGTATCCACTAACAAGCGGAACTGGAGCGAGAAACTTGGCGAATGTCTTTGGGCCTACCGAACTACGGTCCGCAATCCCACAGGCTTTACACCTTTCTCTTTGGTGTATGGCTGTGAAGCTGTTCTTCCTCTGGAATTGCAAATTCCTTCTTTAAGGATTGCTATTGCCAACGAGCTTACTACAGAGAACAACGATCTTCTTCGACTTCAAGAATTAGAAGCCCTTGATGAAAAGCGATTAATGGCTCAACAGCATATTGAGCTATATCAAGCCCGCATCTCAAAGACTTTCAATCGCAAAGTTAAAGTCAGAGCATTTCAACAAGGAGAACTTGTTCTAGCAGTCAGACGTCCTATGACTATGACTCATATGAGCAAAGGGAAATTCGATGCAAAATGGGAAGGTCCCTATGTTGTAAGCAAAGTCTTCTCAAATGGAGCTTATCAACTTTCAGAGCTTGATGGTCGAATTGCCATGATGCCTATCAATGGCAAATTTCTTAAGAAGTATTATGTATAAATGTAAATGCTTGTAAAATCGTCAAACAAGATCAAGTTCATAAATAAAATACAAATTTTATTTTATTAAATGATAGTACATAATATTAAAGGTCACTATCATCTTTCTTTACATTGGGACGAGGCCCACTGCCGTCCTTCTCGAAGACTTGATCAGCAAAAGAGCTAAGAACCTCCTTGCTGGAACCCACGAGGAATTTGCAGGCGGCCATCCTCATGGCTTCTTCTTCTTCAGTCCTTCCTGGTTCGAGCAGGAAGTCCAAAATATCCCGTGGCGGCTGGGGTGCAGACGGACCTTCGCCCGCTTTTGCCTCCTTCGGCTGAATTGGATCGGCAGGACGCTCTTCAGTGCTCTTCTCAACCTTCGGGGCGATCTCGGCCTTCTTAGATGCTTCTTCGGACGACATTTTTATGTTGAAAAGCAGAAGTGTTCACTCCTGTCAGATTTCTGTTATATTTATACACAGAAATTCTTCAAATAACGAAGCGACGGTTCATCCGTTCATTTATTACATTCATCAGACGGTTCATCCGTTCATTAATGCCTGACGGTTCATCCGTTCATTTATCACATTCATCAGACGGTTCATCCGTTCATTAAATACCCCGACGGTTCATCCGTTCATTTAGCATATTCGCTTGACGGTTCATCCGTTCATTTATTATATTCAATCAACGGTTCATCCGTTCATTACTATCACCTGACGGTTCGCCCGTTCATTTCACCTGATGGTTTATCCATTCATTTCCATTTAATGGTTTATCCATTCATCACCACTTGACGGTTTATCCGTTCATTATTATTCATCATTTGACAGTTTATCTGTTCATTCATTTCACATACATTGACGGTTCATCATCGTTCATTATTCATATCAGCAATTGGTTGTTTTCGACCAAGTTGTCAAATCGAAATAATAATATTCAATATATTTTGTTACGTCCAAGCAGATATAATGAATATAATTATTTTCTACAATCATCAAGAAATATATCATGTCTTGCACCTCTGAATATATTTTCTATTTCTATTATTTATATCTAATAAGATATACAATAAATAATGGAGCCACAACAAAAAATGTCTTTTATTTATGGAAATATGAGACATTACAAAAATGCTTCCATAGCAGCAAAAGTAAAGATACAAAAAAAGTTCTAATCAAGAAGGAGGAATAATTAAATTGTCGATTTGTTGCTTCAATGTCCGCAACTCTTCTTCATGTGTTGATTCTACTATTTTTCTTGCTTCCTCCATCCCATTTTCTTCATCAAAGATGGGCATATCTACTGTCCTGCGGGTAATTTCAGCACTATGAGTCTCGTCATACTCATTTTTCTCCTGAATTAGGGCATTAAGCTGTTCAATCATAAATCGTTGATTGGCAGTTTCTTCTTCAAATTCCTTCTGAAGGCGAATAATTTCCGCTTTCAATTCAGCAAGCCTCTGTCCTTTGTTCTCAGCTGCCAAAGTAACTGATTCTATCTTTGAGTTGAATTCAGCTGACTTTGCAGAATGAGCTTCTAAAAGGTTCTGAAGGTTTATCCTTTCCATATCAGCTTCTTGGGCTAGTCGTTCATATTCAGCTTGCACCAGAGAGTCTATATTCTTCTTCTTGAGCTCTTTATATTTCATTATGGATACTTCCAACTCATCTAATATATGTTCAAGAAGAACGGCTTGGGCTTCATCTCCCTGGCCTCTTATAGCTTTTATCAGGAAAGAAGTGGGGTCTCTAACCATAATGAAGTTAGCTCCTTCCTTCTCTATCATCTTACGGGCAAGAGATCCCAATGACTCAAAGAAACATCTGGTAAAAGATTGGACAACTTGTTGATTGATGGCTATGGTTCCAGGAGTCGAAGCTATCCCTGTTGAGGACGGAGTATTCGGTTGCTCAAACCTTTGCTGCTGAATGATGGGCTCTTTAAATAAAGGAGCCAAAGTAGAGCTGGTTGCTCCTCCTGCTTGTTCTTCTGCAAAGAGTAAAATTATTATTTTACTAATTTGCTAATAAATAAAAAGATCAAATAAAAACAGTCTTACCTTGATTTGATCTAACAACAACTGCATCTCCTGCCGGAATAGACTCCCGTTGAATGGAAGTAGCTTCAATTGCGACAGCTTGGCTGCTGCCTGCTTCAGAGCCGCAAGATAAGTGGTGGCTATTACTAACAACTACCGTTGGAATAGGCATCATAGCCAAATCCCTCGGAGGTGTTGGTAGAGTATCAAGATCTGCAAGAATTACAAATGAAGATATTATATATATCAATCTATTTTAAAGAAAGAAGATTGTTAAATCTCGTTTTATACCTTGGGGTTCGGCGACGGGATTCTCTTGCGGAACATCTTCACCGGCCGCTTCTTCAGGAGATATTTCTATCTCGACGTCTTCATCAGGGTTATCAGCTTTTTCTGCAGATGCCTCCACTTCAATATCCTTTTTAGGATTTGAAGCATCATCGGCGGTATCAAGAGATATGTGTTCTTCGTTGTTCCCTTCAGGATCCTGTATATACTCATCAACGTTTCCAGATGACGAGCTTTCTTCATCCTCTTCTTCTTCCTCTTGTGCTGCATTCTCACTGTCGGTTGCAGTCTGATCTTCTTGCAAGCTATAACTGCAATCGGCTAAAGCTGCTATCATTTCATGCTCTTCTTCTTCACGAAGAGTCTTAGGAGTAGGAGGAAGCTGAATTGCCTCCGCGACAGGTGAAAGAGGTCGTGTAATATTCTGCTCTTCCTCAATGATGCTTTCTCTGGATGTTCCAATCTCAGTTCTGGAGTCAAGATCTCCTCTCTGTTCATTCTCTTCAAGGGTTTTACTCCCTGATTCAGAAACAGGTGTGGGAGATGGCATTATAAGTCCTGCTGTAGCATCCATTGAAGTTAGGAGTTGTTGGGAAGAAGAGGCTTCTAAGTTTCTTCTGGTGACCAACTTCTTCCTCTTTCTGTGTAGAGGTCTGTCGGGACTATCCACGTTTATCGGTTCTGTTTGTTTCTGCACAGAAGTTGGTGTCGTAGCAACTTCTTGATTTGTCTCGGCTAGCTGTCGAGATTGGGATCTTGTAGTCACTTTATCAGAAGAATGCTCCAAAACCAATTTCTTCTTTGCTGCAGGAGCAGGAGGCTCCTCTCTTCTTCTTTTCTTGGCAGGAGACTTTCCCGCTCTTAGAGAGATCCGCATTGCTGCGTTTATCTCTTGTTGGAACATCATTTCTCTTGAAGTTTCTAGGGGTTCATCCGCTGGCTCGTTTGCCTCATCATTGGCAGGGATTGATAAAGCTATCCTCCCTTTCCTCAATCTTATCGCAGAAGCAAAACTATCGGCGAGATTAAAGTTCTCGGCGAAAGTATTTGCGGATGTATAAAATACCGAATATGTAAAGAGCATCCGAGGCCCTTGAGGAGTGCTCTTTGGTGGCATAGAGAAGGTAGCCTTTGTGTCACGAGCATTGTAGTAGGCCCAAGCTCGGGCTCCGTCAATCAAGAAACCCTTGCCCTGAAGGCAGGTGATTGCATTCCCTACGTGGAACTGATCATACCCAAATTGTCTAGCAAAACGGCTAGGGAGGTATGGTTCCAAAAAGCATTCTTCTTCAAAGCGGTATACTAAATGAGATGGTCGAATTGTCTTCAACCATTCAAAAGCCACACGGTTTAAAGGCTGCAGTTTTGAATCTATCATGTTGGGTGGCATCTGGTCATGACCGGCCGGGAAAGGGGCGCAACAGAAGTTTCATCCTCTGTTCAAATTCAAAACAAATCTGCACTCACTCAGGGAGGTGTACTTCCATTTACCCTGAGAATATCTGCGCAAGAAGCTGCCATCTACTGGTCCCATACCAGGGTCCATTAAAGTTGGATAGTGGAGGAGTAACCATCCAAAGAGATAAGTGTACGGCATTTCGATACGGGGGAATTCTTTCTCTCCCTTTGCCTTCAGCATCGAGTCAACATACAAGCGAAGACTCGCATTCAATCTGCAAGTCATTGCCGATAACAAGTCAACCTTATAACCGAAGACTAGCTTGACGGCAGCAAAAAGTACACCGCGATGAAAACGGTCCACTGCACTAGATCCCGGGACCACGAATCGTCTGAGCCAGTGTGTCAGAAACCCTGCTAACTGGGCTTCTTTGGACATGGGTCTGTAACCCATTCTCAAAAAACTCTCCAAAATGTCACCTTTCTTTAAAGGTGGACATTGATAATCATCCTTCATTTCCTTATCATAATGTTTACTTTCTTCCATCATCTTCATGACTTCCGTGTTAATTAAGGGTTTGAAAAAATGAGGGTAACACTTGTCATTTTCCTTGGTTTTCTTCTCTTCAATGTGATTTAAGAACAAATATGGCAACCACTTCGAAGAATAGCAAGTGTTGGCCGTAGCACTCTTATAGTACAAAGAGCAAATTTTGTAATGGCATAGCAGTTCTTCAAACACTGCTACCATTTCTGCATTTTCTTTTCTGAGTTTCTCCAACTCGTCATTTGTGGGAACAAACTCCTCATATGGAGCATCCGCCATGGGCAAGTATGAGATGTACTTCATCTCGTGAAGTGCAAACCCCATCTCTCCTCCCGGGGTCATGAAGGTTCCTGTCCTGTAGTTGTATCGCTCAGCCAAGGCCAAAAACATTTGAGGGTTAGGAGCAAACCCGTATACAGTGGCATGTACTGCTTGAAACAGGTTAATTTGTTGAAGTTTGTCTTGGAAGGTTGTCAGAACCCAATTTGCAATGCAATTCCATCGTTTGTAATCTGGATTCACTAATCCGGTCATTCTGATATCCTGTTCAGGGTATCTTCCTTCTTCCTTCGCAAATTCATTTGCAAATATAGGGGTTCTGACGGGCATCAGCATGGAGGAGTTTTCTGGTGGAATGCAGCTAGGTCTCAAACCTCTCAACATAACACTGTATCTGTCAGAAGAGCTGTAAAACATATCTTTCCCGTTAACCTTCTTTACAAAGATATTCCCTGCACGAGCATCCTGGAGAAGGGTGATGTTCCAATCCATTTTCCTTGGGTAGCTCGCATGAGCGTACCGTGACAAAGGAAGGCATCGAGCAATTTTAGGAATGAAGAAAGATCTGTCTTCCCGGTGGACTACCATCTCCTCCATCATTGGCCTAGGTTGGGAGATTTTTTCAAAAGCGTCACCAAACAAGAATAAGGGTTTCTTGTGGATAACTGCATCTGCTGATTCCAAAGGCTGTCCATTCATTAGACACATTAAAGTTTCGTTGTCCTGAGAAATCAATATTGCCTGACGGGAAGTCGGCAGATCATATTGAGGATAATGGACGTGAGACAAATCTTCTTTATATGCAGATTCAGACAAAGTTCCCACAAAATGTTCATAGTTTGGATCTTCATTGGTTTTCAACTGCATCAAAAACAGATGAAGATCAGTACAAGTCAAAAACTCTATTTTTCAGACAAGCAAAACAGAAGAGTACATAATCCTCAGATTGCGCATCATAATAGGATGCGCAAACTAACAGATTGCGCATCATAATAGGATGCGCAAACTAATCGATTGCGCTGACATTTAGCGTAAACCAACCGATTGCGCTGACATTCAGCGCAAATCAATCGATTGCGCAGACTTTCTGTCAGCGCAATTCCATAGATTGCGCAGGATTACAGTTTTCATAAAAATGAAGACTGATTGTTTATGCAACCAAAAATCCTAAAAAGGATGGCGCAAGATGAACTCATCTCTAAAAAGAAATGAGTTTCGAAGATCAAAGGAAATCAAAACACCCTAAAAAGAGTTTTCGATCGATTGAACAACCTCTCAGAGCGGGGAGCGCAGCTTCGTGACGAGAGGCTCGTCGCGCAGTCCTGGATGAAGACTCGGCCGGAGCTTTGCCTTTCGCGGCGGCGGCGGCGGTGGAGGATCGTCGGGGGGCCATTGTTTGTCGGAGAAGGAGGACAGCAAGGGTTCGGGGGAATTTCTCTCAAAAGATCGACGGATGCAAAGTAAAAATGAAAGTGAAAAAAGGCTATTTATAGCTTTCGAAATACGAAACGGCTGCCATGGATTGCGCCTGAAATTGAGGGCACTTTGCTTTGCGCAGACAGCTCATCATGCGCAATTTGATTCAAAATTCAAAAAATTCAAAGTATTTCGAAACTTTGAATCAAATCAACTTTCGAAAACTTTGAAGGGGGTCTTGTAGGTCCTAAAAAATCAAGTTGCATCAATCAACAAAGTCAAGAAATCAAGAAACCCATCATTTTGATGAATTGCGCAGACAACAGATTGCGCAGCAATCCGATTGCGCACACTGCTTTGCGCACACCACCGATTGCGCAAGCTGACGTGGCAGAAGTCATCATTACTAAATCAAATCAAATCTTTTCTGACAACTGACAGCGCGAATAACAAGGAGTCTGTTCGTTTCTTGCGCCGCACAGTGCTCGAGGGCGGCTGACAGCTGGCAGCGCAAACCAATGTTGCGCAGTTTGAGTCTGCGCAAATCATGTATGCGCAATTCAACTCTGCGCACTTCATCAAATATAACTGTTAAGTTACACGTGGCATTCATGCCATCGATTGTTCGTTACGTGGCAACTGTTCATGCACGATCATGCGCATTTCTATCAGATCATGCCATGTGTCCATGATAGTCGGCCCACGATCCAGTAACTATCTGCGCAAATCAATGTTGCGCAAACCAATGCTGCGCAAATCATCCTGCGCAGTCCAAAATAACTGAAAGTTAGTTATTTCCAGAACTCTATAAATAGAGTTTCAAGTCTTCATTCAGGGGGATCAAGATCAGAGATCAGAAATCAGAGAGTTCAGGAGTTCTTGCCAAAGTGCTGCTGCATTCTTCCGAGACTTTTGTCTTCAATTTCAGAGGCTTTTGCCTTCAGTTTCCTGAGTTGTTTTCAACTTCAAAGGCTTCGTCTTCAAAGTTCACATCGTCCAAGGGATAAAGCAATCGTCATCGAGATTGGATTCCTACAGTTGTAATTTTCCCAGAATTCTTGTAATCTTTATTACAGTTTGTATCAATAAAGTTCTATACTTTTGTTTTTGCAAACAGAAGTGATTAAAATCCTTCTCTATTTATAGTTTTTCCAACGGCAGAACTCTGTCAGAATTCGGGCAGAATTCAGGCATAACTCTATGAAATTTTTTTGGTAAGATCCGTAACTGCAGGAGGACGAAGTTCAAAATACAACGTCCACTAACCGAACTCTGGCCGAACTCTGGCCGAGTTCTGTTAGGGTTTTGTCAGGGTTTTCTCAAATTGATTTTTGGGACTTTTGAAATTGTTTTAAGCAGTTACGAGCTTCTTGTAAATAGGGGGCTATTTTTCAAAACATAAGATGTTTTGAAAATACTTTTAGGGTAGTCTATTTGCCAGTACGACTCGGTGTACAATGTATTCCTTAGACTCAATAAAAGTGAAAATTATATTGCATACAACTCATACGACAAACACAGCTTCGGTCTTGAACAGATAGGTAGCAGTTCTTTGGCAGTTGTCCAAGAGTCTAAATTAACTTGAGTAGCCCTTATATCGAGATAGAGTTTGATCAATTATTAAAATCAGGTTTGACCATGACCAATGGGCAAACAATCTTCCCCATTTTGATAATTGATAAAACTTGACCGATATAATATCTTTGATCAATAAGATTTGAAAGATAATCAAAAGTGTACTTTATCCTGAGAAAATGTTCATGTATCCTGCAAAAGATGTTAGATTCTATTTCTTACCCATTGTCACTTAGCAAAATAATTACAAAGAGAAAAGCTCTCCCTCAATTGATGCATAAGGAACAAACGTTGAAAAATACAAAAAAAATAGATAAAGAAATATTTCACAGACAGTTTATATGTTTAAGCATAAAGAGATAGTGCTACAACAAGAATATGAAATATTGTTAAACTGAAATAAAATATGCTAAGCAGAGCATAAGCTAGAAGTTCTCTATACATCAGCTCAGTAAGTCACAATCTCAGTGCAAAATAAACTAAACGATAGAGTACTAAATGATATCTTGGAATGTCGGAGCATTTCCAAGTAAACATAGACATAACAAAGTCTCAAAAAGTGGCATATAGACAAAATACAATGCATCTAGATCACAAATCCTCTAAAGAATATCATCAGCAGTGCCAGCACGTCCACCATGTCCGGATGGACCAGCTCCAGAATTGCCAGCTCTAGAAGGGTATAGAGTAGCACCATAACTACGGTACCAATCATATGCATTACCGAGCTGAAAGAGAGTATGTACCGCCTCATCCTCATAGCGATAGCCAGAGACAGCCGGATCTGTAGGAAGAGAACTAGCAGAATATCCAGCCTGAGCAAAATGTAGGTCGGCAAAAGAGTTGAAAAGAGCCTAGAATCGACTCACATCACGGAACTCACATTCCCTGGATGTGTCAGTGATGAATGTACGCAGATCCGAGAGATGTTGATGAATACCCTCAAAGGTCATAGGGTAATCCTGATGAGATGGAGCAGGAGCAGTAGGAGGTGCAGGAGGAGTGGCTGCGCTGTGACGTGACAGCTGGAGATACTTGGGCTCAGGGTCCAGAGCGCAAGTGGAAAGATCAATATCAAAACGCTGAAAGATGTGTGGGATGAACATCACATAAGAGAGATTTTGATCTCTTCTGTGACAACATCCCATCATTGAATGATAGTCTTAGGAACCAAAAATTGAATTCCCTTAATAATATGGTAGAGGGCAGACTGTTCAATATTTGTAACAACATCCTTTGAAGTAGATTTTGGTAGAATAGTGGAATAGATGATGCGGTGCAACTCATAGTTAAACAAGTTCAAGTTTACAGCCTTGAACTTTCCAGAACGAACTATGGGCAGGTGCACAAAGTTTGTTCTTGAAACCGATAAGAGTCGTACCATCAGGGAAATCGAACTAAGTGATATCATCAAGCAGGGTACCTTCGTTAGGAATACCAAGGATTTTCGCTAGGATAGTATCATTGAACTCGATGTTGATACTGCCGACACGAGTTCTAACATCAAAAGTGTCCAAAACAAAGTTGCAAAAGAACAGTCTAATGACATTAGTAGCTATAGGGTATTTGAGGGTGATAAGTCTTTGTTACCCTAATGCCTCAAACAATGAACGATGGTCAGGAAATATAGTCCATTTTATCAGGGCTCCAGTGCACATGTTATGCATCGCAAAGTCAGCATACCATAACAATGAATGAATCATGATTTTAAAGTAAAACTTATTGAATGCACCGTTGGCCGATTGGACCGGAGAAAAGAGGGAATCCTCTGGTGGATTCGAAGATGAAGCCTTTTTCACTGGCGTTTGCCTTCTTCCTCTTGGATGGAGTGAATCCCTTAGGCATTTTCTTCTAAAAATGAATTTAAACTAATAAATTAACAGAGACGGAAGCAGAAGTTTAGAACTTCTAATAATTGAGTATGTGGTAGAGAGAGAGAGATTCTCCGTACGATTCCAAATTTTGGATTAAAATCTCCAAGTAGAATAGGAGCAATAGGTTGGAGAAAAATTAGGGTTTAGAGAGTGGTTCGGGCGGCAGTTGCTGTTTGAAAGAGGAGTTTGGAGGAGATGAAGAGAAGGGGCCTCGGGTTCTGACTTAAAAACATATACCACCAACAGAATACTGGCCGAACTCGGGCCGAATTCGCCTAGGGTACTTTTGATGAATTTTGAAAAAAAAAAATTTGCAGGCCACATTCTTTTCATCAACTCCTTTCAATTATTTAATTCCAAGTTTAGTAGTTTTAAATTACAATTAATATAATTAATATTATTTTACAAATTAAATTTTGTTATACATCGACTGTTTCAGATTAGCTGCAGGGGTACTGTCCCAGCTAACGGGAGGTCACCGGGGAACAATTAAATACCGCTTCACTTTGACCGTAGTCGTGGTGACAGACAGACCCTTTGTAGGCTTGTCTCAAAAACAGTTTTTGAGTATTGAAAAATAATCGATAAAACAAAATTAATTAATATTATTGATATCTAAAATTTCTAATTCTCGACGTAAATAATTGAAACAATCTTTCGCTAAAGGTTTTGTAAAGATATCAGCTAATTGATTCTCAGTGTCTACATATACAAGGTTTATATCTCCATTTTGTTGATGATCTCTAAGAAAATGATGTCGAATCTCGATATGCTTAGTACGAGAGTAACATACTGAATTCTTAGTCAAATTAATAGTACCAGTATTGTCACAGAAAATGGGATGTGTGTATATAGTAAACCAAAGTCTTCTAAGGTTTGTTTCATCCACAAAATTTGTGCACAACAACGTCCCGCGGTGATATATTCAGCCTCAGTTGTTGATAATGCGACAAAATTTTGTTTCTTGCTAAACCAAGAGACTAGAGCTTGGCCTAGTAAAACCATGTGCCGCTGGTACTTTTTCTATCTACTTTGCATCCAGCAAAATCAGCATCCGAATAACCGGTTAGGTCAAACGACTGTAGTTTTGGGATACCATAAACCGACAGAAGAAGTACCTTTAAGGTATCGAAAGACACGCTTAACCGCGCACAAATGTGATTCCTTAGGGTTGGCTTAAAAACGTGCACACAAGCAAACACTAAACATTATATCTGGATGACTAGCAGTTAAGTAAAGTAAACTACCAATCATACCTCGATACTTACGTATGTCGATCGGTTTGCCTTGTTCATCAATATCAAGCTTAGTTGAAGTTGCCATCGGAGTGCCAAGTAGGTTTGACTACTTCCAGATCAAGCTTCTTTAATGAACGTTCCATTGTTGGTTTGTTTGAATTTTAGTCCGAGAAAGAATTTTAGTTCTCCCATCATGCTCATCCCAAACTCATTATGTATAGAGTTTAAAAATTCTTGGCAGAGAGATTCATCAGTAGATCCAAAAATGATATCATCTACATAAATTTGAATTAAAAAAGATTGCCATTAAAAGATTTTATAAACAGTATAGTATCAACATTCCCTTTTGTAAAACCGTTGTCAAGTAGAAAAGAGCTTAGACGATTGTACCAAGCATGAGGGGCTTGTTTCAAACCGTATAAGGCTTTCTTCAACTTGAAAACATAATCAGGATTTTGAAATCAGTAAAACCTGGAGGTTGAGCTACCTAAACTTCTTCTTTTATAAAACCGTTCAAAAATGCACTCTTGACATCCATTTGAATTAATTTAAAGTTATAAAAACATGCAAATGCACATAGCATACGAATGGATTCTAATCTCGTAATTGGTGCGTAAGTTTCATCATAGTCGATATCTTCTTCTGGATTGTATCCTTGAGCTATGAGTCGAGCCTTATTACGAGTCATTAAACCATTCTCATTTAGTTTATTTCGGAATACCCAGCGGGTGCCAATGACCTGATAATCAATGGGCTTGGGAACAAGTTCCCAAACTTGATTCTATTCAAATTGGTTCAATTTCTCTTGAATAGCATCTAACCAAAAATTATCACTACATGCTTCTTCAATATTTTTGGGTTCAAGCTGTGAAATAAAAGTAACATAGGAAGCTATATCTTTACTAGAGGAACGAGTACTTATACCCCTGGTAATCTCACCAATTACCAAGTCCTTGGGATGGTCTAGCCAAAAATCTTATTTTTTTGCTATATCCTCTGGATTGCTGGTTCCGACTTCTAGTTTGTACATGATTTGCTTGGAGAATCAGCTGGTGCTTTGTGTGAAGGTTCTGTAGGAGCTGTACTTGGTGTACTTATGTCTTCATCATCATCATTGACTGAGTGTTAATTGATTTCGTCAAATATAACATTTATTGATTCTTCGATGATCATGATCCTCTTGTTGAAGATTTTGTACCCTTTGTTCTTCGCCGCATAACCCTAAAAATATACCTTCATCGGTCTTTTCGTCAAATTTACTCAGATTGTCTTTAGCATTAAGAATAAATCATTTACAACCAAATATTTTGAAATAAGAGACAGTAGGTGTTCTATTAAACCATATCTCATAGGGAGTCTTTTTCGATATAGGTCGAATTAGAACCCTATTGAGAACATAGCAAGCTGTATTGACAGCTTCAGCCCAAAAGTATTTTGGTAGACTAACTGGTTTAACATTACTCTAGCCATTTCTGTAACACCCAGTTTTCCAAATGAGGGTAATTTTGAACTTTTGTAATTATAATTATAATTTATTGATATTTATATCATATTATGAATTTTGGTGATTTTTTAAAATTAATTTAAAATTATTTTAAGTCATGACTTGTGATTTTGATGTGCTGCTAGTGAAACCCTAGAGACTGTCTGACCTAGAGCCTAACCATATGATTGGGATACTTATTAATCATTTTTAGCCTAGGGGTAATTTGTTCATTTTAACTTATTGGAATTATTTGATTAATTATTGGATTGATGGTTGTTAATTTGACCTTTACTAGTTGTGACTTAATAGACTAACCTAGATGTTGACTCTAGCTTTGGTGACTTGAATAGCATGGTGGGACCCTAGTCTAACTTAAGTTGACTCAAGTTGACTTATTTGAATCAAGTTTCATGTAGAGAATAAGTGATTTAGGTTCATGGACTTTAACTTGAGGAGTGATTCCTTTACCATTGAAACTTGGCCCAGCCCATTAGTCATAACCCTAACCCTAATTTCCCCCTTCATGACCAGCCACATAAGGATCCCAACCCTACATAATATCTTTTCCTTTGGTTCTTGCCTCTTTTGTATTGAATCAACACTTGGAAAAGGAAATGTATTACCATTCTTCCCCAATCCTTAACTTTTCCATTTTAATTCATTTTTGACTCTAGTTTCTTGTATTAGAGTCTAATACTCCTCTATTTTATGATTATGGAGAGAAATCTCAGCTTTTGAACAATTTATGGATTTGAGCTAGCAAGGAGGATCATCATATTTGGGGCTTTTTCCTTGTCATTGACACCCTATAGGTAAACACCATAAACAATTATTTAATTCTGATTTCTTTGTATAATAGCCTAGATCTAGATATCCCCTAGCTGTCCCTCAAGTTTGGTAGAAAACCGTGTCCGTTTGGTGTCCGTATCGGACACGTGTC
Source organism: Iris pallida (assembly GCA_029216955.1). Taxonomy (NCBI): domain Eukaryota; kingdom Viridiplantae; phylum Streptophyta; class Magnoliopsida; order Asparagales; family Iridaceae; genus Iris; species Iris pallida. Next base: position 32,016,285 of record JANAVB010004800.1, on the reverse strand, counting down.
AATGTGTATATGCATGTGTTTTCCTAGAATGCCACATAGAAATGAATTTGTTAATTTTAAAATCTAATTAAACAGAAATATAGGTTATTATGTGTATACAATATTCGTGAGGACTGAGCACGATTTGGGGTCGTATTCGTGTCCAAAATGGACACGCACCTCGTGTACGAGGTACCGTATAGTGCCCGTGCTACCCCTGCTACTCGGGGTCGACACAGGACACGATATGAACTTTTGTGACACAATTTTTGGTGGACGTGAGGGGGCAACCTCTGTCACCATCCTCCCAAAATTTGGGGGGATTTCATTGAGCGGATTGGAAGAAATCCTACCCGCACTGAATTTACACGCACGCACACACGCGCACAGACACATTCTGATACGTGTTCGTATCTTGGACACGATGACACTTGGACACATATCAGGGTCTTAGACATGACCACCTAGACCTAGACTACCTAGACACTTGACCACGAGACACCTAGTGGCTTGTGTCGTATCCTAGTGGACACGGCATGTCAGCACGAGACTGTGCTGAACACAATCTCTGACACTGGGTTCGACCCCTATTTGGACATGATTTTGACTTATTGTTGACACAGGACACCCTGCACATGTGTACACACACGACTGACACCTAACCTAGGAAGTAGGGCTTTGATTGGCTGTGTTTCGACCTGTGGCATTACCCACAGATTCGGCCCAGAGCAATTGACTCACTGCATATATTCTCTGATATTTGCTCACACACACTCTTGACACTTGGCTCGACACGTTTTGGACACTTGGGTTGACATGTTGGACACTCACTGCACTAAGACACTCTTCACACACATGGTTGATACTTGTTGACACATATGTACACATCACCTTGTAACACACTTGAATGCATTGATACCTTGCTGCACATCTCTGGACACTATACACTGTGAACACACATATGAGACATGGATACCTGCTAGACACCTCACTTGGACACTGGGCTTGAAACTTGACCACAGGCCATTGTTTCAGTGAGTATTCAGATGTAGAGTATTTGAGTTCAATATTGGGTTTGATATTGGAGTTTTAATTACTGTTCATTGATTTTATGAACAGAGGTTTACATGTTCATTGGGTTTCATGTTCAGATGTTGAATGATCTTGATTTTATCATTCAGTATGTTAGACGGATGGATGTTTCTATACCTGAGTTAGGATGAGGAGTTGGGATATTGAATTAGAATTTGTTTGACAGTTGACTTCGAATGTTAATATGTAAATCTGAAAATGAGAATTTGAGAGTTGGAATTGATTCGATTCCTGAGATTTGTTGGGAAATTTATATGTTTGTATATGGCTAAGGTTAGAGTGTAGGATGTTGTTAGTTACAGTTAGCTTGTTAGTGGTTTGAGTGTTAGAAGTGATAGGGAGTTTAGGATTAGAGTTGACATGGTAGCTTGGTAAGGTTTGTATGTTCAGGGAAGTGAGTAGGGGGTAGGCAGTTGAGCTTGTGGTTGCTTTGTATTGCCTGCAATGCATAGTAGCAGTGAGCAGTAGCTAGCATTAGGAGCAGCAGCAGCAATTGCATTAATGCATTGCAGCAAGCCTTGCAGTAATGGCAGCAGAGAATACCGCCCCCTTGTTGGCCATTTGAGCCTTATAGGGGCATGGCTAGGAGTGGGGTAGAGGGTGGTTTCTCCTAATACCTACAGTAGCATTTAGACAGGTTAAACCTGGGAGTGGGTTGGTCATAAGTTGCAATATAGGAAATATATATTGTTGAATCTATATTAGGCTATGCGAGATAGGTACATATGATACCTTGTATATGTAGATTTGTTGAGATTTCATATATGATACATATGTGACATATACATGATATGTAGGTAGTGTAATACATTATATATATGTAAATGTTATTGCCTATATAGGATGTATATGTATGCATGATTTATGTCTTGGATTGTAGGTTTTGGCAATATGCATATATGTGGATTTTGTGATGTTATATAGGTTTGTACACAGACACCCCAGTCCCCTTTTTACTGGCTGCAACATTACCCCATGCTCTCTGCCTCCCTTTTCCATATATGTTTACCACACACAAGTGCCTTAATCCCTCACTCTATATCTTTACATATTTATGCCTCTATGTATATATACAAGTGTATGTAATATAGAAAATGCATGCATGATAAATGGTTAAATGAATGCAATGTAATGCAAGGTAACGAGACAATGCATGTATGAATGTAGGTAAATGAGCCTGGATCCATGTATGCATAAGAAATGTAATGTAGGCTATGAATAAAATATTGTATGAATGCATATGAATATTAACCTGTGTATGTATGTATCTAAGCATGTATGTAAATATATATATTGTATAATATGTGTGATTATGACTTGTGATGTTGCTTGATTGCTAGTATAGGCTTGGTTAGGCCTAGTGAGACTTGACTAGACTAGGATTGACCTAGTTGACTAGTATAATTGACCAAGGTTGACCAAAGTTTGACTTGGACCTAGTTTGACTAGAAATCATGTAGACGTCATTGTGTCTTTCATTTTTCTTGTATTTTACATATCATGACCTACATTACTCTGTTTAGGACATTGTGACTTGGTGCAGACATCTGATATTACATTACTTTTTTCAGAGTGTCAGACGAGGACATTCTCTGATAGTTCTCTCATTTATTTGTCAATTACTGTACTTCAGTTCTAGTTAGTTTTATGTGATTCTCTGTTACAACACGTATAGATATTTCTGGATTCATGTATGCGACACAGTACCATATTGTCTGGCCTCTATTACTGGAATCATTGCTAGTATCATCATGTTTGGCTGGACTTATCTCGATTCTCGTGTCGAATTCTGGATTCATTGTATTGCGGGGCGGTAAAAATGAGTAAGACATGTAGACATACCGCAAATCTGGAATCTCCTAACTGAAATCTTCTGGAAGCATAGCCATCTCTCGCCTGATCAGTGAGTGATGTGCCTGATACCTACAGCCGTTTATATGTCGATCTCGATAAAAACACACTTTTAGAATATAGCTGATCTTACCTGGATTTTGATCACTGACTAGAATCATCTTGTACTGGATTCATCTTGTATTAGATTCGTCTCGTACTGGATTTACATAGGATTTATACTTGTTTTACATTTACTGTCTGGACTTATCATGTTACTCTAGTTCAGCTAGAATCTTATTTTACAGTCATCATTGCCTTGATTCTTCTCTTGTTTTAGTTACCTTACTTTCCTTGTATCTTAACTATTTCTCTATACCATCACCTGAATATAAACTATCATGTTCATCAATAAAACTGTCGATAACTGCTATATAGTTCTCTGTTATTTACTTAGATTTTCTAGATGAGTTGTACTCATTCCTGTCCTGACTGGACCTGTTGAAAATTTTACAGATGATTGCCCTGAGGACACTTGCCCTATTATGGACCATGCGATGTTTTAGCTACCTTTGGCCTCGACAATCAGAGTGATCGAGAGACTAGCTAGTTGACTGGTTTAGTTTCATGTTTTAGAACTTGAATTATAATAAGTTGAGATATATTTTGTTTTGAGATTGCTTGAGATTATTACTATTTAGTAGTTGGTTTGTTGTTATTATTTAGTCTTATTTATAAACTTCTGTTTTATCATATCGTGCTTAGACTGTGATTGAGATTTCATTATATCTATACTTTTCCTCCGTTCGGAGTTAAGATTTGACAAGTACATTATATAATTGCGTGAGTTGTTATTTAGATAGTGACCTAGAACAACGTTCTACCGCCGACACTACGGCATAGACTGCGCGTTGTTACGTACTCGTACCCTCACAGTGGGTGCGGGTTGTGACACGTTTTTAGTGGTGGCCCATGCAAGTCGAGAGTCGCATTAGTATATCGTGGTAGTACGATGACTTAGTTGTACTGCTGCGAGCCTGTGATAGGATTGAGCGATAGGCTTCAACGGAGAGGTACTCAATCACAGTTAGGAAAAATTCTGCTTCAATTCATGCCATCTATACATCTTGCTGATTTCTCTTCCTTGAAGTTAACTGTCCTTCCTTGATTTATCGCTTCTATCTCAGTATTGATTCCTTATTTGATCTGTCTCCAGGATGGTTGAGACTAGATCTCATCGCTCCGAACCGAGGGACGCTGCTGAGAAGTATGCCACTCTCGTCCTGTGCAGCCAGCCTCCGATACCGCAACACCAGTTATGCCAGCTGGGGTAGGTGTTTCAGCTACCTTCGGAGGAGCCCCTCCACCAGCAGTGCACAGGCAGAGCACGATGATTCCAGAGATGCTCCAGCAGCAGCAGCCGCCTTCGGGATCTGTTGATGCAATCCAGTGTTCACTTTCTTCAGCAGTTCATGGAGGCCCAGCAGCAGCGTCAGACGGCAGAGTTCAGTCGGGGCATCGATCTGGCCCTGACAGTAGTTGAGAGGGCAGCAGCTTAGCCTTCGGCAGTTCAGCAGCCGCATCAGCCGAAGGAGAAGGGCATCCAGGATTTCCAGAAGATGCACCCACAGGATTTCAGGGGTACAGAGGGCATCCTGTACGCAGATGAGTGGATTGAGCACATGAAGGAGATCTTCAGGCTAACAGAGATTCCAGCGAGGCTACAGATCGAGGCGACAGCCAGTATGATGCAGGATTTGGCTCACATTCGGTACCAGACAAACCTGAGGGTTGGTACAGTTGGGTAGACTTGGGCAGCCTTCAAGAAGCTATTCAAGGAGAAGTTTTTTCCCGACGCAGCGCTTGGTGCCCTCGAGACACAGTTCGAGGCTTTAGTACAGGGCAGTCAGACTGTCGAGCAGTACGCCGAGGAGTTCTGCCGTCTGGGCAGTTTGTTGAGGGGTTATCTGAGGCGATGAAGGCCGGGAGGTTCAGAAAGGGGTAGTCAAGGAGGTGAAGTCCTACACCAAGAGTGCTCGCAGCTCCACTTTTGAGGAGATCCTGGTAGGAGCCCTAGCAGCGGAGGATGACCTTGAGCTGAGGCTCAAGAGGGGACGAGACGCTCACGGTACCAGCAGTAGTGGAGGCCAGGCCAAAAGGCCTCATGTACAGATTCAGCAGACACGGGCACGAGTGATGGTTCAACAGGTACAGCATCAGTATCGGAGTCAGGACCCGAGGACGATCAGTTGTTCCTACTGCAGGAAGTTGGGACACACCAGAGAGCAGTGTAGGAAGAGACAGAAGGTTTGCTGTTCCTGTGGGTCTGAAGCCCACCAGAAGATATATTGTCCCGATGCACCTCCTTTTGAGGAAATTAGGCTGGGCGTTGTTACGTACTCGTACCCTCACAGTGGGTACGGGTCGTGATAATTTCGGATAGAGTCCTATTCTTACGTTCCACAACTCCATTTTTTTGTGGAGTCCTAGGGTAAGAGAACTCATACAGATAACCGTGTGTGTCACAAAATTACTTGAACTCTACATTCTCAAATTTGCCTCCATGATCACTTTAAATACGAGTAATCATGAAACCTTTTTTATTTTGAACTTTATTACAAAAGGTGACAAATTCTGACAATACATCATTCTTGCGTGCAAGAAAAATATCCACGTGTATCTAGAGAAATCATCTACTATTACAAAAGCATACAACTTACCACATAGGCTAGCAATTCTACTAGGTCCAAATAAATCCATATGTAGTAATTAGAGGTCTTGTGGTACTTATAGCGTTCTTGGACTTAAATGCGAATCGGATAGCTTTGTTCTTTTCACATTCACTACATACCGTATCCTTCTTGAAAGAAATGTCCGGTAAGTCTCGTACCAACTTCGTTGTGGATAATTTTGAGATTGTGTCTATGTTTGTATGACCGAGTCTCATGTGCCATAGTTGACTCTCATTACTTTTAGCTATCAAGCATCTACCTGCATTGTTATCATCTTCTAACAGATAGAATATATATATATATATATATATATTTATATATATTATATTGTCTTTCCTGATACCTTCAAAGATAGCACTACCAGTTGAGCTATCAACTATAGTACACTTGTCATTGACAAAGTTAATACCATAACCATGGTCAGCTAAATGGCTTATGCTGCGCAGATTATGTTTTAACTCGGTAACTAGATAGGCATCTTTAATCCCAAGGTGGGGGGTCTTACCAATATTGTCGATACCAATTATGTACCCTTTCAAATTATTATCGAAGGAAACGTATCCTTCTTTCTTCTTTGACAGTGTTGCGAATAATGAAGCGTCACCGTCATGTGCCGTGAGCAACCGCTATCGAGAATCCATTTGCTTCTAGCATGTGAAGGGTGTTTCACCTACAAAAGAATTTGCAGATGAAAACTTTGGTACCCATTTTTTGTAGGGTCCTGGAATGTTAGTATTCGGTATCCATGCACAAATCTTTCAATCAATAAGCTTTTTAACTCGATATAAAGAAGAAATATGACCAATGGTGCCACAATAGTGACATCAAGCATGTTGAATAGTAAATGCAGTGTGTTGTGCATTATTGGTAGGTCTTAGTTTTCAGTATAGAAGAATGAATGCCTATTTGTCTTCTTGGGCGATGGTTTGGTTTGGTTTGGTCTGACAGTGTTGGGTTTTACAGTGTTCCGATGATTCGGTAAGTGACACTTGTTAGGACAGGAAGCAGCAACTTTAGGCTATTTTTCTAACCTAATTTCCAACTTTTTGGAGGTGTCATGTAAAGATCTCAAATCAGCAGTAAGTGCATCATTTCTAATCAGAGCATAGTGAAGACTCTTCTTCTTCTTGAGTAAGTCTTCCTCTAGCTGGGTAATGGTCTTGTCCTTTTCTTCGGATTGTCTTTTGGTCTCGTGTGTAATAACAACTTAACAGAAGAAAGCTCATCTACCCACACTAGAATTATCACTACTTCTAACCTCAGCTAGTAGGTTGGTAAGTCTTCCTATTTCACCTTTGTACTCCTTAAGTGCCTTCTTAGAGGTCTGGTATTTTCTATGCAGTCTTCTGTAATCCCCTAAGAGGTCAGTAAAGGCTTCACCTAGTTGCTCAAAGGTAAAATCATCATAAGTATCAAACACGGGGTTAGTTGTTACCTGATTGTAAGCCATCAAACATATATTTACAGCGTCATCTGATTGTTCATCTTCTGAGTCGCTAGCTTTACTTTCATGCCATATGCTTTTATTGGTACACCTTCTGGATGAAAATTTCTTCAGGTAGCCTTTTGTCATATTTGTTGCTTTTCTGGTTGACGATGATGCTATTGGACATTCTTTCTTCATGTGTCTTTTCTTCTTACAGCCATAGCAAATAGGATATTCTTTGTTGGTATTGCTGTTGATGTTGTAATTTTAGTCCTTTATTCTTCGGTAGAATCTCATGAACTTCTTAAACTTTCTTACCATAAGAGCTTGATCTTCAGAGTCAAAGTTACTATCGTCAAAATTATCTTCGATAGCTCTTCTATGTTGAGGCTTGAAAGCGATCAACTTCTCGGACTTCTCCTTTGGTGCAGTATCTTCAAAGTCTTAAAGTTCCAGCTCGTGAGTGAGTAGCCTACCCATGAGTGTTACAAGAGACATTGTTGAGAGGTTGTTTCCTTTAATGATTGATGTAGCCTTTGGAATCCAGTTTTTCGTAAGAGCTCATAGTAGTTTACGAATCTTCTCGTGGTTACTGTACTCCTTGCCTAATGATGACAAAGGATTTACAATATCTAGGAATTTCGTAAACATCTGAGTGATAAATTTATTTGGCTTCATTTTGAACGCCTCATACTCCTGACTAAGTCTGCTGATCTTTGACTCCTTGACTTGTGTTGTACCTTCGTAGGTTACTTCAAGAAGTTTCCATACTTTATTTGATGTTGTGAAAGTAGACACCCTGTTAAATTTGGTCCTATCTAAAGCAAAAAATAAAGCATTAGTAGCATGTGCGTCAAGATTGGCCTTTTTTATCCTCAGTATACTTATCATAGGGTTTTTCAACCTATAAATCTCTAATAAGAATACGATGAGGCTTTTTATAGCTATCAATAACAATAGACCATAAGTCAAAATCTAGAGATTTCAAGAAGAAACTCATCCGTGTTTTCCAATAAGTATAATTTGTACCGTCAAACAATGGAGGTCTGTTTGTGGCTTGGCCTTCACTTATGAATTTCACAGTTGCCATGTGGTATACTGTGATCTATGTAACAGTTAAGAATAAAAAATATAACTACAATTTTACCTTACTTTACCTGTATAATCCTCTCTGATACTAATTGTAGGAACGAATCGTAAAGCGCAATACTCTAGAGGGGGGTGAATAGAGTAGGCATCGGAAAAATAGCTAATAAAAAAGTTAGCAACAAGATTACAAAGATATATCACAAGTAAATAAATGTAAAGACAGAGATCAGAAAGCAAACGCAAAGACGGCAATGTATACTGGTTTTTCACTTTTGAGGACTAGTCCAGTCGGAAGAACTATAACTTCCAGTTGAATCAACTATTAGAAAATACCACAAGTTTTCATCCGAAGTTCTTGCAACTTCTATAACCCGAGCTTTGATTCGAATTACTCGACAAACTTCAATTGTGAAGTGTCTTTCTTCAATCAAGCCTCTGATTACAATCACTCTAAACTTCTATACCGTACCACACTGGCAAATCGGCTAGAGGATTGTAACTGGCTTGGGATCGAAAAATAAAGCTTTAGAATACTTTGGAAGAACATAGTGAGCTTTAGAGAGAAGAGATGAAAGTGAATGAGTGAGTTGAAATGATCGAAATCCTTCTCTATTTATAGTTTTTCCAAAGGCAGAATTTTGTCAGAATTTGGGCAGAATTCAGGCAGAACTCTATGAGAAAATCTAGGCAAGATCCGTAACTGCAGGAGGACCAAGTTTAAAATACAACGTTCACTAACCGAACTCTGGCCGAACCCTGGCCGAGTTCTGTCAGGGTTTTGTCAGAGTTTTTGCAAATTGATTTTTGGGAATTTTGAAATTGTTTTAAGCAGTTAGGAGCTTTTTGTAAATAGGGGCTGTTTTTTAAAACAAAGGATATTTTGAAAATATTTTTAGGGTAGCCTATTTGCCAGTACGACTCGGTGTACATTGTATTCCTAGACTCAAAAAAAGTAAAAATTATTTCATACAACTCATACGACGAACACAACTTCGGTCTTGAACAGATAGGTAGCAGTTCTTTGGCAGTTGTCCAAATGTCCAAATTAACTTGAGTAGCCCTTATATCGAGACACAGTTTGATCAATTATTAAAATCAGGTTTGACCATGACCAATGGGCCAACATCCTCCTCCTTATCTTTTTTTTAAAATTATTTTGGGTATAAGAGACATCAATTGGAAGTTATAGTTGGGCTATTCAATATATAGGGTTGGGCCTTAGGGTTGGCTTTGTTTTAAAATTTTATTTCAATACGGATATGTATGTATGTATATATATACTTTATATTAGTGATGTATAACTATTAGTATTATTATTATACTATTTTTTTGCAGGTATATACATAGGTATACTGTTATATTATCTATATGTTATTATTAAATAATAATTAGCTATTTAAATATATTATTATAATATTCTTGGTATTTTAAATATGACTTTTGGACCTAAAATTATATTTGAAAAAATTATAGTTTGCCCTAAAATGATTTCGTAGCAAATGTTTTTATCTAAAATAATTCAACTAATTTTCTATAATTTTTTTATATTTTACAAGCTTTGGGTTTTAGCCTAAAACGATTTTATTTTTCAAGTATTTAACTAAAAACATATTTTGAATAAGAAGATATAGTTCAAGTATTATAAATATTTTTCTAAAATAGTATATGTATTATTTATACCAATCCCATCGATTATCAATTCTTGACCATGGCTAAATCATATTTCCTAATCTCGTGCTAAAGTGGACTTTCTTATGACGACCCTAGCTAATTGGACTATTCTGGCTCAATGAAATAGTCTGTCACATCATTAGAGGCCATCATGTGAATTTTCACATCGAAGTCAATTATGTGCCATCATGATCGTCGCAGCACAGCAGGCAACACTATGAGGCAAGTATACCTTGCCTACTTGATTTACAGTATTTACATGTTTTACTTATTACCCGTCATTTTTTGTTATACTTTTTCATATTTTTTACTCATTACCTGCACTCCTGATATTATATATATATATATATATATATATAATATATATATATATATATATATATATTGATATATATATATATATATATAGATATATATATATTATATATATATAGATATATATATATATATATATATAGATATACATTTGTGTAGTGTATAGGCTTCGGTATTTTGCCCTTATGGTATACTTGTAATGGTTCGGCCTTTTCGGCCCTATCGAATAAAATGGCAGGTTCACTCAATATATATATATATATATATATATATATATATATATATATATATATATATATATATATATATATATATATTCTTAAAAAAATATATATATATATATATTCTTAAAAAAACAAAAAAAAAAACAAAAAAAATATATTCTTAATTATACTTATTCTTGGTTGGTCATGTTGACACGTGAGATGAGATACACAGAGTATTGCATTGTATGCTAGGTGACCTTACATGTTCTAGTTTAGACCTGTTCCTTGTTAGAAGACTAACTAGACGTGTAATGGATGCAAGACGGACAGTAATATTTGGGAGGGGGGACGATTACCACTACCAAAATAAGCACTTTAATGACGCATGACAACGTCGCTAAAGTGTATAAAAATGTCGCTATAATAGAATAGCAACAAATTTAGCAACAAAATTACGTTGTCGCTTATTTCGTGGTCGCTAACACACAAAAATGTCGCTATTGGTTGTTATAGTTACGTATGTTAAAGGCGTGCACACGTCGCTATTTTTTAGTGGATAGGAACATTTAGCGACGAGGCGTTGCTAATCTGTGATGTTTGTTTTCGTTGCTAAAGGCCGCCGACAGTTCAGTAGTTAGCGACGTTATTTGTGACGTTTAGTGACTAGGTTGTTCATATGGCAAAATTTGCCATGTCAGTCAGTTAGCGACGTATACCGACTATTTTACGATGTCCACGATACAAACTAGCGATGTTCTGATACACGTTTAGCGATGTCTGCCTGCGTCGCTGAACGTCGCTAAACGTCAAAAAAAATAAAGAAATTGAATTTGTTTGCTTGTCTTCCATCCAGAATCTACCTGTAGTTTAAATTATAGTTTATAAATAGTAGAACCGAAGCAGCCCTCTATAGAATTTTCTTAGTTTGCCGACCCCTTCGGTGGAACACTCAACACCGATAAAACAATATAGAGACAAATGATAAAAATGCACTACGAATAATCAAATAAACAAAATAAAACGACAAAAAAAGACATAAGATAGTTGGATGGAGACAAATCTGCTACTGAATAGCTATAAAAAGTTTATACCCAATAAAATTCCAACAATGTGTCAAAATAACACATATTGTCATTAAATGTATAAAATAAATACATAAAGACCCAAGAATGGGTCAGGAAACCAAAACACCAAACATTATGCCCAATAAGGGACTGCGGCTGGTCTACAAGAGGAAGAGGAGAAGAGGAGTACGACCCTACATCTGGGACAACATGAACCTATACTGCTCCAGTGTAAGCATCACCAGTGATGACTCATCAGGAGGAGGAGGAGAGGTAGTGGAACCGATTCAGTCAGTGTCGATGACGACGTACGATCAGGAAGCGTCTTCTCCATGGCTAGCAGTCTAGAGTTATAGGAATCCATAACAACCGTCAGCCTCGAAAGCTGATCGCCTATGGCCATCTGCATCCCATGTACCGCCTGAATGGGATGATCCATCCTATTGCTAATCTTTCTCATGGTCTCCTACATCTCCCTTATAGTGCGCTCGAGTATATCAAATCATACGGTGAGCGCCACATCATCCGTCTGTGACTGAGATTTAGGCTGCTCCGTAATCCTTCATAGCATCTCGTCACGCAGCTCAGCTACCTGGCGACGCAAGCTCTCTTCGACTTGGGCCGACTTCTGTGAGGGCTGTGGGGGATACATACTGCTAGATAGGGCCCTGGATGACTACATCACCACAAAGGCGTCATAGGATCCCGTACCGTAGTACATACCTCTTTGAGACCACAAATGGCGTTCATCTAGAGTTTGTCCTCCGACTGAGGCGAGAGGGCTACAGGAAGTACCAGCCCCTCCCTTTGTAGTGCACTAGCAATCGCATGCTCACCTAGCCTAACAAACTCATCCTAGAAGGTACGTATCTCTATAAGCATAATATTTACTATCTAATATCTAAGTCGTAGTTGCTAATGTCTAAGGTACTTACTAATATATGAATATCTATTGCATATTTTCTAAGTTATATTAAAGTTAATAAAACATAAACATATCTCTGGATGGCCCCATCATCGACGAGCTTTCCGTCCTTCCGATGGGTGGCAGGAAGACGGTCACTATGTTAGCCTCCTCACCCCTCCGTATCTGTTAAAATAATTTGTTTGTTATTGAAATTAAACATTTATTCCTAATTTTATTAAAATAATTTATATTCAATAAAATAAATATCAGGCGTCGAAAATGTTCTATCATGGTAATTGAGCCACTACACTACTTCTCTGGCCTTGTCCTAGCCGCCTTCGTCTTCTTCGACCGTCCCTTCTGCGTAGGATCGTGGAATCTTGTCCTCATCACAGTCTACTGCTCGGGACGTGATCCAACCTTGGATCGGTCTTCCAGAGCGCTCTCGAGCCTTCTGGTCGTCGTCGATCTATCATGGATCAACTTGGCGGCAACGGCAGAAAATTACTTATTGATTATCTCAGTCCAATGTGGTGGATAAAAATATATTATACAAGAATTAAAATAGTTAGTTATATAATATGCATAAAAGATGATTCATACTAAAAGTAATATACTTTAGTTACCTTGAAGTGGGCAAACTAGAATGCCTTTCTCTCGTCCGAGGCATCGAAGGGCCACCTTAGTTGGTGTAACAATCACTTTTCTAGAATAGGGGTGTTTTGGTAATTGTATGATTTTTGATTATTTTTTAATATTTTAATTGGTGCTTTTGTGTTAGTAGTTTGGTTTAACCTTAGCTAACCATGATTAGAGACTAACCATGTCATTAGAGGCATAGTTTCATTTAGATTTGAATTTATGTTCTATTCTAAATTAGGAAACTTTTTAAGTCATTTTTAGGGTTTTGAGTTATTTGCTTTTTGGCTTTTGCTAAAAAGGCTTTTTATTAAGTTAAGTTGCAGTTGGGCCTTATCACTAAACCCTAACCCTAATTCCAGCATGTGGCCGACCAACACAGCCTCCCTCTTATATAAACACATCATGTAGCCACCAAGCAATTTTGTAAAACCCTAATTTCTACCTTCTTCATAGTAGCCTCCATTCTCCAATTCTCATCCAAATCAGACCAAATGAATTACGTTGCTATCCTTGGGAGGAGGAGAACTTGCTAGAGGCTAGCTAGAAAGGAATTGGCGGTGTTTGACCGTAGGATTTGGGCGGCGAGGCATTTTAGGGTGCTTTTGTATTGAGATTCTAACTCTCAATAGGTAAATGTTTTTAAACTCATTTAAATTCTGATTTTCCTGTATCTAGGTTCCATAGACCTGCAGACCAAGTTTGGTAGGATTTCATGTCCTTTTGATATGTGTATCGGATGCATGTCGGTGTATGTAACATGTGTTTGATAAAATGTCTCAAAGAATTAAAAGTTGTTATTTTTCAAAAGTAATTTCATATTATTGTAGCCCTATATGAGGGGATTCCAAAACATATTTTTTGGGTTTATTTTGACACTATTTTTGTGTCCAAATCGGACACGGGGACGTAGCCGAGTCCGTACACTGTCCCGTGCACTGTCCTACATCTCGAGTTCTATAACTCGATGGACAAGACTCGGTCTGGGCTAAAAATTGGTGGACACGTGGGGGCAACCTCTGCCCACATGCTCACAAAATTTTATGAGGTTGCGTTGAGTGTGCACGAAGTTATCGCACCCGAATGGATTTCGGGCTGCTTGCACTCGCGAGTTTTTAGCCCTGATACGGTTTTATAACTTGACACGAGGACACGTGGACTCGAGGCAGGGTATCCAACACCTAGCCCTGTACCTAGGCTACCCATGGACACGAGCACGTGACATGTGGACGTATGTGTCGTGTCCTAGGTGGGCCGACACACGTGCACGAGGACACGCGCACACGTGCGTACAGCCCCCCGATACGCACGTGGACACGACTCAGGTCCTAAAGACGTACCTGACACCCTAGCTACCCTATGCCACGAGCACGAGGGATTTGGTTGGACACACGTGCCCCTAGGTTGGTCGACACATGTGTACGAGCCCAGCACATACACTGTTTCTGACATGTTTGACACCTTATTTTGACACAAGTTTGGACACTTCTTGGACACTGTTTGGACACTATTACGACACTCTAGTTTGCACACATACTGACACATTCATTTGTGCACACACACCCCTTTTTGTATATGGTTTGGATTATGTTGGATAATGTATCCGAGTTTGGGATTTCTTGATATATTTGAGTTTATATATATGTGTATATTTGAGTTTTAGTTCAGATTTTAGATATAGTGTAGGTTTGATTCTCAGTTTCTGAGGTTTTGCTTGAGTTTGGTATTGTTAGTTCCTGAGTTTTGGTTGTTGTGTATGTGTTATTTGATATATAGGTTTAGTTGGGTTTTAATGAGACGTATATAGGTGATGATGAGTATGTTATAGGTTTTTATATATGAATGTGAGTTTGGTTCAGATTTGAAGATAAGGTGTGAGTTAGATTTAAAGTTTGGGTTGGAGATTTGTTAGATTAGTTAGGAATGTGTAAGTACCCTAATGTGTGTGTGTGTGTGTGTGTTGGTGTGGTGTGTGTGTGTGTGTGTGTGTGTGCATTTGTTAGTTTGGGTTAGTGAGGAGTGAGCATTAGGCATTAGCAGTAGGATTAGAAGCAGCCAGCATCATGCCTTGCCTTGTCTTAGCTTTGCAAGTAGCTGCAGCAGAGCAGCAACCATGTAGCAGCTAGGTAGGGCATTAGATTGAGGGTTAGCCTATATGGGTTTGTAGGTAGTAAGTTAAGGGTTGGATATGGTATGTATGTATGAATAGTTTCATATGGATATGGGCTATATGGTTATAGTTGTATAAGGGGTGAGTATATATATATATATATATATATATTATATTATATATATATCTATATATAATATATATATATATTATAGATATAATATATTTTATATAATATAATTTTATATATATATATATATATATATATATATATATATATATATATATATATATATATATTCTATATTATTATTTATAGTTATTATATTATATATATATATATATATAATATATTTTATATATATAATTATATATATATATTATTATATATATATATATATATATCTATATATATATATATTATATTATATATATATTATATATAATATATATATAGGCTAATCCATGTATTGGATATATTGAGATACTATATGGTATAGATATAGTATCCTATATGTGTGTGTATGTTGCAATGTGAATTTGTATATAGGATTTATGTATAGGATAATAAAGTTATATTAGCCCATGGTTAGTGAGTTAGTTCAGAATTGACCTATAGGCCTAGTTTGGCAAGGTTTGACTAACTAGTTGACCAAGTTGACCAAAGTCAACTATGGATCAAACTTGACCTGGAATTGACTCAAATGGACTTAAAATGACTTATTAACTTAATTTTGACTAAACCCTGGACTAATTGACTAGTTGACTTTAGGTTTGGCCTAGTTTGACTAAAATGGTTGACCAGAGTTGACCAAGAGTTGACTTTGACCAAGAATGACCTATAATCATGTAGATAGTATTGTAAACTTTATTTATTATATAAAACACATTAAACCTATATTTCTCTATTTAGGACATTGTGACTTCGGTTCGGACATCTGATAATCATCAGTATTTCAGGATATCAGCGAGTACATTCTCTGATAGTTCTTTCATTTACTTGTTGATTACTGTATTTCAGTTCTAGTTTGTTCTATTTGATTCTCTGTTACAAACACGAATTGGTATTTTTGAGTTCATGTATGCGACACATATACATTACTTGTCTAGCCTTAATTACTAGAACCACTACGCGAGCACTACAAGCATCTTCATGTGCTGGCTAGACTCGTTTTCGATTTACGTATCGGATTATGAATTCACTTGTATTTGTCGGACGGGAAATACTTGAGTAGACTTGTAACATTCTTAAATACTCGACCACCTCCCTGTGAACTATACTCGAACGATAGTCATCCCTCACCTGATTAGTGTACGATATGCCGAATTTACCCCTTGCCGTTTACATGTCGATCTCAGTATTTTAAAACACACTTGGAGTGTTGTCTATAATCATCACTAGAACTATCATACCAGGATCGTCACAAGGATCATTACTGGTATCACCTTACTCGAAACATACCATTAGAATTGATTGGGATCACACTCGACTCATGTTGTACTAGACTCACTTGGGATCACACTTCTCTATATTATACTGTATGGACTTATATCACCTCTATTCTAGTTCAGTTAGATTTTTATTTACAGTCTCCATTGCCATGATCTTCTGATTCCTTATATTATTTCTCTTGTACTTTAATTGTTGCTCTACATCATTACCTGTCTAAACTTCCATGCTTCATCAATATAACTGTTTATAGTCTTTTCCATTTACTGAAATTTCTAGATGAGTTGTGCTCGTTCCAATCCTGACTAGATACGTTGTCAAAATATTACAGATGTTGTCCTGAGGATACATGCCATACTTACTATGGAACCGGAGATGGATTAGCTACCTTTGGCCTTGACTCTCAGGAGTGATCGGAAGACTAGATTAGTAGACTTGTTTTAGAATTCATGTTTAGAACTTGAAAGGTAATAAGTCGATATGACTTGTATTTGAGTTTGTTGAGATATTACTATTTAGTAGTTTATATTTTGTTTTGTTTAGTCTTTTAGTTATAGACTTCTGGGTTGTCTTATCGTGCTTAGACTGTGATTGAGTTATATATATATTTACTTGTCATCCATTCGGAGTTGAGATCCATGACAGGTATATTATATATTTGTGAGTTGTTAGATTGTGACCTAGTACAACGTTCTAGCACCGATTTTGCGGCGTAGGCTGGACGCTGTTATGCACTTGTACCCTTACACTATGTACGGGTCGTGACACATTTTTAGTGATGGCCCATGCAGGTACAGTAGAGAGTCGTAACTAGTATTATTTCGTAGTGGTACCCGAACTAGAGTATCACTACAAGCTATAGTAGATATAGGATATAAGTCTTAAGGTACTCAATCACATTAGGAAAAACTCTTATCTAATTCCTGCAATCTAATTCTTGCTGCTAATTGTCTTCTTTTAAAATAACTGTTCTTCTTTGATCATACCATTTTTCGCTCAGGATTGACTTCTTTGTTTGATCTGTCTTTAGGATGGTGGAGACACAATCGCAACGCTTTGGCCCAAAGGATACCTCCGAGAGGTCTTCCACTTCTCGCCCGGTTCGTCAGAGCCCTAGGACCGCAGCTCCTCTTGTTCCTTAAAATATTGGAGCATCTGCTGCGTTTGGGGGAGAACCTCCATCTCTTCGGAGGCTATCACGACCCGCACCCACTGTGAGGGTACGAGCACGTAACAACGCCCAGCCTACGCCGCAGTGTCGACGGTAGAACGCTGTTCTAGGTCGCTATCTAACCAACAACTCACGCAATTATATAATGTACTTGTCAAAATCGCAACTCCGAACGGAGGACAAGTATAGATATATGTAATCTCAATCACAGTCTACGCACGATATGATAACACAGAAGATTATAACTAAGACTAAATAACATAAATAAAACCAACAACTAAATAATATAATCTCAACTACAAAACTCAACTTATATACAATTCCAGTTCTAAAATATGAAAGCTAAAATAAGACAACTAGCTAAACTCCCGATCACTCCTGGGTGTCGGGGCCATAGGTAGCTAAGCCGTCTCCTGGTCCATAATACGTAGGGCATGTGTCCTCAGGGCAATCATCTGTAAAATTTTCAACAGGTCCAGTCAGGACAGGAACGAGTACAACTCATCAAGAAATCTCAAGTAAATGACAAAGAACTATAAACAGTTATAGACAGTTTTATTGATGAACATGGTAGTTTGTATACAGGTGATGGTATAGAGAAACAATTAAGATACAAGGAAAGTAATATAAGTAAAATAAGAGAAGAATCATAGCAATAACGACTGTAAATAGAAACTAGCTGAACTAGAGCAACATGATATAAGTCCAGAATGTAAATGTAAACAAGTGCAAAACCCAAGTAAATCCAGACAACAGGAATCTGATACCAGGTGGTTCCAGTACAAGATGAGTCCGATATAAGGTGAGTCCAGTCGGTGATCAAAGGTTCCTGGGTGAGTCCAGCATATACTCTAATAGTGTGTTTTAAAATATCGGGATCGACATGTGAACGGCTGTAGGTAATACGGCACACACGCACACTCGGCCAAGTGTGGGATGGCTATCGTTCCAGTATAATTCCAAGGGAGTGGTTCCAGTAGTTTGGTATGTTCACATGCCTATTCCAATATTTTTCCGCCAGCAAGTACAAGTGAATCCATAATCCGACACAAAATATGTATAAGTCCAGCCAGTACACGAATGGTTCCAATATTTGATTCCAGGGTGGTTCCAGTCGGTGGTTCCAGTAGGTGGTTCCAGAAATAGAGGCCAGACATAAATAAGTAAGTGTCGCATGAAATGGATCAAGCATATCAAATCGTGTTTGAACAGAGAATCAAATAGAACTAGCTACAACTGAAATATAGTAAACGACAAGTAAATGGAAGAACTATCAGAGGATGTACTCGCCTGATACTCTGAAAAGAGTAATGTAATATCAGATGTCTGCACCGGAGTCACAATGTCCTAAACAGAGAAATACAGGTTATAATCTGTTTAAATAAGACAATAAAGTTTACGATGCAATCTACATGATTTTTAGGTAAATCTAGGTCAAAGTCAACTCTAAGTCAAACTTGTCAACTGTCTAGGTCAAACTAGGTCAATTGGTCACATCTAAACTCAATGTTGACTTTGGTCAACTCCAGTCAATCTTGAACTATTGGGTCAAACCTTGGTCAATTCTAGGGTTTGGTCAACTATCAAGTCAACAAGGTTAACTAGGCTTTTCCTAGGTCATACTAGATCAACATCCTATGTATCAACCTATACCTTACCACAAATGTAAGCTAATACCTTAGCACCCAATACCCTGTCGCATATCACCTAGGTAATTCCATATAGCAAGACATCTATACATATTCATAATATTTACATAGGTACTCCCATTACCTATACTTAAAGACTACCGACATTACCTACGCATGATACATGTCAAGCCAATCTAACTTACCTACATCCATAACCTTAACCTATTATCCAATACCTATACCACATATATCATGGTATCACACTTATCCACATCTATAAACTCTCAAACAAGAAAACAATACTAGATATCCATATATATAGTGTATGTTGTGGATAACCCAAGCCAATTTATCCTATAACAACTATATGCTGCTCAACCTATATCCATAGACATATGCATCTCATATATATATATATATATAATATATATATATATATATGCACATTATACAATGCCAATATTTCTAATCCTCATAGTATACAGGTTAGTTAAGATATGCAATGCAGTAAGGGCAGTGGCTAATTTAATGGATGATGCAAGGTTCAGTATATGCAAGTGCAGGCAGGTTTATGCATGTGCAATATGTGAAGAAGGGGGTATGCAAACTAGACATCTGCTTATGTTTAGCCTAATGGACTACACTTGCCCAACTCTCCATTCCTCTTTTGTGATGTACCATAGAGAGTAATATATGGGGAATGAACTAAGGATCCTAAGGTTGATACTAAAGCAATTATGAATGAAGTATGAGTGATACCCAACCAAGTATTGGCTTAATACAACCATAGTTGTTCAAATGAGTGGACATATCTAAGTAGCAGTGACATGCAACATGTAGGCAGCATACCATACATGTGCAGGGCAAAATGAGGGTACAGGACAGTGCCCTGTATCCATTCAGAATTTTAGATTGCACCAACAGTGCAATAACAGTGAATGTGTGCGATATGAGTGTGAATGAACATGTTTTCAGTTTTGTTTAACAGAAACAGTGTGACAGGGGTTAATTGTGAACATATGTGTGTGCGAGTCTCTAATGAAATACAAGTAAGTGAATATGTAGTGCGTAATACCTATATGTATAGGACTGCATTGGACTGGTATGGGTGGCCAATAGGGTCTGGTTTAGGGCCTGCAATTAGCTGATACAAGGGCTGAAATGGAGGGTATAAGGACAGGTTTTAGGCTGTTACATGGGGCTGTTCTCAGTTTAGACAGTTGGGTGTGTATACATGTAAGTGTGTGTGGCACTTAGTGTCATGACAGTAGTGTAACAGTGGGGAATTCTCAGGAATTAGTTCTCAGATTTTTGTGTGTGTACAGGGAATAATTAGGATAGGGTGTCACATAGAGGGATATGTGTGTTGCCTGTGTGTGTGAATGAAGGAAAACAGTGTGACAGTAAATGAGTGTCATGTGTGACGGAATGGCTTAGGATGATAGGAAATGTGTGTGACTGATTTCAGTTGTGTGTGAGTGAGTGACTGTGTGTGGGTGAACTAACATGGTATTTAAACATTACCAAAACAGTAAGAAATTATAAGTTAAAATCAGAAAACAACTATTGAACAGTGTATCAGCCGACCCAATCAATCTCAATTTTCAAACAAGGGAAAAAACCATTCTCAGGTATCATTCATAAACCAAACTCAATTCTATGTAAACAAAACTCAGTTTTACTTCCCTTTCAAAATTCAGTTTCATATTCAATCTAAATCTCAGTTTTCAAAAGCTAAAACCCAACCCAATTTCATTCTCAGGTTCATGGTTTCATTGAAAGATACCAATCTCAGTTTTATGTATAAACTATTCTCATTTGTGAAAAAACTCGAATCAATACATGTCCCAGTTACTATCCAGCATGTAGGTAAGGTATCTACATATTTAAACACAATAATTACTTAATTTAAAACAGAAAAACCCAATTATCCTTACACAGTATCAGTGTTTACTGAACTCAGTAAAATCGAACCAATACACCATTCAAAACCTAATAAAACATCAATCTAATGTTCGATAACATGTCGTGCACGTTATATGGTGTCACACAGAGTGTCTCGTATCCAAACAAGGGGCACAAGGTGTCCAACCCTACACGAACACACACAGATAGTAAAACGTGCAGACAGTCTCGTACACGTGTGCGAGTCGGGCTAGGACACGACACACGACAAGTGACACCTCGTAGTCACGCCTAGGGGTTCGCCAGGTATAGGGTTAGGTGTCTAGGTGCCTGAATCGTGTCTTAGTATCCTCGTGTCCGCGTATGGAACGCGTATCAGTGGCTCATACGCACGCGTATGTGCGTGTGGTCGAGACCGTGCGGTCAAGATTACTCCTAGAATACTCGATGGTTTTGCCTAAAATTTTGTGTGCTTAATGACAGACATTGCCCCCACCCACACACAAATTTTCGTGTGTCGAGGTGCTGTGTCGTGTCCGCTAGGACACCCGAGCAGTAGGGCAGCCGCACGGTGTCCTCGTGAACACGTGTGTGTCTAAATATGGGCACGAACGTGTCCAAAAATGTGCTCAGTAGGACACGAATATGAAGTACACATATAGATCTAGGAATTCAATCAAAAAGATTTGGAAAAACAGAAAGAAAATCCCTCTTAGGTATTTCATCAAACACCTAGGATACACTATGACATGTGTCCTATACAGACACCAAACGGACACGAAATCCACCCAATTTTGAGGTACAGCTAGGGGACACCTAAACCTAGCCTAATATGCAAAGAAATCAAAATAATAATGTAATTTTAAGGGTTTTACCTATAGGTGCAAATTGTATGGAAAAGCTTCAAATGGGAGGGGGGTGTTCTTCTTGATAGCCAAATGCTCCAAATTGATCCCAAACTGAAATAGCTCTCCACCAAATCCATAAACTTCAATTAGAAGCCAATGCAAAAGACTAGGATGAAAAAGGAGATCAAATGAATAAAATAGGAATTTTTGGAAGGGGGAAAATACCTTTTCTTTCTCCAAGTGTTGGAATGAAATAAAAGAGGCAAGAACTCAAAGAGGAGATTATTTATAGGGAGGGGAGCACTAGTGGCTGGTCATAAGTTGCAAAAATTAGGGTTAGGGTTTCCTAAATTGGCCCATGGGCTTAAGTTATGATTAATTAAGTCATGAAGTCATAAGCCATGACTTAAATTCACTAAACCAAATCTCCTCATTCTAAAACTAATCTCTAATGACTAAAATAGACTAACTCAAGTTAGACTAGGGTTACCATGGCTAGGGTTAGGTTCTAGGCTAGTACACTAGGTCTCAACAAGTCAAGGTCAAACTAGAATTCGCCAATTCAATAAATCATCAAATAATTCAAATAAGTCAAAATGACCAAATTACCCCAAGGCTAAAAATGATAATTAAATCATCCTAATGACATGGTTAGGCTCTAGGTCATACAGTCTCTAGGTTTTACTGACATCACATCAAAATATAAGTCATGACTTAAAGCAGTATTTTAAATAGTTTAAAAATTATTAAAAATCACCAAAAATCATAATGTGTAATAATTATCATTAAATAATAATTATAATCACAAAATTTCAAAATTACCCTCATCTGGAAAATGGATGTTACAATCCTACCCCCTTAGAAAAATTTCGTCCTCGAAATTTAAGTCGGTCGTACTCCTTCTAGGTCAACCTCCCACAATCAAAGTCTCTAAGCAATTTCTAACTCATACAATTTGAAGAATAAAATATAGAGTCATGGTCAGCCATAGCAGTTGAAGGTCTCATCTAGATGACTAGTCATATTAGATCAAAACAGTCCCATGGTATCAACATGCAAGCAATATAGGGTGTTCTGTTGGAAAGATAAGGAAGTAACAAATCATTAAGGTGTAGGACAGTCTACCATCCTATATAAAACTGGTAAAGATAACTAGGAATTAATTATGAAGGGTTACCATTCCAAAGATGATCAAAATCGAAAGTTTAAGGCATAAGTGTCAATAGCATTGAAATCCAATAACGCAATATATAAAAGAAGTTTTAGTCCCGACACGATCTAAGTTGATCAATTTCAGGATATATTAAAGTTTGGGCAAGATGGAGAACGAGGCTATTGAAGTCTGAGCACGAGTATCCTAGATTTGATATCCATGTCACAATTGAATTAATTCAATTGAATAAGACCCCAAACACTGGATGATAAGGAGGATGACCCGGTCGACTGGTCACGATCAAAGAATTAGAATTTAAGGGATGATGTAAGGATATAGAAATAAGTCAATTTCCTTCTTTGGATAGGAAAACTAATCGTGATACCTTGGGTTGATCTATCAAGTACAGTGCCCTTTCTTTCTGAAATGTGTGAAAGGCGAAATAATAAAGAGTTCAAAGACGATGCTATTAAGTACAATACGTGGTTCATAGGCGATAGAAATAATTCAAAAGAGAATTGCCAAAGCTGTCATGGATGAGACTCTATCGTAAATTTAACTATGTCTCCCTCCACATAGAATAATATATAAAAAGCGAACCAAAGTGCAATAGGTTGATCAGACCATCATGTACCGGTTCTGATTAGACAATATGTTAGCGGGTGCCAGCCCCCAATAAAATATGTCATGATCAAGCTCGAAAAAAATAAGCTTACAAAACTGGTGCTAAATTAGCAACATAAGATAGACAAAATATAAATAAGGATAATGATGAAGGAAGTTAATAGTCTAAGATCCTTTAAACATCAAGGAGTGAGGGTGAATCAAAACAAGAGGAAAAGGATTTTCAAATTGAAGTTCATAATTAGATTCTCAAGGTTCCTCCAGGAATCTCTCAAGTAGTCCTAATTGTGATTGAGTAACCTCTCTGCTAAAGCCTATTCCTTAGTTCCTATCGCAGGCTGTAGTGATACTCTAGTTCGAATATCACTACATAAACTCGACCTGCATGGGCCACAACTGAGGCCTACCCTAGTCATCCCAGAGGTATCCCAACAGCAGCCACCTTCGAGGTCAGTGGATGCCGCTCAGCTTTTGCCTTCTTCCAGCAGATGATGGAGGCTCAGCAGCACCAGTCGGCAGACATAAGGCAGGGCATCGACAATGCCCATCAGCTGGCCATGCTAGCAGTAGAGAAGGTGACTGCCCAGCCGTAGGGCGGTTAGATACAGCAGCAGTACCAACCGAGGACCCCAGGCATTCAAGACTTTCAGAAGATGCACCCGCGAGACTTCAAGGGTACTAAGGGAATCCTATATGCCGATGACTGGATCAAACATATAGAGAATCTTTCACCTCGCACATATACCAGCTGGGATTCAGATAGAGGCAGCGGGAAGCCAGATGTAGGATCTTGCCCGTACATGGTACCAAATCGACCCCAGAGTTGGTACAGAGGGGTAGACATGTGAGGCTTTCAAGAAGCTCTTCAAGGAAAAGTTCTTTCTTGATACAACACTTGGCGCAATGGAGACTCAGTTCGATAATTATGTTCAGGGAAACCAGACTGTACAAGAATATGTTGGAGAGTTCTACCGTCTGGGCAGATTTGTGGAGGGCTTAAGTGAGATCGCGAAGGCGAGGAGGTTCAGGAAGGGCTTGATCAAGGAGGTCAAGTCGTTGACTAAGAGTGACAGAAATGCCACCCTCGAACAGATCTTGGCAAGAGCCATGGTAGGAGAGGAAGACTTGGAGCTCAAGTCCAAGAGGGACCAGGATGATTCAGGAGGGGCTAGTGGGAGTGGAAAGCGCCCCTTTGTGCAGAAGGTAGCACACCAGCCATAGCAGATGCAAGTACCAGCTAGAGTTCAACAGTCACAGCATCAGCCTCAAGGACAAGACCAAGGATGCAGAGTTGTGTCTACTTCAAGAAGCCGGGACACATTTGGGAGTCTTATAGGAGAAGGCTGAAGGTTTGTCTGTTTTATGGATCAGTTGCTCACCAGGTCAGGGATTGTCCTACCGCACCCCCATATGATGGAGCACCGGGTCAGAGAGAGGAGCTAGGCCATCTGTGATGCAGCACCATGCCCATCACCAGAGGGGCAAAGAATTTATACTGACGGTCGAGGAGACCGACGCTGCAGGTGACGGATTAGCAGGTCTGTCCTTCTTTCCTATATTGATGTGTAATTTTATTAGTACCTGTCAGGATATTTTGTGCTATACTAGATAGTGTAGTAACCCTGTTTGAGACTGAGAAATCACGACCAGTAGGACCATGATTTGTATATTAATAGATAGAATTTTCTTGACCTTGATTGTTGGGGGTTTGACCTAGAAGGAGTACAACCATCTTAAATTTCGATGACGAAATTTTTCTAAGGAGGATAAATTTGTAACCACCACTTTTCTAGAATAGGAGTATTTTGGTAATTGTGTAATTTTTGAATTTTTGATTATTTTGTAATATTTTAATTGGTGCTTTTGCGTTAGTAGTTTGGTTTAACCTTAGCTAACCATGATTAGAGACTGACCATGTCATTAGAGGCATAGTTATCATTTTAGATTATAATTTAATTTCTATTCTAAATTATAAAACTTTTAAAGTCATTTTTAAGGTTTTGAGTTATTTGCTTTTTGGGCTTTTGCTAAAAAGGCCTTCTATTAACTTAAGTTGTAGTTAGGCCTGCTGACTAAACCCTAACCGTAATTCTAGCATGTGGCCGGCCAACACAGCCCCCCTCTTATATAAACACATCATGTAGCCACCAAGCCATTTTTGCCAAAGCCTAATTTCTACCTTCTTCATAGTAGCCTCCATTCTCCAATTCTTGTCCAAATCAGACCAAACGAATTGTGTTGCGATCCTTGGGAGGAGGAGAACTTGCTAGAGGCTATTGACCGTAGGATTTGGGCGGCGAGGCATTTTGGGGTGCTTTTGCATTAAAATTCTAACTCTTAATAGGTAAATGTTTCTAAACTCATTTAAATTCTAATTTTTCTTCATAGAAGCCTGCATTTAGGTACCACAGACATGTAGACCAAGTTTTGTAGGATTTCGTGTCCTTTTGATATATGTATCGGATGCGTGTAGGTCTATTGTAACATGTGTTTAATGAAATGCCTCAAAGAATTAAAAGTTGTTATTTTTCAAAACAATGTCATATTATTGTAGCCCTATATGAGGGGATTCTAAAACATTTTTTGGTTTATTTTGACACTGTTTTCCTGTCCAAATCGGACACGGTCACGTAGCACGAGGCTCGTGCACTGTCCTGCATCTCGAGTGTCATAACTCGATGGACACGATTCGGTTTGGGCTAAAAATTGGTGGACACATGGGGGCAACCTCAGCCCATATGCTCACAAAATTTGACGAGGGTTTGTTGAGTGTACACGAAGTTGTCGCACCCGCATGGATTTCGGGTTGTTGTGCACACGCGAGTTTTTGGCCCTAACACGGGTTTATAACTCGAACACGCAGACACGTGGACTCGAGACAGGGTGTCCAACACCTAGCCCTATACGTAGGCTACCTATGGACATGAGCACGTGACACGTGGACGTGTGTGTCGTGTCCTAGGTGGGCCGACACGCGTGCACGAGGCCACGCGCACACACGCGTGCAGCCTTCCCCGATACCATGTGGACACGTGACACGGTGACTCATGGACATGACGCGTCCTAGACACGTACCCTGACACCCTAACTACCCTCTGGCACGAGCACGAGGGATTTGGTTGGACACATGTGCCTCTAGGTTGGTCGACACATGTGCACGAGCCCTACACATACACAGTTTCTGACATGTGTTGACACCCTATTTTGACACGAGTTTGGACACTTCATAGACACTGTCTGGACACCCTCACGATACTCTAGTTTGCACACATGCTGACACATTCGTTTGTGCACACACACCCTTTTTGTATATGGTTTGGGTTA
This sequence comes from Iris pallida, assembly GCA_029216955.1. Classification (NCBI taxonomy): domain Eukaryota; kingdom Viridiplantae; phylum Streptophyta; class Magnoliopsida; order Asparagales; family Iridaceae; genus Iris; species Iris pallida. Next base: position 31,989,119 of record JANAVB010004800.1, on the reverse strand, counting down.
TGTTGGTTGATGTATCCGAGTTTAGGATTTCTTGATATATTTGAGTTTATATATATATATATATATATATATATATGAGTTTTAGTTCAGATTTTAAATATGGTGTAGGTTTGATTCTCAGTTTCTGAGGTTTAGCTTGAATTTGGTATTGTTAGTTCCTAAGTTTTGGTTGTTGTGTATGTGTTATTTGATATAAAGGTTTTGTTGTGTTTTAATGAGATGTATATATAGGTGATGACTGATGATGAGTATGTTATAGGTTTATATATATAATATAATTTTGGTTCCGATTTGGAGATAAGGTGTGAGTTAGAGTTGAGTTTGGGTTGGGGATTTTGTTAGATTAGTTAGAAATGTGTGAGTACCATGATGTGTGTGTATGTGTATTTGTTAGTTTGGGTTACTGAGGAGTGAGCATTAGGCATTACCAGTAGGATTAGAAGCAGCCAGCAGCATGCCTTGCCTTGTCATGGCTTTACAAGTAGCTGCAGCAGCAGCAACCAAGTAGCAGCTAGGCAGGGCATTAGATAGAGGGTTAGCCTATATGGGTTTATAGGTAGTAAGTTAAGGGTTGGATATGGTATGCATGTTTGTATAAATGAATAGTTTACATATGTATATGGGCTATATTAGGTTATAGTAGTATAAGTGGTGTGAGTATATGTATATATATATATATATATATATATATATATATATATATATATATATATAAATAATGGCCTGGGTGTTCCTTCCTCTGGAAGGAGCCTTCTCTCCGCTCCTCGGGTTCACCCACCTGCCACCCCTCGGCTGGTGGCCGGCAGCTCCCGGTCGTGCGCCGCGCCGTCGAGAGCTCTCCCTCCCCCCTAGCCCCCCTCTCGGATGTGCGGGCCCGGCTGGCGTTTGTCCGCGGTGCGGCTGCACCCCCTCCTTTCCCCTCGCCTTCGTCGCAGCCGTCGCCCTGGCCGTCGGCGGCGTCGCCGCACTAGGAGCCTGCGCTCGTCCCCGGCCCCCTCTCCCTCGGCCCCCGCCCGCTCTCTCGTCGTCAAGTTCGATGAGCCGCATCCTCCCGGCCCACCGTCTTCTCCGCCCGCCGCCTCCCGCGGCTCCCCCTCCCGCCATCGTCCCCCTGAGGCGGCCCTCAGTTCCTCCGGCAGTGGTCGCCCCCCGTGTGTCACCCTCCCCGCCGGTCACTACGGCAGCGGCCCTATCCCCCGTCCCACCCTCGTCGAGGCGACACTCCTGTCCTCCGGCAGCTACCGCCTCGGCCCCCCTCCTCCACGGCTATCAGCCCTGCCCGCCTTGTCTCCTTCTCCTCTCCGGAGTCTCCTTCCAGGCGCAAGCCCCCCCGGCTGCAGCTACTCCCCCGGAGATCCCCCCTCCGCGCAACCTCCCCGAGGTGCGGCTCCCTCCGCCGCGCTGAGAGCCTCCTCCCCGTCTTGGCAGCAGACCCCTCCGTCCCCTCTCCGTCCCCCTCCTACCCTCGACGCCTACTGGCAACACCCGGCCTACTCTGGGTGGGTCTGGATCCCCGCCCATCCCCAGGTGGAGGCGGTCCTACTCGCTCTGGGAGCGAGTCGCTGCTCCTAGCGCTCTCGTCGCCCCCACCGAGGAGTCCAGCCGTCTCGGCTCCCCCGGCCGTGCAGGTGGCCTGCTCTTGCCGGAGGTCCCCCGCTCGGGCGTCTCCTCCGGGCTTGGGAGACTCCCCCGGAGCTCCGCCCCTCCCCCCGTCTGTGGAGGCGTCTCCGTGGGTTTCTTCTGTCGCACCGCCGCCGTGGTTCCCCTCGCCTCCCGGTGGCGCCTCCGCTACTCCTCTGGCGGGTGATGGTCCCAAGGCGGTTCCTCTCCCCCCTTCCTCCATCCTCTCCGCCTCCCGTATCTCCGCCTCTCCCCGTTCTTCCCGTCGTTGCCTCGCCGGTGCTGGTAGGACGCCTCCCCGCTTCGGCCAGTGTGTCGTGCTCCCTCCCGCGTCCCGCCGCAGGGCCTCGCAGCGATTCCCCTCCGGCTTCCCCGTCGGCTCCTTCCGACCTCCCCGCCGGACGCCTCGGCCCGCCGCCGCTGCGACGCTGGGCGCCTCGCTGTCCGCTCTCTCCGCCCTCGGGCCCCGCCCCCCCTCTCGGGACCCGCCCCCCCTCGTTCCCTGAGCCCCCCTCGGGCAGAACACTCCCCCCACTCGTGTCCACGTGTTCCTCCCTCCTCGTGATGCGTGCGGTGTTTTATTTTGGTTTTCAAATTTTGAAAGCTGGCCGTTGTTGTGTGCCAGCTTTTTGTAAAAAATAAATAATATATATATAATATATATAATATATATATTTTATTTTATATATAATTTTTTTATATATATATATATTATTATATTTTTTTTTTATTTATATATATATATATATATATTATTATATATATATATATATATATATATTATATATAGATGTGTATAGCCTAAACCATGTATTGGATATATGAGATACATATATGGTATAGATATAGTATCCTATATGTGTGTGTATGTTTACATTGTGAATTTGTATATAGGATTTAAGTATAGGATAACTAAGTTATATTAGCCCATGGTTAGTGAGTTAGTTCAGAATAGACCTATAGGCCTAGTTAGGCAAGGTTTGACTAACTAGTTGACCAAGTTGACCAAAGTCAACTATGGGTCAAACTTGACTCAAATGGACTTAAAATGACTTATTAACTTAAGTTTGACTAAACCCTGGACTAATTGACTAGTTGACTTTAGGTTTGACCTAGTTTGACTAGAATAGATGACCAGAGTTGACCAAGAGTTGGCTTTGACCTAGAATGACCTAGAATCATGTAGATTGTATTATAAACTTTATTTATTATATAAACATATTGTAACCTGTATTGCTCTTTTTATGACATTGTGACTCCGGTTCGACATCTGATACTCATCAGTCTTTCAGGATATTAGACGAGCACATTCTTTGATAGTTCTCTTATTTACTTATTGATTACTGTAATTCAGTTCTAGTTAGTTTTATTTGATTCTCTGTTATAAACACGGATTGGTACTTCTGAATTCATGTATGCAACACACATAGTTTACTTGTATAGCCTCAATTACTAAAACTACCACTTGAATCACTACAAGCATCTTCATGTGCTGGCTGGACTCGTTCTCGATTTACGGGTCGGATTAAGAATTCACTTGTATTTATCGGGCGGGAAAATACTCGAGTAGACATGTAAACATTTCTAAATACTCGAACCACCTCCTTGTAAACTATACTCGAACGATAGCCATCCCTCACCTGATCAGTTTGCGATGTGCCGGATTTACCCCTAACCGTTAACATATCGATCTAAGTATTTTAAAACACACTTGAAGTGTTGTCTAGAATCATTAGTAGAACTATCATACCAGGATCATCACAAGGATCATTACTGGTATCACCTTACTCGAACCACCCTACTAGAAACATTGATTGGGATTACACTCGACTAATGTTGTACTAGACTCACATTGGGATCACACTTGTCTATATTATACTGTCGGAACTTATATCACATCTATTCTAGTTCATCAAGATTTTTATTTACATTCTCCATTGCCATGATCTTCTGATTCCTTATATTACTTCTTTGTACTTTAACTGTTGCTCTACATCATTACATGTCTAAACTTCCATGCTTCATCAATATAACTGTCTATAACTGTTTTATTGTCTTTGCCATTTACTTGGAATTTCTAGATGAGTTGTGCTTGTTCCAATCCTGACTGGATATGTTGTCAAAATAATACAGATATTTGCCCTGAGGATACATGCCCTACTTACTATGGATCCGAAGATGGATTAGCTACCTTTGGCCCCGACTCTCAGGAGTGATCGAAAGACTAAATTAGTAGACTTGTTTTAGATTTGATGTTTAGTACTTGAATTGTAGTATGTTGATATTGACTTGTATTTGAGTTTATTGAGATATTACTATTTAGTAGTGTATATTTTATTGTTGTTTAGTCTTTTAGTTATAGACTTCTATGTTGTCTTATCGTGCTTAGATTGTGATTGAGTTATACTATATCTTTACTTGTCCTCCATTCGGAGTTGAGACACATGACAGGTATATTATATATTTGTGTGAGTTGTTAGATAGTGACCTAGTACAACATTCTACCACCGATTTTGCGACGTAGGCTGGGCGCTGTTACGTACTTGTACCCTTACACCGGGTGCGGGTCGTGACACATTTTTAGTGGTGGCCCATGCAGGTCCAGAAGAGAGTCGCAACTAGTATGATTTCGTAGTGGTACTTAAACTAGAGTATCACTACAACCTGCAGTAGATATAGGATATAAGTCTTAAGGTACTCAATCACATTTGGAAAAACTCTTATCTAATTCCTGCCATCTAATTCTTGCTGCTAATTGTCTTCTTTTGAATTAACTGTCCTCCTTTGATCATACCATTTTTCGCTCAAAATTGACTTCTTTATTTAATCTTTCTTCAGGATTTTGGAGACACGATCGCATCGCTCTGGCCCAAGGGATACCACCGAGAGGTCTGCCATTTCTCGCCGGTTCGACAGAATCCTGGGACCGTAGCTCCCCTTGTTCCTTAAAATGTTAGACCATCTGTCGCATTTGGGGGTGCACATCTACCCGTTCGGAGGCCTACCCTATTCATTCTAGAGGTATCCCAACAGCAGCCACCTTCTGGATCAGAGGATGCAGCTCAGCTTTTTGCCTTCTTTCGGCAGATGATGGAGGCTCAGTAGCGCCAGTCGGCAGACATGAGGCAGGGCATCAACAATGCCCATCATCTGGCCATGGTAGCAGTAGAGAAGGTAACTGTCCAGCTACAGGTAGGTCAGATACAGCAGCAGTACTAGCTGAGGATCCCATTCAGGACTTTCAGAAGATGCGGTCGCGAGACTTCAAGGGTATTGAGGGTATCCTAGATTCCGATGACTGGATCAATATATAGAGATCTTTCGCCTTGCGCTAATACCAGCTGGGATTCAGATAGAGGCAACGGGCAGCCAGATATAGGATCTTGCCCATATATTGTACCAGACCGACCCCAGAGTTAGTACGGAGGGGCAGACATGGGAGGCTTTTAAGAAGCTTTTCAAGGAGAAGTTCTTTCCTGATACAGCACTTGGCATATAGGAGACTCAGTTCAAAATATGGTTCAGGAAAACCAGAATACGGAGGAATATGCTAAGGAGTTCTGCCGTCTTGGTAGATTTGTGGAGGGCTTGAGTGAGACGACGAAGGTGAGAAGGTTCCGGAAGGACTTGATCAAGGAGGTCAAGTCGCTGACTAAGAGTGACAGAAACACCACCTTCGAACAGATCTTGGCAGGCACCATGGTAGGAGAGGATGACTTGGAGCCTAAGTCAAAGATGGCCAGGATGATTCAGGAGGGACTAGTGGGAGTGGAAAGCGCCCTTTTGTGCAGAAGGTAGCACACCAGCCACAGCAGATGCAAGCACCAGCTAAGTTCAGCAGGAACAGCGTCAGCCTTGAGGACAGGACCACAGGATGCAGAGTTGTGCCTACTGTAAGAAGTCGAGACACATTTAGAAGTCTTGTAGGAGAAGGCTGAAGGTTTGTCTGTTATGTGGATCCGCTACTCACCAGGTCAGGGATTGCCCTACCGTACACCCATATGATGGAGCACCGAGTCAGAGAGCAGGAGCTAGGCCACCTGTAACGCAGCACCATGCCCAGCACCAGAGGGGCGGGGCTTTTGTGCTGACGGTCGAGGAGAGCGACGCTGCAGGTGACTGGTTAGCAGGTCTGTCCTTCCTGTCCTTCTTTTTTATCTTGTTGTGTAATTTTATTAGTACCTGTCAGGATATTTTATGCTGTACTAGATAGTGTAGTGACCATGTTCGAGACTGAGAAATCACGACCAGTAGGACCATGATTTGCATAGTAATAGATAGAATTTTCATGACCTTGATTGTTGGAGGTTTGACCTAGAAGTA